>OZ023262.1:210986413-211076413 GCA_964006375.1 Tillus elongatus
TATAGGCGGGCATCTAGAGTAGACTGGACAGTCGTTATAGAGGTGGTTACTTGGAGCAAAATCAGATAGGCCATTTACAGCTTTAAGTCATACAAATCTCCAGGATTTTATGGAATAATGCCCATCATGCTCCAACATGGGATAGATACAGGCGCTGGCGCATACCCTTACTGTAAGGGCCAGCCTGGCTCTGGGGTACATTCCGAGGGCATGGAGACTGGCCAGGTTTTTTTTCCCTCAGGGCTCGTCCGCGGCCTTGCCGCCCCGATAGTACTGCAACCTTTGGTTGATTGTGCATACTCTTAGTCTTACTCCACCCATTCCAAAATCACTGTGCCCTGAACTAGTCTGCACAGCGATTGGTAGGGTGAAGTTTTATATTGCTCTGTCTCCGGTCTAGAATGACCGTAGATCAGTTGTCTTTTGCGGTCGAGAGCTTTACACTCGTATAAGATGTGCTGGGCTGATTCCTCCCCCTCGCCGCAGAGTCTGCATGCGAGGTCCCCTTCGAACCGCCCCATTTTATGCAGGTGTCTATTGACGGCCATGTGTCCCGTCAAGGGACCTGTTGTGTTTCTGAGCTGTCCTCTGCTAAAATTTAACAGCTACACAGCTCTCTTTGAATTGGGTTCGTAAATTATTGACTTCCCATGTCTGAGCCCTGGACAGTCTGCCCAGTACACATTGTGTTGGTTTCTGACCCAGGACTTAATGACTCCCCTAGCAGTGCTCCTTGTCAGGCGCAAAGCCGGTTCTGGCCCCATAAATGGTTCTGCTGACCCTCACTTCGCGAGACTGCCAGCTTCTTCATTGCCTTTGACCCCCAGTGGCCCGGCACCCAGATGAGGGTCACCTCATTCTTCCCAGCCAGGTCGCTCTTCTCGTTTCGGCAGTCACTCACCAGCCAGGAATTTACCCGTGGGCTACTTAGTGCCTTAAGGTCTGCCTGGCTGTCTGTGGCTATGAGGATCCGCTTGTTGGTGTAGCCCCTCCTCTTGTTTTCCCGCATACAGTGCAGGATGGCGTACATTTCGGCCTGAAACACCGTTGCATGGGCTCCGAGGGAAATACTATGACTTACCCTCGGTCTTTCCGTGTAAACACCTGCTCCCGTTCCATGCTCCCCGCCGGATCCGTCCGTGCACCAGACGAGCGCGTCCCGTGGTATGCCCGGCGTCTCCTTTCTCCATGCCTCGGTTCTGAGATTTCCACTGTATAGTTGTTTTCCCTGCAGATTCGCGGGTTCGCGAAGTCTGAGCTCATTTCAAGCATGGCCTCCTTCACGATCTCCTGAATTTTGCAGTGGCCCCTGCAGCCTGGGTTAAGCTTCAGTCTACCATTGCAGGCTAGTCTGTATAGTCCTAGCCTCCCCCCCCCCCCATAATAACAAAGTGTAGGGGGGGGGGGCAGATTCAGCAAAACCTCCATGGCATCTGTTGGGGTTGAAGACATGGCGGCTGTTGGGGTTGAAGACATGGCGGCTGTTGGGGTTGAAGACATGGCGGCTGTTGGGGTTGAAGACATGGCCTCTATGATGCCTATGCAAGCCATCATTTGTATCTTGCCTAATTTTTGTTTGGCACTAGATTGTGTCACCTTAGGCCACCAGAAGACCGGTGCTGCGTATGTTAGCGATGGTCTGATCACACTTGTGTACAGCCAGTGGGCCATACTAGGTCTTAGTCCCCACGTTTTTCCATAGAGACGCCTAGTGACGGCTAGGGTCATGACTGCCTTACGCAGTATTTTTTCAACGTGACCATTTCAGGTTATCTTAGAGTCCAATAGAACCCCAAGATATTTTACGTTCCTGGCCATTGGAGTGTGCCTACCGTATAGAGTGGAAGTTCTGTGATACTCCAACGTCCCCCTCCTCGTAAACGGTATGACTGTTACTTTCTCGGGGTTCACCCCGAGCCCTTAACCAACCGTTCAACTTTCATCACTTACAGTGCTGTCTGCATGCGCTCCCACACTGACTGTGCAACTTTACCTCGAACTATGATGACAATGTCGTCCGCATAGCCCTGTACCTCATACTCCCCGCCCGATAGCCGCCCAGGAGGCACTCCACAACCAGGCACTAGAGCAAGGAAGACAGAACACTCCCCTGCAGACACCCAGCCGCGACCCCCGACAGCAGAGTCCCTCCCGCAAGTGAGGTGAACACCGCCCTGTCCCTGAGCATGGAACCGATCCACCTGCAGCAGGTCTCCTCTATTCCACGCTCCCAGAGAGCTGCCAAAACCGATCAGAATGAGGTGTTGCCGAAGGCCCCCTCTATGGCTAGGAAACCCCCCAACGCCACCTCCCTGTTCTCCAGCGTATTCTCCAGTTTCAGTACCAGTTGGTGCAGTGCTGTCTCTGTTGAGAATCCTGCTCTGTATGCATATTGTCCGCAGTGTAGGGGATATGCTTACAGTACACCGCCCCTAATGTGCCGGTCGAGCAGTTTTTCCACTGTTTTTAGCAAGAAGGCGTCAGGGACTTTGCCTGGTCTGTTGAACGCCCAGCTGATTTTCAACAGGAAGGCATGGCGGGAGAGACGCCGGGCACACCAAGAAACGCACTTGTCTATTCCACGGAGGGATCCGGCGGGGAGCGTAGGACGGGGGAAGGTATTTATTCGAAAGGACCGAGGGTAAGTCATAGTATTTCCCTCGGAGTCCATGCAACGGTCTTTCATGCCGAAATATACGCCATCCTGCACTGTGTGCGGGAGAACAAGAGAACTACACCAGCCAGCGGATCCTCATAGCCACAGACAGCCACGCAGCCCTTAAGGCACTAAGTGGCCCACGGGTAAATTCCTGGCTGGTCAGTGGGTGCCGAGACGAGACGAACAACCTTGCTGGGCAGAATTAGGTCACCCTCAGCTGGGTGCCGGGTCACTCAAGGGTCAAAGGCAATGAAGAAGCTGACAGTATCGCGAAGAGAGGGTTATCAAAACTATTTGTGAGACCAGAACCGGCTCTGGGAACAAAGAGCACTGCCAAGGGAGCCATTAAGTCCTGGGTCAGAAACCAACACAAGGTGTACTGGGCAGACTGTCCAGGGCTCAGACATGGGACGTCAATAATTGACTAACCCAGTTCAAAGAGAGCTGTGGAGCTGCTAAATTTTAGCAGAGGACAGCACAGAAATAAACAGGTCTCTTGACGGGACATATGGCTGTTAAGAAACACCTGCATAAAATGGGGAGGTTCGAGGGAGACCTCGCATGCAGACTCTATGGAGAGGGAGCGGAATCAGACCAGCACGTCTTGTGCAAGTGTAAAGCTCTGGACCGCAGAAGACAACTGATCTACAGTCAGTCTAGACCGGAGACAGAGCATTATAAAACTTCAGTGCTATTTGGTCGGCGAGGCCGCGGACGACCCCTGAGGGAGAAAAAAGTATGTCTTAAAAAGTTTAATTTTGTTTGTTTATTGTTGTTGTCCGTTAGTCTAATGGATCGTGTTATTAGTGTTCGAATCGGAGAATTTAGTTGCGATGGGTGATGGTGAGATGGCGTTAAGATAACGATTAGTGTGGGTTGGTTTTCGGTAGACAATGTAAGAAAATCCCCTGACTGGGTTTTTAGTGATGCGTACATCTAAGAAAGGCAAAGGCAAACTATTTTCTATTTCCATGGTGAACTGTATTTGAGGGTTGATGTTATTTAGGTAAGAAAGAAATTCATCTCGAAATCCTTTACCGTGTGGCCAGACACCAAAAATGTCGTCAACGTATCTTAACCAACAGGTTGGTTTAAGTTGGGATGAATTGAGGGCTTGTGTCTCTGTTTTCCATAAAAATGTTAGCCAATACAGGAGAGAGTGCTAAACCCATTGGAGCACCTTGAATTTGTTTGTAAAATTTGTTTTGAAAAAGGAAATAAGTGTCAGATGTGCAGTGTTCTACAAGAGCTAAGGTATTCTATAAAGTATTGTGTTTATTTTTGATAAGGTCAAGGGTTTCAGATAGATGTATATTAGTGAATAAGGAAAATATATCAAAGCTAACTAGGATGTCGTTTTGAGAAATGATGTTGTTTTGAAGGTCAATGAAATGAATGTAATTTCTGACATAGAATGTAGCGTTTTCTACTAATGGTTTGAGAGTTTTGACTAGATATTTTGCAAGTTTTTGTGTGGGTTAACGGTGGGCGCTTACGATAGGGCGAAGGGTACACAAGCCCTCAATTTATGTCAATGTAAACCAACCTGTTGGTTAAGATACGTTGACGACATTTTCGTTGTCTGGCCACACGGTAAAGAATCTCTAGACCAATCCCTTTCTTACCTAAATAACATGAACCCCCAAATCCAGTTCACCATGGAAATAGAAAATAATTTTTCTTTGCCTTTCTTAGATGTACGCATCACTAAAAACCCAGTGAGAGGATTTTCTTACACTGTCTACCGAAAACCAACCAACACTAATCGTTATCTTAACACTCAATCTCATCATCAACCATCGCAACTAAATTCCGTGGTTCGAACACTAATAACACTATCCCTTAGACTAACGGACAACAACAATAATATATATATATATATATATATATATATATATATATATATATATATATATATATATATATATATATATATATATATATATAAAGAAAGATAAATTTTCCGTGGTTTGGTATATTCTAATTTCAGCTTTAAGTTTTACTAAATCGAGTAACCTTTGATTTATACTTGTTAAATTTTTCCACTAACATTACCTTTTATAGTTATTATTTTTATTTGAGCAATATTTTTTCCATACATTAGTACCGATACATTCTTTAAGGAATATGTCACAGTTCAAGCAAGCCGACATTTGAACGTTTTCTGGAATAATAAAACGAGGTCGTAATAAGTACTAGGTTTTGAGAAGTATATGCCCCAACGGACGACTAATAATCAAACCGAGATGAGTCAAGTCAGGAAACTGTGTACAGGTGTTTCCAAAAATAACACACTAAATCGTTCCTGTGTATAAGTGTACATTTTTTTCTTAAAAAAACTCGCAATATCTCAGTAGAGACTGGTTTTAGGTAAACGGAATATCTCAAGAAACAGAAATAATATTTGTTGGTGTATCGAAATTGACTATAAGATCCAGGGTGTTCCGTTTGAATTTCTTGAGAAAACTCGACTCTGGTGTTTTTACTCACTCTGTATACTGTTTTAAAGGAATTCTTTCTGCATTAATTGGAGTTGAAAGAAGAACACCTTTTCAGATTTTTGGCATGACAGAGTGTTGCACGCTGATAAGATAGACCGTCAAATATGCAACTGATGTTTTAGAAAAGTGGCCATAAAGTTTGAATGACTGCATATTTCCCAACAAATATACACTGTATGAATCGGCAAAACAAGAGGAATTAAAAAAACGAAACAATATACAGGCTGTACCAGATTAAAAAAGTGAAGTTTGGGTTTTATCTAATTTATAGAACACCCTGTATATGCAAAAATAATTTTAGTTTGTATCTAATGTTAGTATCTGCAACTTAAATTCCATAAGTTTTTTATTATTAAATAATAAAGGAGATATTGAATTTGAACACACTTTTTGATCAGCCTGTATATATATATATATATATATATATATATATATATATATATATATATATATATATATATATATATATATATATATTGCTACATTAATTTTTGTTGGCAAGAGACCAATTTTTAATTGCTAAATTATATATTATTTTACCTTAATATACCTGACGCATATGGTTGTTTGTTAAAGGCTTACGCGCATTGTGTCTTATGTTACAATAAAAATTATTATATTCTAATAATTCAAAATGAGGTATGTAAGTTTTTTAGGTCCAGAGAAGTAGGTGAGGTCAAAAAAACTCTCTTTAATTTGTAATAAATATGAATATATTTGAAAGAGACAGAAGGTAAATAAATAAAAAATGTTTATTTAAATTATTACAACTTACAAAGTATAGTATATATATATATATATATATATATATATATATATATATATATATATATATATATATATATATATATATATATATATATATATATATATATATATTTATTTATTTACAAAATCACATGACAACCATGCTTAGTCATATTGTTTTCCACAACTATATTCCAAACATTAGGCTTTCTTCATCTCAGACCCTTATTTGATCCTTTTGAACTTTAGTTTTCTCCAATCCTAAAGTAGAGTAGCTAACTTTAATTAAACTTGTCAAACATTTTAATTCTATATGTTAATTTCAAAAAAAAAATTCAAGTGTCTACTGTGACATTTTTACATATTTTAGCTCGTAATAACTAATGACTAAAAGTGCCTTTCAATTGCCATTATTTTGTTGATATTCTTGTTAGTTACCAACCTGGTACTTGCAAAATATTGAGGCAGTTAGCATAATATTATTAAATGTATCTTTAATGCAAACATAAAAATATAATTTACATAACCATTGAAAGAAATCAATACAGCAAATCACAACTGTGAAAATCCGCCCAGAGATTTACAGGCAACAGGACAAACTACAGTGAGAAGAAGAAGCAGCATCAAGAAAAGCGTGGGTTATATCAGAAAAGTCAACTCTAATACAAAACTTGAGGGGAATTAGGCAAGAAACCTTTTGAAACCATAAACAAATAAAATCATGACTAAATAAAAATCTACAAAAAAGGCAAACAATGGGTGGAAATAACTAATAACGGAATCCGGAATTAAATAAAGAGGGTGCGGTCGGATAAATCTTGGTAGTAGTAGAATATACAGAAATATAAATGCTGGTATATAAATATAAGCATGTAGGAAACAACAATGGGAGTTTATTATTAGTGAGGAAGTCATGGCTGAAAGGTTAAAAGGCTATCTGAAAGAAGACTATCTAGCAAATAAACGAATTGTTAAAAGCATATAGAGGTTACACAGAAAATAAATTTACAAAACAAAGCACTCATTTAATAGATAGACAAAATATTTTTGCTGCCAAAAATCTAATCTAATCTAACTCCAAGGAAAAAAAATAAAAATAATATCTGAAAAGTCTCTGGTAGCATTGTTTAAAGCACATCTGTAGGTTTGATAAAGTAATATGGTTTTCTATTGCACGCATGCTGCCGGGATCTATAGACTGCTAGTTATTCTATAAATATGTAAGCTGCATTTAGCAACTACATTCAGGGTCAATGTGAATACTAAGAATTTTGTTTCTCTATAACTTGAGTATTCACTGACAATGCGTCAACATTTTACAAAAAGAAATTAAACAACTTTTTGGAAGTTTAAAAATATCATAAAGAAAGAAATAACATATATTTCAAAAACTTACAGTCGGGTTTTGTTCAACGATCCATTGATGAAGAAGTGGATTTCCATATTCTCCATTCACACCTCGATTGTTAGCATCGTCTTCCATTGCAGGATTGATTTCATTAGCTGTAAGCATACATAATATATTAGTTTTGGCAACTACAATGAAATACAATTAGCTAGATCAACAACAAACAGATTTTGTGCGGTTTAAAATTTATATTTGTTAGTTGAATTTAATTCAATCTATTTTGTAATTTTTTGTGTGGCACTAGACTTACTAGTGTTAAATAAGAAATACTTACCTTTAAGTGGTGCAATGGATTCTTCCAGTTTCTCTGTTTCCATATTTTCTTCGGTTGTTTCAGATGTTGTTACTTTTCTCAGTAGGTCGACTAAAAATATAAAAAAGGAGTTTTTCTAGAGTACTTCACTAGTTGCACACAAAGTAGAAAGGTAACAATTTTAATTTTTGCTTAATCTGTTACCACAAACTTCTATATTGGTTATACAAATATCCACAAATATAAATTTAAAATACTCACTATTAAATTGTGGTCCTCCATTCAATTTTCTGGCCAACATTTTTATTTTTTCAGGAACAACAAACCCTAAAATTGAAACACATTAAATGGTAAAATGTTTTTAATTAACACTTGTGTTTGATCAATTTTACTTTTCCAAAATGCTTTTTGATTAAATTAAAGAAAATGCAATATAAGAACATAAATACAGATGCAAGAATATATCCCGCAAATAAAACAAATCGATTAAATCAAATATACTTACATGGATTTTTGGCTACTACCACAGGCTTAGCATTAACTCTATCATAATCATAAGGCTTCAATTTCCTCGTGCTTTTGGCTTTGGGTTCGCTTCTCTTAAAAGCTTTCGGGGCAGTATCTTGCACCCGCCATTTCTCCAATAAACGGCTGGCTTCACAGCCAACTTCTCCGTCTATATGTTTCATAGCATTTAAATTGTTCAATAGGCCGCTAGAAATAAGCCCGGAAACAGGAGGTGTAGGTAGTTTATATAGCTCTTGAATGGACCCAAGCAGCTAAAAAAAGTTATAAGTTCCATCATTTTCACGTATTTTTACATCAGATATAATCACAGGGTGAGGTATTGATTAAGTGGTCTGCCTAACAAATATTTTTAAGAATCATTAAATGATACAAAATTTCTATAACAGCAATTTTTTAACAGAAACCTTTACATGGTCACGATTTTGAAAACATTGCTGTAAGTTAAGCAAGCTCTAATTGGGACCCCTAGACCCTAGATAATTTTTATACACTCACGCCAATTGTAGATAAAATAAATATGATTGGTCATAAGTAACAGTGAACAAAAGGAATTACAAGCCCAACTTTTCTCTGTGACTTTAAAATTAAGAAATTATTAATATTAGAATAAATTTTGATTGCAGGTCGATTAAAAAAAAATAGAAAGTTTATCTGTTTGTAAACAGATATCACATTTCTTACGTTGACCAAATCCTTTTCATTTCAAATTAGCATTGGTAATAAGTTCCAGGGACCTTAGTGCTCGTTAATTGAAAATCAAAACCAGAAGTGGTAAAGGCGCGATAGAGACATCAACAACGTTTTTTGGAACATAGTTAAAAAAGAGTTGGTGAACTTTACAGTGAAAAATGTACATTTAATTTACACTTTCTAAATGATAATGTGACTTTTACAGACACAGCTATTTTTTGAATACGGTAGATTTGGATAGAAAGACACATTTTTTAAAAACAAGGTAAATAAATCTGAGTTGATACATACCTGATCATCATAGTACTTTTTCTTCATTTTAATGTTCGTGGCTTCAAGTCTCTCTCGTATTTTCAGACGAGGGTCTAGATACTGTGCGTGAAAATCTAGCATATGATGTCCAGACATTTTTATATGTTCACTGAGGAAAACAATCACTACAAACACTACACACAAACACAAACTAGAAATGTTTGAGGAATGTGAATTTTGAAATTATGTAGGTAAGGTACCCCGGCACTTTACTACAGGAGAGAGGGTAATAATCACTGTCGTTAAAGAGATAAGGAATTTTATGAAAGTTAGTCCCTTTACCTGAGTTATTAGTTATCGAAAAAGGTATTCTAACGGTAATTGGGTCTTATCTGAAAAGTACAGTTAAAGTTTCAGATGGGTTCTGTGTCCGTTATTGCAAAATTTGTTTGCGAAAATAAAGGTTTCATGACTTAACTCTTGATTGCCCCTTTTAAAAAAGAAATCCAGTTTCAGCACATGCAAAAAATACCGGCTGCATTCGATTTTGCCGATTATCTGTTTGAGCTAATGAGTGGTGATTGTGGTATCATACCATAGGTACCAATATTTTAGAGATTTAAACAAATAAATGTCTGTTATTTTGATTTAGGAAGTTTAAGTAAGAAATTGCGACACAAGACTTGATTCTGTTTTTAAAGTAAAACGTCTTCTAATGGGTGTTTTTATAAAAAAATGGAAAAGGCATTTTTTTAAAACATACATTGATACGGATAGACACAAAAACGTATCTTGAAATAGTTTAATGTATGTTGTTTGCATGCAAATTTATTGAAATTATTTTACAAAAAAAAAGTAACTAAGGCTAGCCTCTGCAGAATTATCAAGTTTACAAGATCGTTGCAGATGAGTAAGGTAGGCTTTAGCAAAAAAAATATGTTTAACTTAACACTTCTGAAGCCCGTTTATTAAGATTTACTAACTAGAGAGTTGGTCAATTAATAACGGTAGGATAATCTTGCTGAAAAATTAATCCCATTTTAAAAGTTGAAAACCAAAAACTGTGTTTGTCTTATTCGAATTTCGTTACAAAATATACGCTATAAAAGAAACTGTATACCATTAGCAAGGACACCATCTTAAAATAGTTCGATATTACTAAGAAGTACGAGAATTAAATGTACTAAAACTTGAATGGTTAATTCAGTGCTTTCAAAAATTATCGTGATTAAAAATTCGTTCTGTATACAAATAAGCACAGCGCCATTTTTAAATGCCCTAGTCTGGCGAAAAAGCAATCTACACTACAAATTTAACATTTTTAGTGAATTTTCGTAGAATCAATTCACTAATTTTAAAAAAACGTGTTCGAATGATCTAGGTCCCCTAGAACAGGGACACTTTAAATTTATATACATTTTGAAAATGGTTTGGAAAAATTAGTTAGCCAGGAGAATCGTACTAGTTTTTTCGAGAAAATGTTGCGTTTTCTTTTGGAACATTTTTGTATCTCCGAAAAGAACAAGGCTGTGGCAACCAGATTTGGTACGCCGGTTTACGCTGTGAGACGTATGCTACCTACAAAAATGTATACCTCTAGGTGAAAAAAAATTATAGGCATTAAAAAAACTGGGTGCCACTGATGACCAGAGGAACACACAAAACCAAAATATTTTCTGTCAATAACAAAATTTATTGTATATTACAGACAAACAAATTTTTTAGCTCAAGAAGTACCAGGAAAATTACTTTAAAAATTTTATACTGTTTCTTCCTAAAACGTCAAACCCGCGATTTTAAACGTCAAAATTAACAACTTTTCGGCAAAGAACCTGAAACGAATACGGGTTGGGTAGAAAAAATGTGGTAAGGAGTTTGTTTTACAAAACCTTAAGATTCAGCTTCAACCGTCATTGTCCTTCATTTTAATAAAATATTTCCAGAAAATTCATTTTAGTTATAGAGCTTATGGTATTGGTCTATAGTTTATTTTTTAGCGAATTTTCGTAGAAAAAATTCGCCACTAACGAGACCACTACTATTGAACTTGAAAAAGGTTTTTTAACTTCCTTTATCACTTTACCTGACAGGTCTTTTAATGTATATCTGCATCAAAGAGAGAGCGCAATCAGAGGACTGCAAACCAGTGACGTAGCTCAGTTTAAGTAATTTTGTCTTTTATTGCCCGAGAAATATAAATACTTTCGTATGCATCCAACACCGCTGGCCGTCTAACATTTTTGACAAGTTACAGATTTTCTGTATCAATGTGGTGGCATTTATCTCAAACATGTTGTGCCACGCATGACTTGTCTACACTTTCGTATCTCAGCTGCGCGAGATGTTCACGAAATCTAGTCACAATGGCTCTCTTAGTTTTCCCAACGTATTTAAGATTACAATCTAGCTAGATTACGGAGCCTGGCTTTATATAATGGCTAAATATGTTGCCCACACCTCCTGGATTTTGGCTCATATTAAGTGGTCTACTCAAAAATTTAAAATTTAAAGTTAGGGAAAGAAATAGACGGAGAGGTTGGTTGCGAAAGCACTCGTTTATTGTACCACTGGACCAAATATAAAAATTCTGGACGCAGCAAGTGCATTATGGATGTGAATTTCTGTACAAATGCTCTGGCACCTAACATTTTTTTATTAAATCCTTATAACTTTTTTCCCTTGTGACAAAGAGATGTAAGTTTTGGTGTAGTTTACTTTTTATAAAGTAAACCTACGTACCAAATTTATTGGCCATAACTCTATTAAATTCAGAGAAAAAATCTTCTTTCGTATTACCTAACAAATGTTGTACATTATTTTTTTGTCGAGAGCTGCGAATCGGCCTTCTTAAAAATGCTCTCGAGATCCATTGTGATACGCGGTTCAAAAGGTAAGCAAAAAAATTAAAACGGTCGTTTTTGTGCAAATGTATGATGTGAGTCATTTGGAATGTAGTTTTGAGTGGTAGTTTCATTCCTGTGGACACCGAATTCAAGAGAGTCATAATTTTTAATAACAAGTACATCTAGAAAAGGCATTTTACCGTTAACTTATAATTCGTGGGTGAATTTTATTGAATCAGTCTTATCGATTTTTGCTATTGAGGCTATGAGTTCTATTATAGGGAATTATATTGGGAATAAATGGGCCAGGGCTGTCAATTTTATAACATTTTGTGTTATGTAGAACTCTCATGACAACATACTACTATAAATACATACAAAGAATTGTGTAGATTGTCAGCCTTTGACCATTTCTCTCATAATACCAGGACAAAGTTTGCGTTCAAAAGCGCTAAATTTAAGCATGCAAATGTTTACTATAAATAAAAAATTTCGGGACGCAGCAAGTGCGTTATAGTAGTAAATTTACATAAGAATTGTACACTATTTGTAAGATATCTTATTAAAACTAATTCTTTAAATTTAAATGGACCTTGGAGATCGGTTTTAGAGTCCCAGTTAGCGATTAATTGAAAAAAAAATATTTTATATGAAGCTAAAAGATTAAAATTTCGTCTTGGCTATAATATATAAGTACTGCAAGTGCCTTTAAAAAATTATGTTACGAATTTTATTAAAGTTACAAAAGTTTTTTAGAAAAAAAAAATTACAAAGGGATTGTACCTGTCAAATTATAAATATGGCAGGTATTTTTCCTTATTAGTTGCTTGAATGGTTTTCTTTTAGTCAACCCATCCAGTTTTTGCAAACAACAAAAGTCTGGACGCAGCAAGTGCGTTATGGTAGTGAATATTTATTAAAATATTTTTAAGTGCAAATCTGTGTGTTTTTTTTAAGAAAGCAGGCATCAAATTTGGTTACCAGTATAACCAATATTGTAGAAACAACGTATCGTGTTTCACCAAAATAACTTTATTGTTTGAAAATGTACAAAAATTTCCGAAAATAAACTTAAAGTGTTCCCGATAACACTTGTTTCTTAGCCAACCTTATAGGCTAATGGCAAATTGAGCTATTTAAATTTGAAGGATTTTAAGAAAATTCGCTATCATAACGCACTTGCTGCGTCCCGAATTTCTTTTCTTACAAACATGCATTATATTTCGATGGAAATTGCAAAAAAGCAATAACATAAGGCGTGTTCGATTAAAAAAAAAGAAAATTTGTATCTCCAACGACTTATGGGCCAGCCTGTGATTGTAGAAATATTATTTTAAGAATTAGCTCAAGACACCCTATAATTAATGTATTCAATTGTTTTTCGTATCTTGTATAATAACGGATATATTTAGCTTTATTGATTTTTTGCGAAAATTCGATAAAAATTATATACCATTAAACGATAAACCCTATAGCTAAGACTACTGCCAAAGCATTAGAGAAAGGGTCTATTTGAAATGAATTTTCTGGAAACATTTTAGTAAGATGAAGGACAGTGACGGTTGAAGCTAAGAGTTCAGGCTTTGTAAAACATTCTTTTTGAGATCTTTTCTTTCCATGGCTCGTATTAGTTTCAGCTTCTTTGCTATGTTGCCAATTTTTACGATTCAAATCGCGACTTTGACGTTTTGAGGAAAACCCCAATTTATTTTTCTTTAAATGCTTATTCCTTTTTGTCTTTTAACCTACAAAGCTAAATTTTGGTAGATTATTTACCTATAAGGATATAAACCTGCGAACCAAATTTGGCTGCCTTTACTTTGTTATTTCCAAATATAGAAATTAGTTCCGAAAGAAACCGCAAAATTTTCCGGGAAAACCGGGGCCGATTTTCCTGGCTGACGAACTTATCTAAGCAACTTGTAAAAGGAAGGTATTCACCAAATTTAATCATAATCGGCCCATTGTTTTTTGAGTTATCGGTGTGATACATACATACATGCATATATATATATATATATATATATATATATATATATATATATATATATATATATATATATATATATATATATATATATATATATTGAAAACCGTCACAGCTGCAGCTTTCGGAAAAAAAATAGCTTGAGTAAATCGGCCAAGAGAAAATGCTGGAAATTATTTTCGGCTTTCTAAATTTGCCGCTAAGTGGTGAAAATGACATGGTTCACCTGGAACCTTTAATTTCTGAAAAATCTTGATGCATAACATAAGCTGGTTTTAGGTAATTTGTAATCAGCTTTCACTTATCCACAACTTTTGTTCAAATGTTTTTTCTTACTGACCAGTGGCGTAGGAAAGAAGCGAAGATTTTTGTTATAAGCAAAATGAAAAAAGCAATTAATATGTAATAAAGCGATTATAACAGTAAAGGTATTTTGCAAATTTCTGTTTACTTTTACAGAAACACATTATTATATCTCTGTGACATTACCAAAATATGTCCAACGTAAAAGGTATTTTTAGTTAATATTTGTATAAAGAATTGACGAATGAGAAGATTGCTACGTTTGAGCTCTCAGAACCAATATTTGCAGTCGGTTTTAATCCCGATATGTCTATATATATATATATATATATATATATATATATATATATATATATATATATATATATATATATATATATATATATATATATATATATATATATATATCGAAAACCGTCACAGCTGCAGCCTTCGGAAAAAAAAAATTCTTTAGTAAAGCGGCCATGAGAAAATGCTTTGTTTCAACTTACTGTATGGGACAAGCGAAAAAACAATAATATGAATAATTTTGCAACTACAAGATCCCGCAACGTAAAGACGAATTTCCACAACGTATTTTCTAAATTACCCTTATCTACTTTATGCTTCACTGTTACTAATTAAATGAAGTGAGTTTCTCATAACTTATAATTGGAAGCTACACTAACAACACATTGTTTTTATAAAAATTCACTACCGTAATGCATTGGTTGCGTCCAGAATTTTCATTTCTATCCGAGACGCCTGGTTTTGAATAGTTTTAAAAGCATATAAGAAAAATGATAGTAATAAATCTTAATTGAAAAATCAGTCATATACATTAAAATGTTAATTTAGGCTTTGTCACAAGAATGATTCAACTATTATTACTTAGAATGTATACATTTGAATCATTCTTTCACATTCATACTTTACAATTTAACTTACATACTATTATTGAAATATATTTTATCTGTGTATATTTTATTGTCTACATTACTTTTACTTACAGAGGTTTTACAAAAAAAAAACATGAAAGTCGTCAGTCAAAAAGTATTACTAAAAAATTATTTTGAGCTTTGCGCTCAACTTAGCTACTGCCATATCCGGACTGCTAGGATCGTAGAAATCTTCTACTTCTCCTTCCTTCTTTTCTACTTCACTTTCTTCGTCCTCTTCTGTGTCCTCTTCCCGTTCCTCCTGATGTCGCTCTGGGTCCGCCAAATCGAATTCGTCCTCCCACTCGTATTCTTCTGCGGCAACCTGTAATGTATAATAAAAAGTTTAAATACTGAAAAATGAAAACTGTATTTTACACTTACCTCCATTTCCTCTTCCACATCCTCCAGAAGAGCGTTCCCGACGGGTTGCTCTCCTAAAATGACGGTGGACTCCGTGGTCATCTATTAATAGAGGAGACCGTCAACCATCTTCAATAATCACGTACACCTCTGCGTTTACACGTCCGTCCATGGTTAACGTTTGCGATGTACTGCAAATTTGAAGAGGGCCCCTAAATGCTGTTGCCATAATCTTCCCCACCACGTGGTCACAATGAAGGGGCTACAACGGGAGAAATAAAATGGCATGACCTGTCATCATCAAGCAGCTTAGGGTCGATAAGGCAGGGTGACTACCTGATGTCGATTTCCACAAAAAGCAATAACGGTAAAGGTAGTTTGCAGATTTCTGTTTACTTTTACAGAAACACATTATTATATCTCTATGACATTACTAAAATATGCCCAACGTAATAGGTATTTTTAGTTAATTTTTGTAGAAAGAACTGAGCAATGAGAGCATTGCTACGTTTGAGCTCTCAGAACCAATATTTGCAGTCGGTTTTAATCCCGATATGTATATGTATATATATATATATATATATATATATATATATATATATATATATATATATATATATATATATATGTATATATATATATATATATATATATATATATATATATATATATATATATATATATATATATATATATATATGAGCATTGGTTGCGTCCAGAATTTTCATTTCTATCCGAGAAGCCTGGTTTTGAATACTTTTGAAAGCATATAAGAAAAATGGTAGTAATAAATCTTTATTGAAAAATCAGTCATCTACATTAAAATGTTAATTTGTCACAAGAATGATTCAACTATTATTACTTAGAATGTATACATTTGAATCATTCTTTCACATTCATACTTTACAATTTAACTTACATACTATTATTGAAATATATTTTATCTGTGAATATTTTATTGTCTACATTAGTGTTACAAAGCACTTCAATAGATGTAGGTGCGGCGTTGCCACATCTCCAGAACTTCCCCAACATCTGGGAATTTTTGCACAATCTGGCAACACCGCCTTCCCACCCCCCTGGGGGTGCTGGGGTGACCCCCCTCAGGCGAAGTCTCAACCCTCTAGGACCAGAAATAACGAAGTTACCAACTTGTACCCCGTCGGAACGGATAACTGAGGTCTGCACATTCCGAACACCCTGTATATACACCCTGTACGCGCAGAGAACCCTTACACCCTGTATACGCAGAGAGATCTTATATTACGAGAAACACCTCTTGTGTAACATAGGAGTGATGACCACATTTGGATCATCCTGTATATACATTCCCCTGTATGCACATGGGGCCGATCTGTATTCACAGAACCTTCTAGCAAAAGAAGGTCCTGGAATATTCTGGAATGGAAGGCTCGCGAAACAAGGTAGAATGTACGACGTGTATATAAGGACGAAAGCAAGCCAGGGCAGACAGCAGTTCAGTTAGAGAATGTTGTAGTGACTCGAAGAAGCAGTAACTAGTGTGAAGTGTTATAGAGTAGCGACTGTAGTTTCAGTGTATTAGCGACTTTTGTACAAATTAGTGATTGTAAGGCCAGATAAACTAAGTGTTTTGAGAGAGAGACATTCTAGAACTTTTATTGTATCCATATTTAGAGAGTAAATAAAGTTGTTTTGTTAAAATTAAAAGTCTCACTTATCCAGAACCCGGAGAAAACGCAACAATTTGGTGTCAGAAGTGTGGGATAAGGAGTGAAGCAGTGAACAACTAAGCTAGCTGTAAATGGTAAACACCAGATCGACTGACTACGACGAGATGGCTGAAATCAAAGAGTTGATGGATTTACTGAAAAGACCGCGAAGAAGACGAGAGAATACGACAAGAGGAGGAACAGAGGCGTCTTGAAGACAAAGAAGAACTCAAGAAGCAACGCGAAGAAGACAAAGAAGACCTCCGAAGTCTATTCCACAATATGAGAATCGATGTAAAAGAAGAAATTGAACAGATCAACGAACAAATAGAAAATGTGGACAAGAAAGTAGGAAAAGTGGACAAGAAAGTAGAAAATGTGGACAAGAAAGTAGAAGATGTGGAAAATACAATAGGAGTGGTGAACAGTAAAGTAGAAAATGCAACAGAGGATTGGAACAAACATGAGGTCAGAAGTTTTCTGGGACTTTGCAGCTACTACCGACGCTTTGTGAAGTACTTCAGCAGCATTGCGAAACTTCTGCATAGCCTGACTGAAAATAAGGCCGAGTTCATCTGGTCACCAGATTGCCAAGAGTCTTTTAGAGAACTCAAACATCGTCTTCTCACTGCTCATATACTGGCTTATCCTCAGTACGAAGGACTGTTCATACTGGACACCGATACTTCCCAGTATGGCATTGGGGCAGTACTCTCGCAGCTCCAAGCCGGAGAAGAATTTGTGATAGGCTACTTCAGCAAAACGTTCGGAAAAGCAGAAAGGAATTACAGTATAACCCGGAAAGAACTGCTGGCAGTTGTAAGATCCATCGAACATTTCCACAGCTTCCTGTACGGAAGAACATTCCGCGTGAGGTCAGATCACTCTGCTCTGCAATGGCTTCTGAACTTTAGAAATCCCGAAGGACAGATAGCACGATGGATAGAGAAACTCCAGAGCTACGATTTCCGGATTGAACATCGAAGAGGAAGAAGTCACGCCTATGCAGACAACCTGTCAAGAAGACCATGTACAGTGCATGAATGCAAATTTTGCGAGCGACAAGAGAACAAAGAGATCGACGAAGTAACTCATCAGATCAAACAACTGGTGACGGAACAGGAGAATGATACCGATCCAGACGTAAATCTTGAATACATCAGAGATGCACAGAAGACAGATCCAGACCTCAAAAATATTAGAGAATGGCTAGAAAAAGGGAAAAGGCCTGAGTGGCACGATGTGTCCCGGTTTGGGGCGGAGGTTAAAGGCTACTGGCTAGAATGGGACTCCTTGTGTCTGAAGATTGACATGGTCACTTGAAAATGGGAAACTGCCCATGGTAGAGACTGTATATACCAGACCGTTGTGCCAAGTGAGTGCATAGACAGTGTTCTTCAAGAGTTACACAATAGTAGAAGTGGAGGCCACTTTGGGGTCAACAGGACTCTCGCCAGAGTCAGAGACCGCTTCTATTGGATAAACTGCCGAAAAAGCGTGGAAGAATGGTGCAAAAGGTGTGACCAATGTGCTTCAAAGAAAGGACCAAAGACCCGATCCAGAGGAAAAATGATGCAGTACATCTCAGGTACACCGTGGGAGAGAGTTGCCGTAGACATCGCAGGACCTTTTCCCATCACAGAGTCTGGGAACAGATACATAATGGTGGCGATGGACTACTTCTCGAAATGGCCTGAAGTTGCGCCGATCCCCAACCAAGAGGCAACGACCGTAGCAGAAGCCCTGATGGAAAATGTCATATCACGGCATGGCGTACCCTTGGAGATTCACACCGACCAGGGCCGGAATTTCGAATCAGAGGTCTGGAAGAGCCTAATTGACTTGCTAGGCATAAAGAAAACGAGAACAACGCCACTCCACCCTCAATCAGACGGCATGGTAGAACGGCATAACAGGACCATCAATCAGTATCTTGCTATGTTTGTCGACGAGAATCAGAGAACCTGGGACAAGCTGATACCTCTGTTCCTCCTAGCTTATAGAAGCTCTCAGCATGAATCTACCGGCTACACTCCATCCATGATGTTGACCGGCAGAGAGATGCGGTTACCAATCGACATGACAAGACCACCACCGAACGAGGACATAGCGGACCTAGCTACGTTACCTGAGTATGTCGCCGACCTAGAAGGAAAACTGCGCACTATACACAGATGTGTCAGAGATAGGCTCCTCTTAAGCAGCGACCGGATGAAAATGCGCTTGGATCGCAGAGCAACACCCCATACATTCAAGGAAGGTGATGCAGTGTGGATATACCAACCAACAAGGAGAAAGGGCCTTAGTCCCAAACTTCAGAAACCATGGGAAGGGACATACTTGGTGACTAAGAAAATTAACGACCTAGTCTACAGAATACAGATGTCTCCAAGAACTAAACCCAAAGTTGTTCACATAGAGAGGTTGAGTCCCTATCGGGGCCACGAACCCCCAAGTTGGCGGCCGGCAAATACTGTTCGGGACGAACAGTCTTAAGGAGGGGGGCAGTGTTACAAAGCACTTCAATAGATGTAGGTGCGGCGTTGCCACATCTCCAGAACTTCCCCAACATCTGGGAATTTTTGCACAATCTGGCAACACCGCCTCCCCACCCCCTGGGGGTGCTGGGGTGACCCCCCTCAGGCGAAGTCTCAACCCTCTAGGACCAGAAATAACGAAGTTACCAACTTGTGCCCCGTCGGAACGGATAACTGAGGTCTACACATTCTGAACACCCTGTATATACACCCTGTACGCGCAGAGAACCCTTACACCCTGTATACGCAGAGAGATCTTATATTACGAGAAACACCTCTTGTGTAACATAGGAGTGATGACCACATTTGGATCATCCTGTATATACATCCCTCTGTATACACACGGGGCCGATCTGTATTCACAGAACCTTCTAGCAAAAGAAGGTCCTGGAATATTCTGGAATGGAAGGCTCGCGAAACAAGGTAGAAGGTACGACGTGTATATAAGGACGAAAGCAAGCCAGGGCAGACAGCAGTTCAGTTAGAGAATGTTGTAGTGACTCGAAGAAGCAGTAACTAGTGTGAAGTGTTATAGAGTAGCGACTGTAGTTTCAGTGTATTAGCGACTTTTGTACAAATTAGTGATTGTAAGGCCAGATAAACTAAGTGTTTTGTGAGAAAGACATTCTAGAACTTTTATTGTATCCATATTTAGAGAGTAAATAAAGTTGTTTTGTTAAAATTAAAAGTCTCACTTATCCAGAACCCGGAGAAAACGCAACATTACTTTTACTTACAGAGGTTTTACAAAAAATAACATGAAAGTCGTCAGTCAAAAAGTATTACTAAAAAATTATTTTGAGCTTTGCGCTCAACTTAGCTACTGCCATATCAGGACTCTGGATTGCTAGGATCGTAGAAATCTTCTACTTCTTCTTCCTCCTCTTCTACTTCACTTTCTTCGTCCTCTTCTGTGTCGCTTTGATATTCCCGTTCCTCCTGATATCGCTCTGGGGCCACCAAATCGAATTCGTCCTCCTACTCGTATTCTTCTGCGGCAACCTGTAATGTATAATAAAAAGTTTAAATATTGAAAAATGAAAACTGTATTTTACACTTACCTCCATTTCCTCTTCCACATCCTCCAGAAGAGCGTTCTCGACGGGTTGCTCTCCTAAAATGACGGTGGACTCCGTGTCATCTATTAATAGAGGAGACCGTCAACCATCTTCAATAGTCACGTACACCTCTGCGTTTACACGTCCGTCCATGGTTAACGTTTGCGATATACTGCAAATTTGAAGAGGGCCCCTAAATGCTGTTGCCATAAACTTCCCCACCACGTGGTCACAATGAAGGGGCTAGAACGGGAGAAATAAAATGGCATGGCCTGTCATCATCAAGCAGCTTAGGGTCGATAAGGCAGGGTGACTACCTGATGTCGATTTCCACAAAAAGCAATAACGGTAAAGGTAGTTTGCAGATTTCTGTTTACTTTTACAGAAACACATTATTATATCTCTATGACATTACTAAAATATGCCCAACGTAATAGGTATTTTTAGTTAATTTTTGTACAAAGAACTGACCAATGAGAACATTGCTACGTTTGAGCTCTCAGAACCAATATTCGCAGTTGGTTTTAATCCCGATATGTATATATATATATATATATATATATATATATATATATATATATATATATATATATATATATATATATATATATATATATATATATAATATATATATATATATATATATATATATATATATATATATATATATATATATATATATATATATATATGTTCAGGCCAGCTGAATATTTCTGCAAAACATATTTCCCGCGGTTCCCTACTGCTCTCAATTCCCGCTGCAGGCGCCAGAGGTCGTAACTCTCTCAACGGTTCTGGGCTCGGTAGCATCTCGAGACTAGAGAGTCTAAGTAAGGGTGTGTATGTGAAAAGTTTATTTCTCCGTGCTTCTCATCAAGTAGTGAGTTTCTCTATTAAAGTGCTCTAAAAACCGCCTCCATCAGTTTAGTGTATTTAAGTTGCCGAATTGTTATTCCAGTTATTTACATTTAAGTGTATTATAAATTGTTATCGTGAACCATTTAAAGTTTTAATACAAGTTATATAAAGTCAGTGATAGTTTATTGTGTGACTAAAACCTACCCGAATTCTCTCTCTCTCTCTCTCTCTCTCTAAGATACAGTGTACTACGCTCTCGCGCTCGCTTACATACTCAGATCTCAACCTCATAAATATACAGTCCACGCGCTCTCTCTTTCTCTCTCTGTACTTGGTGTGGTTAACTACAGTGCCAGGACACCCTCTCGCTCTGCGACCACTGTAAGCAACAGGCCCCACCAACTTTAGTGGTCCTCTCAGCGCCGGATATCAGCCACCCATCATCTGATGATAGTACATCGCTAGAAGATACCCTCTCTTCCCGCAGCTATTGTGGAAACGACGTTAAGTCAGCATCAGGTACAAGCCAGGCAGTCGCTCAAGTTGTCGGCCTACAACCTCCTTGCTTCCAGGAATTGGACCACAGCATACGCTCTGGTATCTGCTATTGCCAGCACCCTCAGATTCTGTCCTTCTTGGAAATTAACGTTTGTGTTTCAAACAAGTGGTAATATAAACATAACTAGATACTTATATTCTAAAAGACTATTAGTGTCTGCTCTCTATCCTATATTTATTTTTAGTGAAGCGCCAGGTCATTTATTTCATGCATTTATAAAGAACTATTTATGCGTTGATATAAGAACGGTCAGAAATACCCTTTAATAGAGTTTATAAGGCATTTTATTTAAAGATAAATATTTTTCTCTCTTATTTAATTTATATTTACACACAACTTTTAATTACATCTTACATTTTAAGTGTTCAATTTAACTCCTTTGGCTCATAAAGAATACCTTTCTCGTTTATAATTAAATATCAAAATGGCACAAGAAACTCAAATTATTGATTTAATTCACTTAAAAAAGAAAATAAGTTTATTAAAGGCCTCAATAACAAGGATCGAAACATTTGCCTCAAAGCAGGAAAATCTATTTAAATCTGCTTATGAATTTACCTCTTGAATAGAAAGTTTAACTGACTTATTTCAGCAATTTTGTAGAATACAGGAACAAATTGATTTAACAGATGAAGAGGACGCGGTAGAGGATAGTGACTACAAATCAGAGGTAGAAGATAAATTTCACGAATTAAAAGCAAAGCTTACAGAAATTATTGATTCAAAACAAAATCATAGCAATTCAACTACACCTCCTCCGCCTCTGCGTTCATCTGCTCATAATTCATATCCATGTGCTCAAGAAAAACTAAATGTTAAATTACCCAATGTAACCCTTCCTCATTTTACAGGTAAACCCGATGAGTGGCGTAGCTTTTTTGATATGTTTAGCGCACTTATTGATGAGAACGCATCGTTAACTGATGTCCAGAAGCTTTATTATCTCAAAAACTCGCTAAAGTTCGAACCTCTTAATCTCATATACAGCATTCCTCTAACAAATGAAAATTATTGCAAAGCCCTAGCCATTTTGAAAGAAAGATACGATAATAATTTGATAATAATTAACTCCCACATTAAAGCCATATTAGAACTCCCAGTCATGAACAAACCCAATACCCACTTTCTCAGGTCCTTGATAACAAAAGTAAAGTTAAATATCAACGCACTGGAAGCCCTTAAAGTACCTGTACAACATTGGGATTTATTATTAATTTACATGTTGACTCGGAAATTGGATTACTCGACCCAAAGGTCGTATGAGCTAGAAAAAGACAGTTCACAATTACCCGATTTAAAAGGTTTTCTACAATTTCTCGAAAAAAGGTGTCAAGCCTTTGAAACCCTCTCACCTAGTGTCTCGTTTAAACCCTCATCAGATAAATGTTACGCAAGGCATGCCTCAGAAAAAACATCTCTGTTGTCGTCATCCTCTTTCACACCAAGGTTCGAAAACGAACAGACTAACAATCTCTCGTTAGCCGACTGTTCCTACTGCAATAGTAAAGATCATAAAATATATAAATGCCCTGAATTTCTAGCGCTCTCAGTTCCTCAGAAAGAAAAGTTCTCTAAAGAAAAACCTCTTTGTTTTAACTGTCTTGGACACAAGCATATTGCTTCAAAGTGTAGTTCGAAATTAAATTGTAGAACTTGTGGTCTAAAACACCATACTCTCCTTCACAAAAACAATGAAAATTCCCAACCTAGTCTCAAAAGGAATCTCTCTTCCCAAGGAGATGAAACAAGATTCAGTCAACCGAATGCAAGCTTGCACACTATTACGACTGAAGTTTCATTACCAACCCATTGCAAAGGTCAGGTACTTCTCGCCACCGCAAGAGTTAATGTGACTACACCCGGAGGTTGTAAGGTTATGGCCAGGTGTCTGCTCGACTCCGCTAGTCAACTCTCCTTTGTCACGCAGCACTTGGTGGACCGATTACAGGCAAAAACTATTCCTCACCTCGTTGAAGTGAATGATCTAGGAAAAAGAATTACTGCAACATCTCGATCAACCTTCTTAAAGATCTTTAGTCTCACACAAGATTTTGAGTGTGGTCTACAGTGTACATGTGACGAGATCACATGTCCTCTTCCCCAAACAAAGATAGATGCTGATCTGCTTCCAATCCCCCAAGATATGCAACTCGCTGATAAGGACTTCGCCACCCCAGGCGATATACACATGTTGCTAGGAGCAGATGTTTACTATACTCTGCTAAATAAAGGTCTTTACCGTCTAGGCCCTTCTCTGCCTTGCCTCCAGAATACCAAACTAGGCTGGGTCGTTGGAGGAACTACGCCTTCTCTATCAGAAAATAATTGTTCGTCACTGGTTACTCTTCACTCCTCAACTGATGATTTAGATAAGCTTCTACCTAAATTCTGGGAACTCGAAGCGGTTTCAGCGTCGAAGATACCCAAACCAGAAGACGCACATTGCGAAAAGCTCTTTTCTGACACAACTGTTTTGGAAAATCGCAGGTATATAGTTCATCTCCCAATGAAAACTCCTCTATCTCTATTGGGCAACTCGTACTTTATAGCTCTTAAGAAATTTTTTGCTCTAGAATCTCGATTACTAAAAAACCCAAACATTTATGAGCAATATCAAAACTTCATTGGTGATTACATTAAGCTTGGTCATGCCAAAGTGGTTCCTTTCGAAGTTGATAAGTTTAAATCTCATGACTCTAGTGGATACTTTCTACCTCAGTTGATCGTTCTTAGAGAAGAAAGCGTGTCTACCAAACTCCGGGTAGTCTTCAACGCTTCTCAGCCTACCTTCAACGGTAACTCTCTAAATGACATTCTATTGCCAGGTCCTGTGATACAAAAAGAGCTCTTCGATATCATTTTCGTTTTTAGATTCTTCAAATATGTGCTCTCTTCTGATATTACAAAAATGTTCAGGCAGGTACAGGTCGCCAAAGCTCACCATAAATTCCAAAGAATCCTATGGCGAGAAAACCCAGACGCAAAGCTCAAGTGTCTCGAATTGTGTACTGTCACATATGGTACAAATTGCGCACCATTTCTCTCAACTCGATGCTTACTTGATCTAGCTCAAAAATACTCTAGTGAATACCCGCTTGCGGCAGCTGCAATCGTGAATGGTTGCTACATGGACGACATATTATATGGTCAAGACAACGAAGAAGCCATCATATCCCTAAAGATGCAACTGACGGAGCTCTTGAACTTGGCAAGTTTCCCTTTGCACAAATGGCAATCTAACTTCCCCCAGCTGCAGCAAAACAAGTCTAATCACGAATCCATAGTCCCTATCAACGTTATAAGTGAAGCGAACTCCAAAGTCTTAGGCCTCTATTGGGATCCAAACTCAGACTGCTTGAAAATCACAGCTCCTAAGGAAAGTTCAGGCGACAAACTCACAAAACGCTCTGTTCTTTCCGTGATAAGTAGCCTATTCGATCCTCTAGGATATCTCAACCCCGTTGTAACTAGAGCCAAACTTTTTATGCAAAACCTCTGGCAGTTTGGCTGGGACGAACCCTTGCCAAAGGAAATCTCTCTTGAATGGTTATCGTTTAAGGACTCTCTATTAAATATGCCCAAGGTAAACATCCCTAGATGGATTGGACTTTCCACAATCCACGAGAAAGTTGAACTTCACGGTTATGCCGACGCTTCTCCAAAGGCGTACGGCGCTTGCGTGTATTCTCGCATTGTCTCAAAAAATAATATTTCGGTCGCTCTTCTCTGTGCTCGCTCTCGAGTATCCCCTAGAAAACCAGTCTCTCTCCCACGACTGGAGCTCTGTGCCGCTCTTCTCTTGTCCAGGCTGATGCGCCGTGCCTACTCTCTCTTCCAGGTGCCTGTGACGGAAGTGGTTATGTACAGTGATTCGTGCATAACGCTTCATTGGCTCTCATCTCATCCCTCAAGGTGGTCAGTATTCATCTCACACAGAGTCGCCGAAATTCAATCCCTCTCAGAAAACTTTCACTGGGCTTATGTGCCAACTGAACTCAACCCCGCTGATCTCTGCTCTCGGGGTACAAGTCCCCAATCCCTAAGCTCCACTTCTCTATGGTGGCAAGGCCCGGCAGGGCTGCTGTCTCTCGAATATTCTTGGAAAGAATTTAAAGCTCCCAAGCTAATAGATGCATCTCCTAATATCACCGAAGAAAGAAAATCTACACTAACTTCCCAAAGAAAGGTACCTCTTATAGACTTCTCAAGGTTCTCAGATTTCTTTAAGCTCAACAAAACTGTCTCGTATGTACTCTTGTTCATTAAAAACTGCAAGCAGAAGGTCAATTTACGTAAAATCCCTTTACCCTCGGATGAATCTCAAACTCCATCTGTTGAAGGAATGAGACATGCTCTAAAAGTAATCGTTCGTCTTGCTCAAATGGAAAAGTTCCCTGACACATTTCGAGAACTTCAAGAAGGAAAGCATGTCGCAAATCCCTCGCTTAAACCTCTTTTCCCATTTCTCGACAGTGATGGAATACTAAGAGTCGGCGGTCGACTAGAGCACGCTCCCATTTCCTTTGACCAGAAGCATCCCATGATTCTGCCCTCTGATCACCCAGTAACAGACTTGATAATTGACCAGGAACACTCCAAGTCTCTCCATGCAGGTCCACAGCTGACTCTCTCCAACTTGAGATTAAGGTTCTGGCCAATCAATGGAAAACGAATCGTCAAGAAACGTATAAACAGGTGTATCACCTGCTTTAAATGGCGTCACTCAAACGCTCAGCAGTTGATGGGCAGTCTCCCCAAAGACCGAGTTACCACCGGCCGACCTTTTTCCATTGTTGGTGTCGATTTTGCTGGTCCAATAGTAATTAGACAATCCCGTCTTCGGAAGGCTATTACCACAAAGGCATATATTTGTTTATTCGCTTGTATGATCACCAAAGCCATACACCTTGAGTTGTGTTCCAGCCTATCAGCAGACGCTTTTATACTAACTCTGAAACGTTTCGTCGCTAGAAGGTCAACTCCAACCATTATTTATTGCGATAATGGAACCAACTTCCTTGGAGCAAGGAACAAACTTCACGAGTATTATAAATTATTTACCTCTCAAGAAAGTCTCAAACCCATTTTGCATTTCTTTACTCGAAAGGAAATCAAGTTCAAATTCTCTCCCCCCTACTCCCCAGAAACAGGAGGTCTCTGGGAAAGTAATGTGAAGGTAGCGAAATATCACCTTAAAAGAATATTAGGAAAAGCTCTCCTCACCTTCGAAGAAATGTACTCAGTGTTGACTACCATAGAAGCGCAAATGAATTCTAGACCCATATGTGCTTTCTCGTCCGACCCGACGGATTTGAACTATCTGACCCCTGGACACTTTCTTGTTGGAGCTCCCTTGAGCGCGTTACCCGAACCCAACTATACAGAAACCCCTGTCAATAGGCTTACTCTATGGAACCACATTTCCAGGCTCACCCAGAGCTTTTGGAAACATTGGTCCGCCCAGTATCTGAATATTCTTCAAAATCGTCCCAAATGGCAAAAATCCAACCCCAATCTGGACATCGGTACCATGGTCCTACTCAAAGAGCCATCCCTGCCTACTCAAGGATGGATTTTGGGAAGAATTGAAGGCTGCCTCCCTGGCAAAGATGGCCGAGTGAGGATCTTCAAAGTTAGGACTTCCAAAGGTAGCTTCACTCGATCTGTAAACCGACTCGCTCCCTTGCCTATTGAAAATTTCTCATCCTCGCCGCCCGCGCAGGATGTTCAGGCCAGCTGAATATTTCTGCAAAACATATTTCCCGCGGTTCCCTACTGCTCTCAATTCCCGCTGCAGGCGCCAGAGGTCGTAACTCTCTCAACGGTTCTGGGATCGGTAGCATCTCGAGACTAGAGAGTCTGAGTAAGGGTGTGTATGTGAAAAGTTAATTTCTCCGTGCTTCTCATCAAGTAGTGAGTTTCTCTATTAAAGTGCTCTAAAAACCGCCTCCATCAGTTTAGTGTATTTAAGTTGCCGAATTGTTATTCCAGTTATTTACATTTAAGTGTATTATAAATTGTTATCGTGAACCATTTAAAGTTTTAATACAAGTTATATAAAATCAGTGATAGTTTATTGTGTGACTAAAACCTACCCGAATTCTCTCTCTCTCTCTCTCTCTCTCTCTCTCTCTCTCTCTCTCTCTCTAAGATACAGTGTACTACGCTCTCGCGCTCTCTTACATACTCAGAACTCAACCTCATAAATATACAGTCCACGCGCTCTCCCTTTCTCTCTCTGTACTTGGTGTGGTTAACTACAGTGCCAGGACACCCTCTCGCTCTGCGACCACTGTAAGCAACAGGCCCCACCAATATATATATATATATATATATATATATATATATATATATATCGAAAACCGTCACAGCTGCAGCTTTCGGAAAAAAATAGCTTGAGTAAATCGGCCATTAGAATATGCTGGAAATTATTTTCGGCTTTCTAAATTTGCCGCTAAGTGGTGAAAATAACATGGTTTACCTGAAACCTTTAATTTCTGAAAAATCTTGATGCATAACATAAGCTGGTTTTAGGTAATTTGTAATCAGCTTTCACTTATCCACAACTTTTGTTCAAATGTTTTTTCTTACTGACCAGTGGCGTAGGAAAGAAGCGAAGATTTTTGTTATAAGCAAAATGAAAAAAGCAATTAATATGTAATAAAGCGGTTATAACAGTAAAGGTATTTTGCAAATTTCTGTTTACTTTTACAGAAACACATTATTATATCTCTGTGACATTACCAAAATATGTCCAACGTAAAAGGCATTTTTAGTTAATATTTGTAGAAAGAATTGACGAATGAGAAGATTGCTACGTTTGAGCTCTCAGAACCAATATTTACAGTCAGTTTTAATCCCGATATGTATATATATATATATATATATATATATATATATATATATATATATATATATATATATATATATATATATATATATATACATATACATATGGGGATTCAAGCCGACTGCAAATATTGGTTCTGAGAGCTCAAACGTGGCAATGTTCTCATTGGTCAGTTCTTTCTACAAAAATTAACTAAAAATACCTATTATGTTGGGCATATTTTACGTGATTATTGAAGATGGTCGACGGTCTCCTCTATTAATAGATGACACGGAGTCCACCGTCATTTTAGGAGAGCAACCCGTCGGGAACGCTCTTCTGGAGGATGTGGAAGAGGAAATGGAGGTAAGTGTAAAATACGGTTTTCATTTTTCAATATTTAAACTTTTATTATACATTATAGGTTGCCGCAGAAGAATAGGATTGGGAGGACGAATTCGATTTGGCGGACCCAGAGCGACATCAGGAGGAACGGGAAGAGGACGAAGAAAGTGAAGTAGAAGAGGAGGAAGGAGAAGTAGAAGATTTCTACGATCCTAGCAGTCCAGAGTCCGGATATGGCAGTAGCTAAGTTGAGCGCAAAGCTCAAAATAATTTTTTAGTAATACTTTTTGACTGACGACTTTCATGTTTTTTTTGTAAAACCTCTGTAAGTAAAAGTAATGTAGACAATAAAATATACACAGATAAAATATATTTCAATAATAGTATGTAAGTTAAATTGTAAAGTATGAATGTGAAAGAATGATTCAAATGTATACATTCTAAGTAATAATAGTTGAAGCATTCTTGTGACAAAGCCTAAATTAACATTTTAATGTATATGACTGATTTTTCAATAAAGATTTATTACTATCATTTTTCTTATATACTTTCAAAAGTATTCAAAACCAGGCTTCTCGGATAGAAATGAAAATTCTGGACGCAACCAATGCATTACGGTAGTGAATTTTTATAAAAACAATGTGTTATTAGTGTAGCTTCCAATTATAAGTTATGAGAAAATCACTTCATTTAATTAGTAACAGTGAAGCATAAAGTAGATAAGGGTAATTTAGAAAATACGTTGTGAAAATTCGTCTTTACGTTGCGGGATCTTGTAGTTGCAAAACTATTCATATTATTGTTTTTTCGCTTGTCCCATACAATAAGTTGAAACAAAGCATTTTCTCATGGCCGCTTTACTAAAGATATTTTTTTTCCGAAGGCTGCAGCTGTGACGGTTTTCGGGATATATATATATATATATATATATATATATATATATATATATATATATATATATATATATATATATATATATATATATATTGAGATTACCCCCCCCCCTTCTATTATTTTTCTTAATATTTCTAATTGAATTTCGACATTTTATTATTGTTTTATTTATTTACTTACACATAAGATATTTACTGTTAAATGCAACTCAACAAGTACCACCATTTGTAGCACAAGCAATACATGATCTTACCTTTTATTATTTTCTTTGCAATTAAATAATTACCTGATATGAATGTTCCGTGATCACCCCGTGTTAGGACCCCAAGTTGTGAGAAGTACCATGCCCTAAATATTTTTTCTATTGCACATTTTCCTCCTGCACTAGGGATGAAGGATCAGAAAGAAAAGGCAACTCTCGACTTAACATGATTTATTTAGTACCTTCAAAGTTAGCATGACATTTCAAAAGTGTATCCCTAGCTAAACATCGTGACGTCGCGAGGCAATCCGAAAATATCCTATAATGATAAAAAACGTGTTACCTAAAGGATCCGCAATGAGCGCTGATTCCCTGTTTAGTAATAAGACGAGCCGTTACTGACTTGCAACGAAAATGCATCTCCTGAGCTTGAGTGACCCTGTAGCATGGGGTTTCCATTGTTTAGATATACTGGGATTTTTAATTTTAGCTTTCAGAGTTAACCTTTAGTTTTCGCGTTTTAATTTCATTTACATTTTTGTACTGTCGTAGAAGGATAACCACAAGCACAGAGCACTCAGAAAGGATAATGCAGAGCAATCGTAATTCGTCAGTCGCTCATCTTCTCGCGCTATCTGTCAATCAACCAGATCACTTATATGAAATTTACCTTTTCATCTGTCCTGACACCTGTAGTTTCGCGAATGTCCTTCAGGGACGTTTTGCCGCTATGCGCGGTCTTGGCGGGATGCCATCGCAAATTTATAGGTTTCATTCATATTAGTGTCCACTTATTTACAGACTTATCTCCATGTCCAGCCCTTTTTAGTTATATTTATTTTTAGTGCATGCTAAGTTGCCAGTTGTACTTCACTCCTGCATCTATGTACGTTTCGCGTTTATCCTTCTTGGATGGGTTGCCAAATGCTGGTCTTTCGGGTTGCACAAATTGTGCAATTCATGAAGCACAAATTTCACTTAGGCATGTTTAAAATCTCGTTTATTTATTAAGCAACGGCTGGAAGACATAGTGAGAAGTCACAACAACAGCAAAGTATTTTAAGCTTAATTTAATCGAGGGAACCAAGCGTACGTTACGGGATTTCTTTTCTATTTTAGTGATGTATATTACTTTTCCCTTGTTGCTAGCAAATAACCCTTTATTATGCCTATTCGATGTGCGACGTCGGGACAGTGACATATCTAGTTCCCTAACCCATTTTACACAATCAGTCTGATCTATAAAAAATACATACTAGGCACATAGATAATTCGCTAAGCTCAGGTATATGAAGTACACATGCTTGGTTCATGTGACGTCACTGCTGTGACGTACGGGTCTGCTTTGCATCAAACTAACCCGTTGCAAACTAATTAACTCTAATTTAGGACAACATTGCCCTAAAATACATGAGTAATTTGACCATAGGTGAGAGACATGGAAATACCTATCCTAAACACACCTTAATTCACTTGAACATCGTGTGACGTCAGTACAGTAACGTATTTGTTTTTCTGCTTACAAAGCTAAAGCATTGAAAACTAAGTAAGTAACCCTGAGCTACAATAACATTTACCTAATAATACATAGACAACTTTACTAAAGCGAGAGACATGAAAGTACCTATTCTAAACACACGTTAATTCACTTGAATATCGTGTGACGTCAGTACGGTGACGTATTTGTTTTCCTGCTTATAAAGCTAAAGCATTGAAAACTAATTATGTAACCCTGAGCTATAACAACATTAACCTGATAATACATAGACAACTTTACTAAAGCGAGAGACATGAAAGTACCTATTCTAAACACACGTTAATTCACTTGGATATCGTGTGACGTCAGTACGGTGACGTATTTGTTTTCCTGCTTATAAAGCTAAAGCATTGAAAACTAATTATGTAACCCTGAGCTATAACAACATTAACCTGATAATACAGAGACAATTTTACTAAAGCGAGAGACAGGGATGATCTGTTTCTTGCTTAAACATGACTCAGGTGCCGCCACTACGGTGATATATTTTTTTATTACTCGTGAGACTAAACCGTTGCATATTCATTTGCTCCGATTTATTGGAAAATGAATATTAACACATACCTATCGAGTCACGCTAAAGGAGGTGGCATAGGCTTTCTGAACACGAACGGGGTTGCTTGAAGGCATCCTTATACCTATACTTAGATGTAAAAAATGTGATAAATGCCGGATTGTCCCTACACTCTAGCACCCTCGTCACCTCGCGGAATTACAATACTAATTCAAAATATGCAAGGTTTTTTACGTGTCCCCCTTCATAATGACCAACAACGCATTCCTTCGGACTGCAAGTAAAAATAAAAGTAGTATATAGAAATATACGAAACTCACCCTCTGTCTCGCTGCCGGACATCGTTATCAGGGGGAAATCTGGGGGCGGCGTGAATGGCAGAAAAGTCTACGTGGGTATTGTGGTGATTCTCCCTATGATGGCAGGGGTCGCTACGGTTTTGTGGCAATTATTGTATAGTGGTAGTGCTCAGCCTTCCCGGGTCAAAGGGTTATGCGGGCGTCTACTGGGAGAGGCCAAGCTTCTAACAAGGATGGTGCACTAAGAATCGGCAGGAAAAATAAGGGGACGGTTCTTAATGCGCGCTGATGTCGTGGTAGTGCACGGCTCCTAGGGATTTGATAGGTAACTAAGTGAGGTCTGCTGATATCAGAACTGGTGTTTTTCACCCGGCAGTAAAACAAAGTAAATAAGAGAGCGGGTTGAGTAATAAATGCTTACTTGTAAAATCGTGGATTCCACGGCGCCACGGACCTGGTGTGGTCAAACGTAGGAAGTGTGGAAACAACCACTCTTTCACAAGGGCAATGTAGGAGCGACAAATGTTAGGACCTGGTGTTTTTCACCTGGCAGTAAAACAAAGTAAATAAGAGAGCGGGTTGAGTAATAAATGCTTACTTGTAAAATCGTGGATTCCACGGCGCCACGGACCTGGTGTGGTCAAACGTAGGAAGTGTGGAAACAAACACTCTTTCACAAGGGCAATTTTGGGGACGACAAAGGTTAAGACCTGGTGTTTGTCACCTGGCAGTAAAATAAAGTAAATAAGAGAGCGGGTGGAGTAATAAATGCTTACTTGTAAAATCGTGGATTCCACGGCGCCACGGACCTGGTGTGGTCAAACGTAGGAAGTGTGGAAACAAACATTCTTTCACAAGGGCAATTTGGGGACGACAAAGGTTAAGACCTGGTGTTTGTCACCTGGCAGTAAAATAAAGTAAATAAGAGAGCGGGTGGAGTAATAAATGCTTACTTGTAAAATCGTGGAATCCACGGCGCCACGGACCTGGTGTGGTCAAACGTAGGAAGTGTGGAAACAAACACTCTTTCACAAGGGCAATTTGGGGACGACAAATGTTAAGACCTGGTGTTTGTCACCTGGCAGTAAAATAAAGTAAATAAGAGAGCGGGTTGAGTAATAAATGCTTACTTGTAAAATCGTGGATTCCACGGCGCCACGGACCTGGTGTGGTCAAACGTAGGAAGTGTGGAAACAAACACTCTTTCACAAGGGCAATTTAATGACGACTAGTAAGAGAACGGGGTCGCAATGAGCGCGAATTTGAGGCAGATGTAGCGAAGTAGATAGGGAGAATCTGTCTGTCTTGATATCCGAAACACCCTTGCTTTTATATGATGTCCCTATCCCTTCTCAATGCTAGAGACGCGAACGCTGGTTAATTGAGGCGAAAGTCCCGCGTCTCAGACGTTGCATATCGCAACGCTGAAAACGACATTAGGTTCATATTGCCGTGTATTCTATATGACTTCGCCTATACCATGTCTCCTTATTAATTCTACATTCGCATAAAGTTAGCCTGACAACAATTGCATCATATTTAACGAAATATTCTAACAATTTACAAATTTACACAGAAAATCATTTCATGTCCTACTTACATTAACTAAAATTACAATATTTCAACATAATCAGAATCAGGGAACTAGAATATCAGGAATAAGTGTATTTTACCTATTAAAAATATATGTACAAATATAGTTGCTAGTATTCATTTCATGGGGCATTTCCACCTGTTCTACCATTTAATAAGTTTTGTTTTCATCAACAATATGAGGTGAAAAATAATTAGATTTATATTATTTTCTTTACACGATCCAGTTACTATAGAAAAACAATACATATTTTTATAAATTATTTAGTACAGCCACGTTACCCGAAATATTACACATTTCCCTAGCACTACGTATTCTCTTCATCCTTGCTTATTATTATTATTATTATTTTTTTTTACACGACACGTGCACAACTTTCATTTACTGGCACGAATAAGCATATTAAACTTACTCCAACGATAGTAAATCTAGCTTATCAGCGAGGCGACGCTTACGTTTCACTTACTTGTACGAAAAACAGATTACATTACCCTTTCATTCAATGACTGAAGCCTAACTTTAATTACTTTTATAACTCAAAGCAATAGTCAAGTATAACACGGTGTCGTGATGAATCTGGCTCTCCAAATTATGCTTATTAGTGCTCATCACAGGTTCCAAGCTACAAAAATTGTCAGCAAAGTGCTTCATCGCATTTAAAATTATGGCAAACCGTTTCTAATTTCTGTAGGCATGCCCAAAACAAAGAATACAGCCCACATATTTATTTTTATTTTACAACAGATATGTGATTTCTCTTGTATAAAGGTTTACCTAAGCGACTCATGAGCCCTGCTTTACTTTAGCGGTAAATTAATACCAAATATGACCTTAGACAATAAAACTTGTTCTTTAAATCAGCCGTCCCCTGTCTAACCTTCGCAATTGACCGGGTTTACATTAGCCAATTGCAACATGCAGTACATATATTACAAGTACGTTATGGTTCCCCAAGTTATTCATGTAATTATTACACAGTCTGTTTATCAAAACATTCTTTCTCTCGCATACCTCGCAGTCAAGATAAACATATCACTTGTTTTATCACCCTCGCGACCATCGAGTTCAACCCTCTATCTTCCCCTTAACACAACAACGATAATCTCAAGCATCTAGCCGTAAGAACTGCATCTCATCTTAGCTGAGTGGCCATTAAGATATTAATTTACTTATTTAAGCTTTTAAAGCGCGACACTAGTGCATGTTTCTTAGGTGATAGTATATTTTTTATCGCTCGATAGACAAAAACCAGACTTTGCAGAACACACCACGCTTCTAACATTTTGTCAGGATAGGTTACCTTATCTGACGTTAAATATTGGTAACAGAAGGCACACATACATTGCTATTTCATTAATTTCAATGCAGGTCTGCGAAGTCAACCCCCTGGTCTATGTGAACAATACGGTGAAAATGCCACATAATGTATTTTTACAATTTAACAGTATATTGTTTTCTTAGAGTTCTAGCATCGACACATGTAGACGGGGAATTAATTGTATTGATAATAAAATTATAATGTACAGCATGTCCAAGAGCGGGGACATCTCAATATATATATATATATATATATATATATATATATATATATATATATATATATATATATATATATATATATATATATATATATATATATATATATATATATATAGACATATCGGGATTAAAACCGACTGCAAATATTGGTTCTGAGAGCGCAAACGTAGCAATGTTCAAATTGGTCAGTTCTTTCTACAAAAATTAACTAAAAATACCTATTACGTTGGGCATATTTTAGTAATGTCATAGAGATATAATAATGTGTTTCTGTAAAAGTAAACAGAAATCTGCAAACTACCTTTACCGTTATTGCTTTTTGTGGAAATCGACATCAGGTAGTCACCCTGCCTTATCGACCCTAAGCTGCTTGATGATGACAGGCCATGCCATTTTATTTCTCCCGTTCTAGCCCCTTCATTCTGACCACGTGGTGGGGAAGATTATGGCAACAGCATTTAGGGGCCCTCTTCAAATTTGCAGTACATCTCAAACGTTAACCATGGACGGACGTGTAAACGCAGAGGTGTACGTGATTATTGAAGATGGTCGACGGTCTCCTCTATTAATAGATGACACGGAGTCCACCGTCATTTTAGGAGAGCAACCCGTCGGGAACGCTCTTTTGGAGGATATGGAAGAGGAAATGGAGGTAAGTGTAAAATACAGTTTTCATTTTTCAATATTTAAACTTTTTATTATACATTACAGGTTGCCGCAGAAGAATACGAGTGGGAGGACGAATTCGATTTGGCGGACACAGAGCGACATCAGGAGGAACGGGAATATCAAAGCGACACAGAAGAGGACGAAGAAAGTGAAGTAGAAGAGGAGGAAGAAGAAGTAGAAGAGTTCTACGATCCTAGTAGTCCAGAGTCCGGATATGGCAGTAGCTAAGTTGAGCGCAAAGCTCAAAATAATTTTTTAGTAATACTTTTTGACTGACGACTTTCATGTTTTTTTTGTAAAACCTCTGTAAGTAAAAGTAATGTAGACAATAAAACATACACAGATAAAATATATTTCAATAATAGTATGTAAGTTAAATTGTAAAGTGTGAATGTGAAATAATGATTCAAATGTATACATTCCAAGTAATAATAGTTGAATCATTCTTGTGACAAAGTCTAAATTAACATTTTAATGTATATGACTGATTTTTCAATAAAGATTTATTACTATCATTTTTCTTATATGCTTTCAAAAGTATTCAAAACCAGGCTTCTCGGATAGAAATGAAAATTCTGGACGCAACCAATGCATTACGGTAGTGAATTTTTATAAAAACAATGTGTTATTAGTGTAGCTTCCAATTATAAGTTATGAGAAAATCACTTCATTTAATTAGTAACAGTGAAGCATAAAGTAGATAAGGGTAATTTAGAAAATACGTTGTGGAAATTCGTCTTTACGTTGCGGGATCTTGTAGTTGCAAAATTATTCATATTAATGTTTTTTCGCTTGTCCCATACAGTAAGTTGAAACAAAGCATTTTCTCATGGCCGCTTTACTAAAGATATTTTTTTCCGAAGGCTGCAGCTGTGACGGTTTTCGAGATATACATACATATATATATATATATATATATATATATATATATATATATATATATATATATATATATATATATATATATATATATAGACATATCGGGATTATAACCGACTGCAAATATTGGTTCTGAGAGCTCAAGCGTAGCAATCTTCTCATTCGTCAATTCTTTCTACAAATATTAACTAAAAATACCTTTTACGTTGGACATATTTTGGTAATGTCATAGAGATATAATAATGTGTTTCGGTAAAAGTAAACAGAAATTTGCAAAATACCTTTACTGTTATAATCGCTTTATAACATATTAATTGCTTTTTTTATTTTGCTTATAACAAAAATCTTTGCTTCTTTCCTACGCCACTGGTCAGTAAGAAAAAACATTTGAACAAAAGTTGTAGATAAGTGAAAGCTGATTACAAGTTACCTAAAACCAGCTTATGTTATGCATCAAGATTTTTCAGAAATTAAAGGTTTCAGGTAAACCATGTCATTTTCAACACCTAGCGGCAAATTTAGAAAGCCGAAAATAAATTCCAGCATATTCTCATGGCCGCTTTACTCAAGCTATTTCTTTTCCGGAAGCTGCAGCTGTGACGGTTTTCGATATATATATATATATATATATATATATATATATATATATATATATATATATATATATATATATATATATAGACATATCGGGATTAAAACCGACTGCACATATTGGTTCTGAGAGCTCAAGCGTAGCAATCTTCTCATTCGTCAATTCTTTCTACAAATATTAACTAAAAATACCTTTTACGTTGGACATATTTTGGTAATGTCATAGAGATATAATAATGTGTTTCTGTAAAAGTAAACAGAAATTTGCAAAATACCTTTACTGTTATAATGGCTTTATTACATATTAATTGCTTTTTTCATTTTGCTTATAACAAAAATCTTCGCTTCTTTCCTACGCCACTGCTCAGTAAGAAAAAACATTCGAACAAAGGTTGTAGATAAGTGAAAGCTGATTACAAATTACCTAAAACCAGCTGATGTTATGCATCAAGATTTTTCAAAAATTAAAGGTTTCAGGTAAACCATGAAACCATGTCATTTTCAACACCTAGCGGCAAATTTAGAAAGCCGAAAATAAATTCCAGCATATTCTCATGGCCGCTTTACTCAAGCGATTTTTTTTTCCGAAAGCTGCAGCTGTGACGGTGTTCGATATATATATATATATATATATATATATATATATATATATATATATATATATATATATATATATATATATATATATATATATATATATATATATATATATACATATCGGGATTAAAACCAACTGCGAATATTGGTTCTGAGAGCTCAAACGTAGCAATCTTCTCATTCGTCAATTCTTTCTACAAATATTAACTAAAAATACCTTTACTGTTATAATCGCTTTATTACATATTAATTGCTTTATTCATTTTGCTTATAACAAAAATCCTCGCTTCTTTCCTACGCCACTGGTCAGTAAGAAAAAACATTTGAACAAAAGTTGTAGATAAGTGAAAGCTGATTACAAATCACCTAAAACCAGCTTATGTTATGCATCAAGATTTTTCAGAAATTAAAGGTTTCAGGAAAACCATGTCATTTTCACCATCTAGCGGCAAATTTAGAAAGCCGAAAATAATTTTCAGCATTTTCTCATGGCCGCTTTACTAAAGCTATTTTTTTCCGAAGGCTGCAGCTGTGACGGTTTTCGATATATATATATATATATATATATATATATATATATATATATATATATATATATATATATATATATATATATATATATATATATATATATATATATATATATATATATATATATATATATATATATATATATATATATATATATATATATATATATATATATATATATATATATATATATATATATATATATATATATATATATATATATATATATATATATATATAGACATCTCGGGATTAAAACCGACTGCAAATATTGGTTCTGAGAGCTCAAACGTAGCAATCTTCTCATTCGTCAATTCTTTCTATAAATATTAACTAAAAATACCTTTTACGTTGGACATATTTTGGTAATGTCATAGAGATATAATAATGTGTTTCTGTAAAAGTAAACAGAAATTTGCAAAATGCCTTTACTGTTATAATCGCTTTATTACATATTAATTGCTTTTTTCATTTTGCTTATAACAAAAATCTTCGCTTCTTTCCTACGCCACTGGTCAGTAAGAAAAAACATTTGAACAAAAGTTGTAGATAAGTGAAAGCTGATTAAAAATTACCTAAAACCAGCTTATGTTATGCATCAAGATTTTTCAGAAATTAAAGGTTTCAGGTAAACCATGTCATTTTCACCACTTAGCGGCAAATTTAGAAAGCCGAAAATAATTTCCAAAATATTCTCATGGCCGATTTACTCAAGCTATTTTTTTTCCGAAAGCTTAAGCTGTGACGGTTTTCGATATATATATATATATATATATATATATATATATATATATATATATATATATATATATATATATATATATATATATATATATATACATATACATATCGGGATTAAAACCGACTGCAAATATTGGTTCTGAGAGCTCAAACGTAGCAATGTTCTCATTGGTCAGTTCTTTCTACAAAAATTAACTAAAAATACCTATTACGTTGGGCATATTTTAGTAATGTCATAGAGATATAATAATGTGTTTCTGTAAAAGTAAACAGAAATCTGCAAACTACGTTTACCGTTATTGCTTTTTGTGGAAATCGACATCAGGTAGTCACCCTGCCTTATCGACCCTAAGCTGCTTGATGATGACAGGCCATGCCATTTTATTTCTCCCGTTCTAGCCCCTTCATTGTGACCACGTGGTGGGGAAGATTATGGCAACAGCATTTAGGGGCCCTCTTCAAATTTGCAGTACATCGCAAACGTTAACCATGAACGGACGTGTAAACGCAGAGGTGTACGTGATTATTAAAGATGGTCGACGGTCTCCTCTATTAATAGATGACAAGGAGTCCACCGTCATTTTAGGAGAGCAACCCGTCGGGAACGCTCTTCTGGAGGATGTGGAAGAGGAAATGGAGGTAAGTGTAAAATACAGTTTTCATTTTTCAATATTTACACTTTTTATTATACATTACAGGTTGCCGCAGAAGAATACGAGTGGGACGACGAATTCGATTTGGCGGACCCAGAGCGACATCAGGAGGAACGGGAATATCAAAGCGACACAGAAGAGGACGAAGAAAGTGAAGTAGAAGAGAAGGAACAAGAAGTAGAGGAGATTTACGATCCTAGTAGTCCAGAGTCCGGATATGGCAGTAGCTAAGTTGAGCGCAAAGCTCAAAATAATTGTTTAGTAATACTTCTTGACTGACGACTTTCATGTTTTTTTTTGTAAAACCTCTGTAAGTAAAAGTAATGTAGACAATAAAATATACACAGATAAAATATATTTCAATAATAGTATGTAAGTTAAATTGTAAAGTATGAATGTGAAATAATGATTCAAATGTATTACATTCTAAGTAATAATAGTTAAATCATTCTTGTGACAAAGCCTAAATTAACATTTTAATGTATATGACTGATTTTTCAATAAAGATTTATTACTATCATTTTTCTTATATGCTTTCAAAAGTATTCAAAACCAGGCTTCTCGGATAGAAATGAAAATTCTGGACGCAACCAATGCATTACGATAGTGAATTTTTATAAAAACAATGTGTTATTAGTGTAGCTTCCAATTATAAGTTATGAGAAAATCACTTCATTTAATTAGTAACAGTGAAGCATAAAGTAGATAAGAGTAATTTAGAAAATACGTTGTGGAAATTCGTCTTTACATTGCGGGATCTTGTAGTTGCAAAATTATTCATATTATTGTTTTTTCTCTTGTCCCATACAGTAAGTTGAAACAATGCAATTTTCTCATGGCCGCTTTACTAAAGATATTTTTTTTCCGGAGGCTGCAGCTGTGACGGTGTTCGAGATATATATATATATATATATATATATATATATATATATATATATATATATATATATATATATATATATATATAGACATATCGGGATTAAAACCGACAGCAAATATTGGTTCTGAGAGCTCAAGCGTAGCAATCTTCTCTTTCGTCAATTCTTTCTACAAATATTAACTAAAAATACCTTTTACGTTGGACATATTTTGGTAATGTCATAGAGATATAATAATGTGTTTCTGTAATAATAAACAGAAATTTGCAAAATACCTTTACTGTTATAATCGCTTTATTACATATTAATTGCTTTTTTCATTTTGCTTTTAACAAAAATCTTCGCTTCTTTCCTACGCCACTGGTCAGTAAGAAAAAACATTTGAACAAAAGTTGTAGATAAGTGAAAGCTGATTACAAGTTACCTAAAACCAGCTTATGTTATGCATCAAGATTTTTCAGAAATTAAAGGTTTCAGGTAAACCACGTCATTTTCAACAACTAGCGGCAAATTTAGAAAGCCGAAAATAAATTCCAGCATATTCTCATGGCCGCTTTACTCAAGCTATTTTTTTCCGAAAGCTGCAGCTGTGTCGGTGTTCGATATATATATATATATATATATATATATATATATATATATATATATATATATATATATATATATATATATATATATATATCGGGATTAAAACCAATTGCGAATATTGGTTCTGAGAGCTCAAGCGTAGCAGTCTTCTCATTCGTCAATTCTTTCTACAAATATTAACTAAAAATACCTTTTACGTTGGACATATTTTGGTAATGTCATAGAGATATAATAATGTGTTTCTGTAAAAGTAAACAGAAATTTGCAAAATACCTTTACTGTTATAATCGCTTTATTACATATTAATTGCTTTTTCATTTTGCTTATAACAAAAATCTTCGCTTCTTTCCTACGCCACTGGTCAGTAAGAAAAAACATTTGGACAAAAGTTGTAGATAAGTGAAAGCTGATTACAAATTACCTAAAACCAGCTTATGTTATGCATCAAGATTTTTCAGAAATTAAAGGTTTTAGGTAAACCATGTCATTTTCACCACTTAGCGGCAAATTTAGAAAGCCGAAAATAATTTCCGGTATATTCTCATGGCCGATTTACTCAAGCTATTTTTTTTCCGAAAGCTTAAGCTGTGACGGTTTTCGATATATATATATATATATATATATATATATATATATATATATATATATATATATATATATATATATATATATATATATATATATATATACATATACATATGGGGATTAAAACCGAGTGCAAATATTGGTTCTGAGAGCTCAAACGTAGCAATGTTCTCATTGGTCAGTTCTTTCTACAAAAATTAACTAAAAATACCTATTACGTTGGGCATATTTTAGTAATGTCATAGAGATATAATAATGTATTTCTGTAAAAGTAAACAGAAATCTGCAAACTACCTTTACCGTTATTGCTTTTTGTAGAAATCGACATCAGGTAATCACCCTGCCTTATCGACCCTAAGCTGCTTGATGATGACAGGCCATGCCATTTTATTTCTCCCGTTCTAGCCCCTTCATTGTGACCACGTGGTGGGGAAGATTATGGCAACAGCATTTAGGGGCCCTCTTCCAATTTGCAGTACATCGCAAACGTTAACCATGGACGGACGTGTAAACGCAGAGGTGTACGTGATTATTGAAGATGGTCGACGGTCTCCTCTATTAATAGATGACACGGAGTCCACCGTCATTTTAGGAGAGCAACCCGTCGGGAACGCTCTTCTGGAGGATGTGGAAGAGGAAATGGAGGTAAGTGTAAAATACAGTTTTCATTTTTCAATATTTAAACTTTTATTATACATTACAGGTTGCCGCAGAAGAATACGATTGCGAGGACGAATTCGATTTGGCGGACCCAGAGCGACATCAGGAGGAACGGGAAGAGGACACAGAAGAGGACGAAGAAAGTGAAGTAGAAGAGGAGGAAGGAGAAGTAGAAGATTTCTACGATCCTAGCAGTCCAGCGTCCGGATATGGCAGTAGCTAAGTTGAGCGCAAAGCTCAAAATAATTTTTTAGTAATACTGTTTGACTGACGACTTTCATGTTTTTTTTTGTAAAACCTCTGTAAGTAAAAGTAATGTAGACAATAAAATATACACAGATAAAATATATTTCAATAATAGTATGTAAGTTAAATTGTAAAGTATGAATGTGAAAGAATGATTCAAATGTATACATTCTAAGTAATAATAGTTGAATCATTCTTGTGACAAAGCCTAAATTAACATTTTAATGTATATGACTGATTTTTCAATAAAGATTTATTACTATCATTTTCTTATATGCTTTCAAAAGTATTCAAAACCAGGCTTCTCGGATAGAAATGAAAATTCTGGACGCAACCAATGCATTACCGTAGTGAATTTTTATAAAAACAATGTGTTATTAGTGTAGCTTCCAATTATAAGTTATGAGAAAATCACTTCATTTAATTAGTAACAGTGAAGCATAAAGTAGATAAGGGTAATTTAGAAAATACGTTGTGGAAATTCGTCTTTACTTTGCGGGATCTTGTAGTTGCAAAATTATTCATATTATTGTTTTTTCGCTTGTCCCATACAGTAAGTTGAAACAAAGCATTTTCTCATGGCCGCTTTACTAAAGATATTTTTTTTCCGAAGGCTGCAGCTGTGACGGTTTTCGATATATATATATATATATATATATATATATATATATATATATATATATATATATATATATATATATATATATATATATATATCTATATAGACATATCGGGATTAAAACCGACAGCAAATATTGGTTCTGAGACCTCAAGCGTAGCAATCTTCTCTTTCGTCAATTCTTTCTACAAATATTAACTAAAAATACCATTTACGTTGGACATATTTTGGTAATGTCATAGAGATATAATAATGTGTTTCTGTAATAGTAAACAGAAATTTGCAAAATACCTTTACTGTTATAATCGCTTTATTACATATTAATTGTTTTTTTCATTTTGCTTATAACAAAAATCTTCGCTTCTTTCCTACGCCACTGGTCAGTAAGAAAAAACATTTGAACAAAAGTTGTAGATAAGTGAAAGCTGATTACATATTACCTAAAACCAGCTTATGTTATTCAACAAGATTTTTGAGAAATTTAAGGTTTCAGAAAAACCATCTCATTTTCACCATCTAGCGGCAAATTTAGAAAGCCGAAAATAATTTCCAGCATTTTCTCATGGTCGCTTTACTAAAGCTTTTTTTTCCGAAGGCTACAGCTGTGACGGTTTTCGATATATATATATATATATATATATATATATATATATATATATATATATATATATATATATATATACACATATACATACACATATCGGGATTAAAACCGACTGCAAATATTGGTTCTGAGAGCTCAAACGTAGCAATGTTCTCATTGGACAGTTCTTTCTACAAAAATTAACTAAAAATACCTATTACGTTGGGTATATTTTAGTAATGTCATAGAGATATAATAATGTGTTTCTGTAATAGCAAACAGAAATCTGCAAACTACCTTTACCGTTATTGCTTTTTGTGGAAATCGACATCAGGTAGTCACCCTGCCTTATCGACCCTAAGCTACTTGATGATGACAGGCCATGCCATTTTATTTCTCCCGTTCTAGCCCCTTCATTGTGACCACGTGGTGTGGAAGATTATGGCAACAGCATTTAGGGGCCCTCTTCAAATTTGCAGTACATCGCAAACGTTAACCATGGACGGACGTGTAAACACAGAGGTGTACGTGATTATTGAAGATGGTCGACGGTCTCCTCTACTAATAGATGACACGGAGTCCACCGTCATTTTAGGAGAGCAACCCGTCGGGAACGCTTTTCTGGAGGATGTGGAAGAGGAAATGGAAGTTAGTGTAAAATACAGTTTTCATTTTTCAATATTTACACTTTTTATTATACATTACAGGTTGCCGCAGAAGAATACGAGTGGGAGGACGAATTCGATTTGGCGGACCCAGAGCGACATCAGGAGGAACGGGAATATCAAAGCGACACAGAAGAGAACGAAGAAAGTGAAGTAGAAGAGGAGGAAGAAGAAGTAGAAGAGTTCTACGATCCTAGTAGTCCAGAGTCCGGATATGGCAGTAGCTAAGTTGAGCGCAAAGCTCAAAATAATTTTTTAGTAATACTTTTTGACTGACGACTTTCATGTTTTTTTTTGTAAAACCTCTGTAAGTAAAAGTAATGTAGACAATAAAATATACACAGATAAAATATATTTCAATAATAGTATGTAAGTTAAATTGTAAAGTATGAATGTGAAAGAATGATTCAAATGTATACATTCTAAGTAATAATAGTTGAATCATTCTTGTGACAAAGTCTAAATTAACATTTTAATGTATATGACTGATTTTTCAATAAAGATTTATTACTATCATTTTTCTTATATGCTTTCAAAAGTATTCAAAACCAGGCTTCTCGGATAGAAATGAAAATTCTGGACGCAACCAATGCATTACGGTAGTGAATTTTTATAAAAACAATGTGTTATTAGTTTAGCTTCCAATTATAAGTTATGAGAAAATCACTTCATTTAATTAGTAACAGTGAAGCATAAAGTAGATAAGGGTAATTTAGAAAATACGTTGTGGAAATTCGTCTTTACGTTGCGGGATCTTGTAGTTGCAAAATTATTCATATTATTGTTTTTTTGCTTGTCCCATACTGTAAGTTGAAACAAAGCATTTTCTCATGGCCGCTTTACTAAAGATATTTTTTTTCCGAAGGCTGCAGCTGTGACGGTTTTCGAGATATATATATATATATATATATATATATATATATATATATATATATATATATATATATATATATATATATATATATATATATATATATATATATATATATACATATGGGGATTAAAACCGACTGCAAATATTGGTTCTGAGAGCTCAAACGTAGCAATGTTCTCATTGGTCAGTTCTTTCTACAAAAAAATAACTAAAAATACCTATTACGTTGGGTATATTTTAGTAATGTCATAGAGATATAATAATGTGTTTCTGTAAAAGTAAACAGAAATCTGCAAACTACCTTTACCGTTATTGCTTTTTGTGTAAATCGACATCAGGTAGTCACCCTGCCTTATCGACCCTAAGCTACTTGATGATGACAGGCCATGCCATTTTATTTCTCCCGTTCTAGCCCCTTCATTGTGACCACGTGGTAGGGAAGATTATGGCAACAGCATTTAGGGGCCCTCTTCAAATTTGCAGTACCTCGCAAACGTTAACCATGGACGGACGTGTAAACGCAGATGTGTACGTGATTATTGAAGATGGTCGACGGTCTCCTCTATTAATAGATGACACGGAGTCCACCGTCATTTTAGGAGAGCAACCCGTCGGGAACGCTCTTCTGGAGGATGTGGAAGAGGAAATGGAGGTTAGTGTAAAATACAGTTTTCATTTTTCAATATTTACACTTTTTATTATACATTACAGGTTGCCGCAGAAGAATACGAGTGGGAGGACGAATTCGATTTGGCGGACCCAGAGCGACATCAGGAGGAACAGGAATATCAAAGCGACACAGAAGAGAACGAAGAAAGTGAAGTAGAAGAGGAGGAAGAAGAAGTAGAAGAGTTCTACGATCCTAGTAGTCCAGAGTCCGGATATGGCAGTAGCTAAGTTGAGCGCAAAGCTCAAAATAATTTTTTAGTAATACTTTTTGACTGACGACTTTCATGTTTTTTTTGTAAAACCTCTGTAAGTAAAAGTAATGTAGACAATAAAATATACACAGATAAAATATATTTCAATAATAGTATGTAAGTTAAATTGTAAAGTATGAATGTGAAAGAATGATTCAAATGTATACATTCTAAGTAATAATAGTTGAATCATTCTTGTGACAAAGTCTAAATTAACATTTTAATGTATATGACTGATTTTTCAATAAAGATTTATTACTATCATTTTTCTTATATGCTTTCAAAAGTATTCAAAACCAGGCTTCTCGGATAGAAATGAAAATTCTGGACGCAACCAATGCATTACGGTAGTGAATTTTTATAAAAACAATGTGTTATTAGTGTAGCTTCCAATTATAAGTTATGAGAAAATCACTTCATTTAATTAGTAACAGTGAAGCATAAAGTAGATAAGGGTAATTTAGAAAATACGTTGTGGAAATTCGTCTTTACGTTGCGGGATCTTGTAGTTGCAAAATTATTCATATTACTGTTTTTTCGCTTGTCCCATACAGTAAGTTGAAACAAAGCATTTTCTCATGGCCGCTTTACTAAAGATATTTTTTTTCCTAAGGCTGCAGCTGTGACGGTTTTCGAGATATATATATATATATATATATATATATATATATATATATATATATATATATATATATATATATATATATATAGACATATCGGGATTAAAACCGACTGCAAATATTGGTTCTGAGAGCTCAAGCGTTGCAATCTCCTCATTCGTCAATTCTTTCTACAAATATTAACTAAAAATACCTTTTACGTTGGACATATTTTGATAATGTCATAGAGATATAATAATGTGTTTCTGTAAAATAAACAGAAATTTGCAAAATGCCTTTACTGTTATAATCGCTTTATTATATATTAATTGCTTTTTTCATTTTGCTTATAACAAAAATCTTCGCTTCTTTCCTACGCCACTGGTCAGTAAGAAAAAACATTTGAACAAAAGTTGTAGATAAGTGAAAGCTGATTACAAATTACCTAAAACCAGCTTATGTTATGCATCAAGATTTTTCAGAAATTAAAGGTTTCTGGTAAACCATGTCATTTTCACCACTTAGCGGCAAATTTAGAAAGCCGAAAATAATTTCCAAAATATTCTCATGGCCGATTTACTCAAGCTATTTTTTTTTTCCGAAAGCTTAAGCTGTGACGGTTTTCGATATATATATATATATATATATATATATATATATATATATATATATATATATATATATATATATATATATATATATATATATATACATATACATATCGGGATTAAAACCGACTGCAAATATTGGTTCTGAGAGCTCAAACGTAGCAATGTTCTCATTGGTCAGTTCTTTCTACAAAAATTAACTAAAAACACCTATTACGTTGGGTATATTTTAGTAATGTCATAGAGATATAATAATGTGTTTCTGTAAAAGTAAACAGAAAATCACTTCATTTAATTGGTAACAGTGAAGCATAAAGTAGATAAGGGTAATTTAGAAAATACGTTGTGGAAATTCGTCTTTACGTTGCGGGATCCTGTAGTTGCAAAATTATTCATATTATTGTTTTTTCGCTTGTCCCATACAATAAGTTAAAACAAAGCATTTTCTCATGGCCGCTTTACTAAAGATATTTTCTTTTCCGAAGGCTACAGCTGTGACGGTTTTCGAGAGATATATATATAATATATATATATATATATATATATATATATATATATATATATATATATATATATATATATATATATATATATATATATATATATATATATATATATATATAGACATATCGGGATTAAAACCGACTGCAAATATTGGTTCTGAGAGCTCAAGCGTAGCAATCTTCTCATTCGTTAATTCTTTCTACAAATATTAACTAAAAATACATTTTACGTTGGACATATTTTGGTAATGTCATAGAGATATAATAATGTGTTTCTGTAAAAGTAAACAGAAATTTGCAAAATACCTCTACTGTTATAATCGCTTTTTACATATTAATTGCTTTTTTCATTTTGCTTATAACAAAAATCTTCACTTCTTTCCTACGCCACTGGTCAGTAAGAAAAAACATTTGAACAAAAGTTGTAGATAAGTGAAAACTGATTACAAATTACCTAAAACCAGCTTATGTTATGCATCAAGATTTTTCAGAAATTAAAGGCTTTAGGTAAACCATGTCATTTTCACCACTTAGCGGCAAATTTAGGAAGCCGAAAATAATTTCCAGTATATTCTCATGGCCGATTTACTCAAGCTATTTTTTTTCCGAAAGCTAAAGCTGTGACGGTTTTCGATATATAAATATATATATATATATATATATATATATATATATATATATATATATATATATATATATATATATATATATATATACATATGGGGATTAAAACCGACTGCAAATATTGGTTCTGAGAGCTCAAACGTAGCAATGTTCTCATTGGTCAGTTCTTTCTACAAAAATTAACTAAAAATACCTATTACGTTGGGCATATTTTAGTAATGTGATAGGGATATAATAATGTGTTTCTGTAAAAGTAAACAGAAATCTGCAAACTACCTTTACCGTTATTGCTTTTTGTGGAAATCGACATCAGGTAGTCACCCTGCCTTATCGACCCTAAGCTGCTTGATGATGACAGGCCATGCCAATTTATTTCTCCCGTTCTAGCCCCTTCATTGTGACCACGTGGTGGGGAAGATTATGGCAACAGCATTTAGGGGCCCTCTTCAAATTTGCAGTACATCGCAAACGTTAACCATGGAGGGACGTGTAAACGCAGAGGTGTACGTGATTATTGAAGATGGTCGACGGTCTCCTCTATTAATAGATGACACGGAGTCCACCGTCATTTTAGGAGAGCAACCCGTCGGAAACGCTCTTTTGGAGGATGTGGAAGAGGAAATGGAGGTAAGTGTAAAATACAGTTTTCATTTTTCAATATTTAAACTTTTTATTATACATTACAGGTTGCCGCAGAAGAATACGAGTGGGAGGACGAATTCGATTTGGCGGACCCAGAGCGACATCAGGAGGAACGGGAATATCAAAGCGACACAGAAGAGGACGAAGAAAGTGAAGTAGAAGAGGAGGAAGAAGAAGTAGAAGAGTTCTACTATCCTAGTAGTCCAGAGTCTGGATATGGCAGTAGCTAAGTTGAGCGCAAAGCTCAAAATAATTTTTTAGTAATACTTTTTGACTGACGACTTTCATGTTTTTTTTGTAAAACCTCTGTAAGTAAAAGTAATGTAGACAATAAAATATACACAGATAAAATATATTTCAATAATAGTATGTAAGTTAAATTGTAAAGTATGAATGTGAAAGAATGATTCAAATGTATACATTCTAAGTAATAATAGTTAAATCATTCTTGTGACAAAGCCTAAATTAACATTTTAATCTATATGACTGATTTTTCAATAAAGATTTATTACTATCATTTTCCTTATATGCTTTCAAAAGTATTCAAAACCAGGCTTCTCGGATAGAAATGAAAATTCTGGACGCAACAAATGCATTACGGTAGTGAATTTTTATAAAAACAATGTGTTATTAGTGTAGGTTCCAATTATAAGTTATGAGAAAATCACTTCATTTAATTAGTAACAGTGAAGCATAAAGTAGATAAGGGTAATTTAGAAAATACGTTGTGGAAATTCGTCTTTACGTTGCGGGATCTTGTAGTTGCAAAATTATTCATATTATTGTTTTTTCGCTTGTCCCATACAGTAAGTTGAAACAAAGCATTTTCTCATGGCCGCTTTACTAAAGATATTTTTTTCCGAAGGCTGCAGCTGTGACGGTTTTCGATATATATATATATATATATATATATATATATATATATATATATATATATATATATATATATATATATATATAGACATATCGGGATTAAAACCGACTGCAAATATTGGTTCTGAGAGCTCAAGCGTAGCAATCTTCTCATTCGTCAATTCTTTCTACAAATATTAACTAAAAATACCTTTTACGTTAGACATATTTTGGTAATGTCATAGAGATATAATAATGTGTTTCTGTAATAATAAACAGAAATTTGCAAAATACCTTTACTGTTATAATCGCTTTATTACATATTAATTGCTTTTTTCATTTTGCTTATAACAAAAATCTTCGCTTCTTTCCTACGCCACTGGTCAGTAAGAAAAAACATTTGAACAAAAGTTGTAGATAAGTGAAAGCTGATTACAAGTTACCTAAAACCAGCTTATGTTATGCATCAAGATTTTTCAGAAATTAAAGGTTTCAGGTAAACCATGTCATTTTCAAAACCTAGCGGCAAATTTAGAAAGCCGAAAATAAATTCCAGCATATTCTCATGGCCGCTTTACTCAAGCTATTTTTTTCCGAAAGCTGCAGCTGTGTCGGTGTTCGATATATATATATATATATATATATATATATATATATATATATATATATATATATATATATATATATATATATATCGGGATTAAAACCAACTGCGAATATTGGTTCTGAGAGCTCAAACGTAGCAGTCTTCTCATTCGTCAATTCTTTCTACAAATATTAACTAAAAATACCTTTTACGTTGGACATATTTTGGTAATGTCATAGAGATATAATAATGTGTTTCTGTAAAAGTAAACAGAAATTTGCAAATTACCTTTACTGTTATAATCGCTTTATTACATATTAATTGCTTTTTTCATTTTGCTTATAACAAAAATCTTCGCTTCTTTCCTACGCCACTGGTCAGTAAGAAAAAACATTTGAACAAAAGTTGTAGATAAGTGAAAGCTGATTACAAATTACCTAAAACCAGCTTATGTTATGCATCGAGATTTTTCAGAAATTAAAGGTTTCAGGAAAACCATGTCATTTTCACCATCTAGCGGCAAATTTAGAAAGCCGAAAATAATTTTCAGCATTTTCTCATGGCTACTTTACTCAAGCTATTTTTTTTCCGAAGGCTGCAGCTGTGACGGTTTTCGATATATATATATATATATATATATATATATATATATATATATATATATATATATATATATATATATATATATATATAGACATATCGGGATTAAAACCGACTGCAAATATTGGTTCTGAGAGCGCAAACGTAGCAATGTTCAAATTGGTCAGTTCTTTCTACAAAAATTAACTAAAAATACCTATTACGTTGGGCATATTTTAGTAATGTCATAGAGATATAATAATGTGTTTCTGTAAAAGTAAACAGAAATCTGCAAACTACCTTTACCGTTATTGCTTTTTGTGGAAATCGACATCAGGTAGTCACCCTGCCTTATCGACCCTAAGCTGCTTGATGATGACAGGCCATGCCATTTTATTTCTCCCGTTCTAGCCCCTTCATTCTGACCACGTGGTGGGGAAGATTATGGCAACAGCATTTAGGGGCCCTCTTCAAATTTGCAGTACATCTCAAACGTTAACCATGGACGGACGTGTAAACGCAGAGGTGTACGTGATTATTGAAGATGGTCGACGGTCTCCTCTATTAATAGATGACACGGAGTCCACCGTCATTTTAGGAGAGCAACCCGTCGGGAACGCTCTTTTGGAGGATATGGAAGAGGAAATGGAGGTAAGTGTAAAATACAGTTTTCATTTTTCAATATTTAAACTTTTTATTATACATTACAGGTTGCCGCAGAAGAATACGAGTGGGAGGACGAATTCGATTTGGCGGACCCAGAGCGACATCAGGAGGAACGGGAATATCAAAGCGACACAGAAGAGGACGAAGAAAGTGAAGTAGAAGAGGAGGAAGAAGAAGTAGAAGAGTTCTACGATCCTAGTAGTCCAGAGTCCGGATATGGCAGTAGCTAAGTTGAGCGCAAAGCTCAAAATAATTTTTTAGTAATACTTTTTGACTGACGACTTTCATGTTTTTTTTGTAAAACCTCTGTAAGTAAAAGTAATGTAGACAATAAAACATACACAGATAAAATATATTTCAATAATAGTATGTAAGTTAAATTGTAAAGTATGAATGTGAAATAATGATTCAAATGTATACATTCCAAGTAATAATAGTTGAATCATTCTTGTGACAAAGTCTAAATTAACATTTTAATGTATATGACTGATTTTTCAATAAAGATTTATTACTATCATTTTTCTTATATGCTTTCAAAAGTATTCAAAACCAGGCTTCTCGGATAGAAATGAAAATTCTGGACGCAACCAATGCATTACGGTAGTGAATTTTTATAAAAACAATGTGTTATTAGTGTAGCTTCCAATTATAAGTTATGAGAAAATCACTTCATTTAATTAGTAACAGTGAAGCATAAAGTAGATAAGGGTAATTTAGAAAATACGTTGTGGAAATTCGTCTTTACGTTGCGGGATCTTGTAGTTGCAAAATTATTCATATTAATGTTTTTTCGCTCGTCCCATACAGTAAGTTGAAACAAAGCATTTTCTCATGGCCGCTTTACTAAAGATATTTTTTTCCGAAGGCTGCAGCTGTGACGGTTTTCGAGATATACATACATATATATATATATATATATATATATATATATATATATATATATATATATATATATATATATATATATATATATATATATATATATATATATATATATATATATATATATATATATATATATATATATATATTGTAACAGGATAAATTGGATAGCTAAACATCTAAGCTAATTTGGACGTGATTGTGGTTCCTCCCCTGCGTTGTGACAAGAATTATTGGCGACAACTGTGACTGATTCTTCGGGATACCCCTCGTATAATGTATCGAATTTAGATCTTTCGTAAATTATTTATATTTGTATTACCCCTGGTATATCGGGCCGGCTTACACGCTTGCGTGCGTGGCCGTAGTGCGGAAAGGGTCCGCATGTGGAAGAGGATAGATGGCTGGAGACGTATGTGATGCGAGAGAGAGCGAAGGATGTAGCAGCACCAGTGTTTTCGAGTCGGAGATGTGAATGTGCTGGAAGTTTCGAGAGAGGAGTTGGTTGGTCATTGTGCAAGTTAACACGTGGTTCGTTCTGGGAGGCAAGTTGGATATTAATTATTCCCCCTTTGGTGGATTTAAATTGCGCTCAGAACACATCTACAGTCTTGTTGGGGATATCGGAAGTTGCGTAATGGACGTTGAAGGCTGTAGATAAACCCGTTAAGGGGATTTAAGGACCACATTGGTGTTGTCACGTGTGGAATTTCGTTTCCCTCTCTGGAGGTAAGAAATCAGTCTCTCTCTTAACTGTAACACCTTTAGCATCCCGTTACTTGTTGTTTTTAGGGTTCAAGTGCAGGATAGATTTGTCTTCAAGTACCGTTTAGCAATTGCTTGTATCGGCTGAAGAATTTCACGTACCGGATAGATTTTCTTGTACCGGTTGACATTATTGCATTGGGCGATATCTTTGGTGAATTCACGTCCCGTAAATTTGGAGTGGAAAAGTCTCGCATGGCTGAGCGAATTTTTATGTACCGAACAAAGTATATGGATATTGAATTAAATGGAGAATTGAATTAAGATCTCAGTGAGAAGGTCTTCCCTTTCGTCGTCGCATTGCTATCCGTGGTGGCATCATTCCCGTAGTTGCATTATTCCCGTGGTTGCGTCCCGTATCCCGAAAGGCCTTGATTTGGTTTGGAAATTGATGGTAATTAGATGGCCTAGAAGTCCAGGAATTCAAGTAAGAATTTTCCGTTTTGTGATAACGCATAAAGTGATAAGAGACAGTCTTGATAAGGTACATTTTTAAATATTCATCTGTGTTAAATTTAATAAAATCAAACCGAATTTATTTATTTCAACTTCACTAAATGTGGTACAGATTTTTATAAGACCATTATTCATATAATTGCTTCACTTTTGATAGTACCATTAGTTGTCACATATTGTTAGCGTTAGTCAAGCTTTTTTGATTACTTTTTGGGACTTGATCTTCAATCAAGCCACTTATCGTACTTATCATGTAATTAAGTAATAATTGGGGAAAATAATTTGTGAGCTTTGCGTGCACGAAAAGTGGAATTTTCCGTAGAACAACTATATTTGTAGTACCTTCATAAATATCCATTAAAGATCTTGTTATTTGGTAGTAAGCCATTTCTGTGATATTATAGAGACTTATTTATTTTTATTTATTACTTTAGATCAGAATTTTAAAACAACGTTTACTAGATTTCTGTATGCCAAGGAAGCTTAATAAAAGCCCATATTTTATCATATTTTAGGTGTTTTGGTTTTGTGTGTTTGTGTTTTCTTTTTCAGGACTGTTGATAGATTGGATCAGTACCGTTATCTTTATTTGTGGGTCCATGAGACCATACCGTTCCGAAATTTAATTTGTGTTATCGTAAGTACATCTCCCTTGTAGCTTCCTGTGCTCGATTGTGGTTGGCTGTAGTTGCCAGTGTGATCCAAGAATTCTTGGTTGTGTTGGATCTGGGCAGGGAAGCATATTTTGTAACATCTTATTAGAATATCCGGGAGTAGAGGTTAAACAATCAAGTGGCGCCCCTAATTAAGATCTTATTTTAACCCACGCCCATCTCCACTGTATAAAAGCTGGCGGCCCTCTAACTTCCCGGTAACTTAGCTTATGCCAATGACAAATTAGATTTGTGTGTAGATTAGGAATTATTTGAGCATTTGTCATCTGGTATAAAAGGAAGCGCGGCGGGGTCATATAAATTTTGGCCCATGCCCACTTTGGCGGCGTTATAATATATATATATATATATATATATATATATATATATATATATATATATATATATATATATATAGACATATCGGGATTATAACCGACTGCAAATATTGGTTCTGAGAGCTCAAGCGTAGCAATCTTCTCATTCGTCAATTCTTTCTACAAATATTAACTAAAAATACCTTTTACGTTGGACATATTTTGGTAATGTCATAGAGATATAATAATGTGTTTCGGTAAAAGTAAACAGAAATTTGCAAAATACCTTTACTGTTATAATCGCTTTATAACATATTAATTGCTTTTTTTATTTTGCTTATAACAAAAATCTTTGCTTCTTTCCTACGCCACTGGTCAGTAAGAAAAAACATTTGAACAAAAGTTGTAGATAAGTAAAAGCTGATTACAAGTTACCTAAAACCAGCTTATGTTATGCATCAAGATTTTTCAGAAATTAAAGGTTTCAGGTAAACCATGTCATTTTCAACACCTAGCGGCAAATTTAGAAAGCCGAAAATAAATTCCAGCATATTCTCATGGCCGCTTTACTCAAGCTATTTCTTTTCCGGAAGCTGCAGCTGTGACGGTTTTCGATATATATATATATATATATATATATATATATATATATATATATATATATGTATATATATAGACATATCGGGATTAAAACCGACTGCACATATTGGTTCTGAGAGCTCAAGCGTAGCAATCTTCTCATTCGTCAATTCTTTCTACAAATATTAACTAAAAATACCTTTTACGTTGGACATATTTTGGTAATGTCATAGAGATATAATAATGTGTTTCTGTAAAAGTAAACAGAAATTTGCAAAATACCTTTACTGTTATAATGGCTTTATTACATATTAATTGCTTTTTTCATTTTGCTTATAACAAAAATCTTCGCTTCTTTCCTACGCCACTGCTCAGTAAGAAAAAACATTCGAACAAAGGTTGTAGATAAGTGAAAGCTGATTACAAATTACCTAAAACCAGCTTATGTTATGCATCAAGATTTTTCAAAAATTAAAGGTTTCAGGTAAACCATGAAACCATGTCATTTTCAACACCTAGCGGCAAATTTAGAAAGCCGAAAATAAATTCCAGCATATTCTCATGGCCGCTTTACTCAAGCGATTTTTTTTTCCGAAAGCTGCAGCTGTGACGGTGTTCGATATATATATATATATATATATATATATATATATATATATATATATATATATATATATATACATATCGGGATTAAAACCAACTGCGAATATTGGTTCTGAGAGCTCAAACGTAGCAATCTTCTCATTCGTCAATTCTTTCTACAAATATTAACTAAAAATACCTTTACTGTTATAATCGCTTTATTACATATTAATTGCTTTTTTCATTTTGCTTATAACAAAAATCCTCGCTTCTTTCCTACGCCACTGGTCAGTAAGAAAAAACATTTGAACAAAAGTTGTAGATAAGTGAAAGCTGATTACAAATCACCTAAAACCAGCTTATGTTATGCATCAAGATTTTTCAGAAATTAAAGGTTTCAGGAAAACCATGTCATTTTCACCATCTAGCGGCAAATTTAAAAAGCCGAAAATAATTTTCAGCATTTTCTCATGGCCGCTTTACTAAAGCTATTTTTTTCCGAAGGCTGCAGCTGTGACGGTTTTCGATATATATATATATATATATATATATATATATATATATATATATATATATATATATATATATATATATATTTATATATATATATATATATATATATATATTTATATATATATATATATATATATATATATATATATATATATATATATATATATATATAGACATCTCGGGATTAAAACCGACTGCAAATATTGGTTCTGAGAGCTCAAACGTAGCAATCTTCTCATTCGTCAATTCTTTCTACAAATATTAACTAAAAATACCTTTTACGTTGGACATATTTTGGTAATGTCATAGAGATATAATAATGTGTTTCTGTAAAAGTAAACAGAAATTTGCAAAATGCCTTTACTGTTATAATCGCTTTATTACATATTAATTGCTTTTTTCATTTTGCTTATAACAAAAATCTTCGCTTCTTTCCTACGCCACTGGTCAGTAAGAAAAAACATTTGAACAAAAGTTGTAGATAAGTGAAAGCTGATTACAAATTACCTAAAACCAGCTTATGTTATGCATCAAGATTTTTCAGAAATTAAAGGTTTCAGGTAAACCATGTCATTTTCACCACTTAGCGGCAAATTTAGAAAGCCGAAAATAATTTCCAAAATATTCTCATGGCCGATTTACTCAAGCTATTTTTTTTCCGAAAGCTTAAGCTGTGACGGTTTTCGATATATATATATATATATATATATATATATATATATATATATATATATATATATATATATATATATATATACATTGACATACACATTTCGGGATTAAAACCGACTGCAAATATTGGTTCTGAGAGCTCAAACGTAGCAATGTTCTCATTGGTCAGTTCTTTCTACAAAAATTAACTAAAAATACCTATTACGTTGGGTATATTTTAGTAATGTCATAGAGATATAATAATGTGTTTCTGTAAAAGCAAACAGAAATCTGCAAACTACCTTTACCGTTATTGCTTTTTGTGGAAATCGACATCAGGTAGTCACCCTGCCTTATCGACCCTAAGCTGCTTGATGATAACAGGCCATGCCATTTTATTTCTCCCGTTCTAGCCCCTTCATTGTGACCACGTGGTGGGGAAGATTATGGCAACAGCATTTAGGGGCCCTCTTCAAATTTGCAGTACATCGCAAACGTTAACCATGGACGGACGTGTAAACGCAGAGGTGTACGTGATTATTGAAGATGGTCGACGGTCTCCTCTATTAATAGATGACACTGAGTCCACCGTCATTTTAGGAGAGCAACCCGTCGGGAACGCTCTTCTGGAGGATGTGGAAGAGGAAATGGAGGTAAGTGTAAAATACAGTTTTCATTTTTCAATATTTAAACTTTTATTATACATTACAGGTTGCCGCAGAAGAATACGATTGGGAGGACGAATTCGATTTGGCGGACCCAGAGCGACATCAGGAGGAACGGGAAGAGGGCATAGAAGAGGACGAAGAAAGTGAAGTAGAAGAGGAGGAAGGAGAAGTAGACGATTTCTACGAACCTAGCAGTCCAGAATCCGGATATGGCAGTAGCTAAGTTGAGCGCAAAGCTCAAATTAATTTTTTAGTAATACTTTTTGACTGACGACTTTCATGTTTTTTTTGTAAAACCTCTCTAAGTAAAAGTAATGTAGACAATAAAATATACACAGATAAAATATATTTCAATAATAGTATGTAAGTTAAATTGTAAAGTATGAATGTGAAAGAATGATTCAAATGTATACATTCTAAGTAATAATAGTTGAAGCATTCTTGTGAGAAAGTCTATATTAACATTTTAATGTATATGACTGATTTTTCAATAAAGATTTATTACTATCATTTTTCTTATATGCTTTCAAATGTATTATAAACCAGGCTTCTCGGATAGAAATGAAAATTCTGGACGCAACCAATGCATTACGGTAGTGAATTTTTATAAAAACAATGTGTTATTAGTGTAGCTTCCAATTATAAGTTATGAGAAAATTACTTCATTTAATTAGTAACAGTGAAGCATAAAGTAGATAAGGGTAATTTAGAAAATACGTTGTGGAAATTCGTCTTTACGTTGCGGGATCTTGTAGTTGCAAAATTATTCATATTATTGTTTTTTCGCTTGTCCCATACAGTAAGTTGAAAGAAAGCATTTTATCAGGGCCGCTTTACTAAAGATATTTTTTTCCGAAGGCTGCAGCTGTGACGGTTTTCGATATATATATATATATATATATATATATATATATATATATATATATATATATATATATATATATATATATATATATACATATCGGGATTAAAACCGACTGCAAATATTGGTTCTGAGAGCTCAAGCGTAGCAATCTTCTCATTCGTCAATTCTTTCTACAAATATTAACTAAAAATACCTTTTACGTTGGACATATTTTGGTAATGTCATAGAGATATAATAATGTGTTTCTGTAATAGTAAACAGAAATTTGCAAAATACCTTTACTGTTATAATCGCTTTATTACATATTAATTGCTTTTTTCATTTTGCTTATAACAAAAATCTTCGCTTCTTTCCTACGCCACTGGTCAGTAAGAAAAAACATTTGAACAAAAGTTGTAGATAAGTGAAAGCTGATTACAAATTACCTAAAACCAGCTTATGTTATGCATCAAGATTTTTCAGAAATTAAAGGTTTCAGGTAAACCATGTCATTTTCACCACTTAGCGGCAAATTTAGAAAGCCGAAAATAATTTCCAGCATATTCTCATGGCCGATTTACTCAAAGCTATTTTTTTTCCGAAAGCTTAAGCTGTGATGGTTTTCGATATATATATATATATATATATATATATATATATATATATATATATATATATATATATATATATATATATATATATATAGGCTGTTTCAAAAAACATGCACCATCGCTTGTGGGGCAATTCCTTACTAAAAAAATAAGAAAAAAAGTTCCTGTGCACATGGGCCCGGAAACGCATAGTTTCCAATATACAGGGAGTTGAATTTTTTTTTTTTTTAATTTTTATAAATAATTTCAAAACCACTGGATTGATTTTAATGAAACTTGGAACTTGAAAGTGTATTATGAAAGTGCATATTTTCAAGTGAGAATCTGCTTACAACTGCGTCAGTGGCGTGCGTATGGGGCAACTGTAAAAATTCATTTGGGGAAAAATATGTGCGCCACTGTCTTTTTCCAATTTTGATACATCAGTTATGAAGCTTATTACATAAGCCACAAAAGCTACCTCCTGGTATTTTTTCGTTCAGGGTATCCCCTAAAAGATATGATTAATTTTATAAAAAGGGGCAAAGTACCGATTAGTTGGCGTAATAATAATAATAATAATAATAATAATAATAATAATAATAATATATGTTTACCGCAACTATAAGAATATGAAAAACAAAACATACAGTAAACATTACAGCAATAAACGTGCAAATAACTAACCTACGTAAAACTTATTGGTGATAAACATTGAAATGAATATTACAAACATTAATAAAAAATGATAAATAAAAAATAAAAATTAAAAATGAAAAAAGTAATCGTAAAGACACCATGATTTTTCCAAACTCTTGTTTTTTGTAAATTACTCAATTGACTTTAATAACAAAGCTAAAGAAAATGTTGAAAGTGACCACCATTAGCGTCGTTACAATTATTTAGCCTTCTGCGCAAAGATCTTCTTACTCTTTTGCAAATATTTTGATCTTCTCTAATGCTGTCAAATGCATATTCTATTCTTCCCAACAATTCTTCTCGTGTATTTACTCGTGTTTTATACACTATTTCTTTTAAATGACCCCACAAATAAAAATCGAGAGGATTCAGGTCCGAAGATCGAGGTGGCCATGACACCGGACCTCCATGACCAATCCATCGGTGACCGTATGTGTTGGCTAAATATGTTCTTACAACTGCTGCAAAATGTGCGGGCGCACCATCATGCTGGAACCACATTGTACCATTTCTCATAAAAAGCGGTAGTAACAACGGCAAATCATTTTGTAAAAAGTTTAAATATGATTCATGGTCAAGACGATTCGGTAGAACAACAGGACCAATTATGTGATTTTCAATAATAGCAGCCCAAATATTGATGGAAAATTGATACTGCGAATATGCAACTCTTAGAGAGTGTGGGTTTTCATCAGCTCATGTATGTAAATTGTGAAAATTTACGATAACTTTTCGCGTAAATGACGCCTCATCAGTAAATAGTACACGTTTAGAAAAATGTTGGTCGTACCTAAGTTTGTTTAAGAACCACTGACAAAACATTACCCTTGGTTGAAAGTCTCTAGGTAGAAGTTCCTGGACACGTGTAAAATGATAGGGATATAAACTTTGATCCTTCAGAGTTCTGTGAACTGATGATGCCGAAATATTACCCAGTTCGGTGGCAATAATTCTCGTACTTGTACTAGGATCACGTTCAACTCTATTTAATATTGCCTCTTCAACTCGTACACTTCTGCGTCCAGAGTCAGTTTTTAAAGGTTTTAAAGAACCAGTTTCTCTCAAATGTCTTACAATACGTGGAAAAATATTTTTGTCAGGAATTCTTCTTTGCGGATAAGTTTCCTGATAAACTCGCACAGCTTGTCTAGCATTTTAACTTGTTTGTCCATAAATTAACAACATATCAGTCAAATCCGCTGAAGTGTACTTAATGAAAATCATTTTGAGAGGAGGAAATAATATTAATCAGCAGCTCAGTATCAACAAATAACTAAAAACGAAAATACTGCACCGTATCAAAATTTAAAGAATAGCACGACAACTCTTTTGACGCCTACAAAGCACTTCAAAATTGTACAATTTAGAGAACTGTCAAAAATTATAGTTTCATGGCACTTTACGATTACTGTTTTCATTACTCCAACGAATCGGTACTTTGCCCCTTTTTATAAAATTAATCATATCTCCTAGGGGATACCCTGAACGAAAAAATACCAAGAGGCAGCTTTTGTGGCTTATGTAATAGTCTTCATAACTGATGTATCAAAATTGGAAAAAGACAGTGGCGCATATATTTTTTCCCCAAATGAATTTTTACAGTTGCCCCGTACGCACGCCACTGACGCAGTTGTAAGTAGATTTTCACTTGAAAATATGCATTTTCATAATACACTTTCAAGTTCCAAGTTTCATTAAAATCAATCCAGTGGTTTTGAAATTATTTATAAGAAATTATAAAAAAAATTAAAATTCAACTCCCTGTATATTGGAAACTATGCGTTTCCGGGCCCATGTGCACAGGAACTTTTTTTCTTATTTTTTAGTAAGGAATTGCCCCACGAGCGATGGTGCATGTTTTTTGAAACAGCCTATATATATATATATATATATATATATATATATATATATATATATATATATATATATATATATATATATACACATATCAGGATTAAAACCACCTGCGAATATTGGTTCTGAGAGCTCAAACGTAGCAATGTTCTCATTGGTCATTTCTTTCTACAAAAATTAACTAAAAACACCTATTACGTTGGGCATATTTTAGTAATGTCATAGAGATATAATAATGTGTTTCTGTAAAAGTAAACAGAAATCTGCAAACTACCTTTACCGTTATTGCTTTTTGTGGAAATCGACATCAGGTAGTCACCCTGCGTTATCGACCCTAAGCTGCTTGATGATGACAGGCCATGCCATTTTATTTCTCCCGTTCTAGCCCCTTCATTGTGACCACGTAGTGGGGAAGATTATGGCAACAGCATTTAGGGGCCCTCTTCAAATTTGCAGTATATCGCAAACGTTAACTATGGACGGACGTGTAAACGCAGAGGTGTACGTGATTATTAAAGATGGTCGACGGTCTCCTCTATTAATAGATGACACTGAGTCCACCGTCATTTTAGGAGAGCAACCCGTCGGGAACGCTCTTCTGGAGGATGTGGAAGAGGAAATGGAGGTAAGTGTAAAATACAGTTTTCATTTTTCAATATTTAAACTTTTTATTATACATTACAGGTTGCCGCAGAAGAATACGAGTGGGAGAACGAATTCGATTTGGCGGACCCAGAGCGACATCAGGAGGAACGGGAATATCTAAGCGACACAGAAGAGGACGAAGAAAGTGAAGTAGAAGAGGAGGAAGAAGGAGTAGAAGATTTCTGCGATCCTAGCAGTCCAGAGTCCGGATATGGCAGTAGCTAAGTTGAGCGCAAAACTCAAAATAATTTTTTAGTAATACTTTTTGACTGACGACTTTCATGTTTTTTTTTTGTAAAACCTCTGTAAATAAAAGTAATGTAGACAATAAAATATACACAGATAAAATATATTTCAATAATAGTATGTAAGTTAAATTGTAAAGTATGAATGTGAAAGAATGATTCAAATGTATACATTCTAAGTAATAATAATTGAATCATTCTTGTGACAAAGCCTAAATTAACATTTTAATGTATATGACTGATTTTTCAATAAAGATTTATTACTATCATTTTTCTTATATGCTCGCTAAAGTATTCAAAACCAGGCTTCTCGGATAGAAATGAAAATTCTGGACGCAACCAATGCATTACGGTAGTGAATTTTTATAAAAACAATGTGTTATTACTGTAGCTTCCAATTATAAGTTATGAGAAAATCACTTCATTTAATTAGTAACAGTGAAGCATAAAGTAGATAAGGGTAATTTAGAAAATACGTTGTGGAAATTCGTCTTAACGTTGCGGGATCTTGTAGTTGCAAAATTATTCATATTATTGTTTTAGTGAATTTTCTTAAAAAAAATTCACTAATGAGGAGATCCCGACTTTTGAATTTTGAAAAAATTTCTTCAAATGAGCGCTAATTAGGCCCCCCAGAACACATATCCGGGGTCGGTTTAAATTTTTATATGTTATATATATATATATATATATATATATATATATATATATATATATATATATATATATATATATATATATATATATATATATATATATATATATGTATCACACCGATAACTCAAAAAATAATGGGCCGATTCTGATTAAATGTGGTGAATAAATTCCTTTTGCAAATGGCTTGGATAAGTTCGTTAGCCAGGAAAATCGGTCCAGGTTTTCCCGGAAAATTTTGTGTTTTCTTTCGAAAAAAAATTATATCTTCGGAATTAACAAAGTAAGGGCAACCAAATTTCATAGCGGATTTATATCGTTATAGGCAAGTTACCTATTAAAATTTAGCTCCGTAGGTTAAACGATAAAAAAGTTACAGGCATTCAAAGAAAAATAAATTTGGATTTTCCTCAAAACGTCAAAATTGCGATTTTAAACGTCAAAATTGGTGAGTAGATTCCTTTCGCAAGTCGATTCGATAACCTTGTTAGCCAGGAAAATCCACCGAGGTTTTCCCGGAAAAATTTGTGTTTTCTTTCGCCAAATATTTATATCTCCAAAATTAACAAAGTAAGGGCAACCAAATTTGGTAAGCTGGTTTATATTGTTATAGGTGTGCTACCTACCAAAATTTAGCTCTGTAGGTCAAAAGACAAAAAAGTTATGGGCATTTAAAGAAAAATAAATTGGGGGTTTCCTCAAAACGTCAAAGTGACAATTGAAAACGTCAAAATTCGCAACATTTAGGCAAATAACTTGAATCTAATACGGGCTATGGAAAGAAAATGTCTCAAGAAGAATGTTTTACATACACCGTCATTGTCCTTCATTTTACTAAAATATTTCCAGAAAATTCATTTCTAATAGACCCTTTCTCTGATGCTTGGCAGTAGCCTTAGCTATAGAGTTTATTGTTTAGTGGTATATAATTTTTGTCGAATTTTCGTAAAAAATCAATAAAGCTCAATATATTCCTTATTATACAAGATATGAAAAAATATTGTATACATTAATTATACGGTGTTTTGAGCTACATCTTAAAAAATTATTGCGACAATCACAGGGTGGCCCATAAGTCGTTGGTGATACAAATAAATTTTTTTTGTCGAAAACGCCTTATTTTTTTTGCATTTTCCATCGAAATATAATGCATGTTTGTAAGTTAAGAAATTCTGGAGGCAGCAAGTGCGTTGTGGTTGCGAATTTTGATTAAATTCTTCATATTTGAAAAGCTCAATTTGCTATTAACCTATAAGGTTGACCAAGAAACGGATTTTTTCAGTAACACTTTTGGTTTACTTTTGGAAATTTCTGTACGTTTTCAAACAATCAAGTTATTTTGATGAAACATGGCACATTGTTTTTACTATATATGTTATACTGGTAATCAAATTTGATGCCTGCTTTTTCTATATAGGTTACACTGGTAACCAAAATTGATGTCTGCTTTCTTAAAAAGAAAACACACATATTTGCAATAAAAACATTTTTATGAAAATTCACTACCATAACGCACTTGCTGCGTCCCGAGATTTTTTTCGCTTGTCCCATACAGTAAGTTGAAACAACATTTTCTTAAATGGATGTTTTCTGCTTTCAACCCTTTTTTCCTATTTTTCATGAATTGTAGATTGTCAGCCTTTCACTATTTCTTTCATAATACCAGGACAAAGTTTGCGTTCAAAAGCGCTAAATTTAAGCATGCAAATATTTACTATAAATAAAAAATTTCGGGACGCAGCAAGTGCGTTATAGTAGTGACTTTACATAAGAATTGTACACTATTTGTTAGATATCCTAGTAAAACTAATTCTTTAAATTTAAATGGACCTTGGAGATCGGTTTTAGAGTCCCAGTTAGCGATTAAAAAAAATATATATATTTTATATGAAGCTAAAAGATTAAAATTTGGTCTTAGCTATAATATGTAATACTGCAAGTGCCTTTAAAAAATTATGTTACAAATTTTATTAAAGTTACAAAAGTTTTTCAGAAAAAAAATTTACAAAGGGAATGTACCTGTAAAATTATAAATATGGCAGGTATTTTTCCTTATTAATTGCTTGGATAGTTTTCTTTTAGTCATCACATCCAGTTTTTGCAAACAACAAAAGTCTGGACGCAGCAAGTGCGTTATGGTAGTGAATTTTTATTTAAATGTTTTTAAGTGCAAATCTGTGTGTTTTTTTTTAAGAAAGCAGGCATCAAATTTGGTTACCAGTATAACCAATATAGTAGAAACAACGTATCGTGTTTCACCAAAATAACTTTATTGTTTGAAAATGTGCAAAAATTTCCGAAAGTAAACTTAAAGTGTTCCCGATAACACTTGTTTCTTAGCCAACCTTATAGGTTCATGGCAAATTGAGCTATTTAAATTTGAAGGATTTAAAGAAAATTCGCTATCATAACGCACTTGCTGCGTCCCGAATTTCTTTTCTTACAAACATGCATTATATTTCGATGGAAATTGCAAAAAAGCAATAATATAAGGCGTGTTCGATTTAAAAAAAAAAGAAAATTTGTATCTCCAACGACTTATGGGCCACCCTGTGATTGTAGAAATATTCTTTTAAGAATTATCTCAAGACGCCCTATAATTAATGTATACAATTGTTTTTCGTATCTTGTATAATAACGGATATATTTAGCTTTATTGATTTTTTGAGAAAATTCGATAAAAATTATATACCATTAAACGATAAACTCTATAGCTAAGACTACTGCCAAAGCATCAGAGAAAGGGTCTATTTGAAATGAATTTTCTGGAAACATTTTAGTAAGATGAAAGACAGTGACGGTTGAAGCTGAGAGTTCAGGCTTTGTAAAACATTCTTCTTGAGACCTTTTCTTTCCATGGCTCGTATTAGTTTCAGCTTCTTTGCCTATGTTGCCAATTTTTACGTTTCAAATCGCCACTTTGACGTTTTGAGGAAAACCCCAATTTATTTTTCTTTAAATGCTTATACCTTTTTGTCTTTTAACCTACAAAGCTAAATTTTGGTAGATTATTTACCTATAATTATATAAACCTGCGAACCAAATTTGGCTGCCTTTACTTTGTTATTTCCGGATATAGAAATTAGTTCCGAAAGAAACCGCAAAATTTTCCGGGAAAACCGGCGCCGATTTTTCTGGCTGAGGAACTTATCTAAGCAACTTGAAAAAGGAAGGCATTCACCAAATTTAATCGTAATCGGCCCATTGTTTTTTGAGTTATCGGTATAATACATACATACATGTATATATATATATATATATATATATATATATATATATATATATATATATATATATATATATATATATATATATATATATATATATATATATATATATATATATATATATATATATATATATATATATATATATATATATATATATAAACATATAAAAATTGAAACTGACCCCGGATATCTGTTCTAGAAAGTCTAAGTAAGGCTCATTCGAAGAATTTTTTCAAAATTCACATTCGGAATCCTCATTAATGAATTTTTTAAGAAAATTCACTAAAAAAGGTTTTTTATGTGGTGGTTGAATATTTCCATAAAAATATTTCAAATTCGATAGCTCAATAAATTTCCCATTAAGCCACAATCTTCAATCTTGAACCATAGTAACACTTATGTAAACGTGGGTGCTAAATTAAAGAAAAATAACACAAGCTTTCCGGATAACAACAGATTTGTTTTAAAAAACCTTTTTTGGGGTTTATTGTTTGCAAAAACTGGATGGGTTGACTAAAGCAAAACCATCCAGGCACTTATTAAGGAAAAATACCTGCCATATTTATAATTTGACAGGTACATTCCCTTTGTAAATAATTAATTTTTTCTGAAAAACTTCTGTAACTTTAATGAAATTTGTAACACCATTTTTTTAAAAACACTTGCAGTACTTACATATCATATCTAAGACCAAATTTTATTTTTTTAGCTCCATATAAAACATAATTTTTTTCCAGTAATCTAAATCTAAATAACTGGGACTTTAAAATCGATCTCCAAGGTCCATTTAAATTTAAAGAATTAATTTTAATAGTATATCTTGCTAATAGTCTACAATTCTGATTAAAATTCACTTCTATAACGCACTTGCTGCGTCTGGAATTTTTTTAAATATTTGGTCCAGTTCTCCAATAAACGAGTGCTTTCGCAACCAACCTCACCGTCTATTTCTTTACCTAACTTTAAATTTTTGAGTAGACCACTTAGTATGAACCAAAACCCAGGACGTGTGGGCAACATATTTAGCCATTGAATAAAGTCAGGGTTCGTAATCTATCTACAACAACCCAACCTATCATTATCCACCACTCTAAGAAGTAGACAGATTGTGGCCTTAGACTGCTTTTCCTTTCAGATTTCCTTAACATCTTCAAAATTGCTCCAAAACAGGGGCCAAAACGTCGAATTCTATTAAACTCTTGACACATAGCATTCATGAAATCAACCGTTTTAGCTAATGTTTCGTAAAACGAAAAATTCACTAATAAGGAGAGTAGGTATAGATGAGGGGTTCGGGGCCTTCCACTTCCTTCACTTGGGCACTACGCCGGCGCGAAGCGCCGGAATGACGTCATAGTGACGTCACTAGATGGAGAGCCAGTAGGAGGGACACACCTGGGGTGACGTAATCCCAGATGGCGTCTAAGATGGCCGACCAAAAGTGAAAAACGCGGAAAATTTAAATTTTTAACGACAGATGGCACCACCTGTGAATGTAAAAGGACCTGTCATTTTGATTTTTGGTGATGTGACGTACGCAAAGATTGAAACTTTTTTATTAAGCGGTGAAGCAGTATAGTCTCAGGTATCATGTTACTCGCCTTGGCCAGTAGAATGCAATTCCGCCACCGGGGGCGGTGGTGAGGGGGTGGTCACAATCGGATTTTTAGAATCTGAATCAAGTTTTGATCTAACCTGTCTAAATAATAAGACGTGTCATTTTGATTTTTATGAGAATGACGTATGTAAAGATGACGGTTTCGGCATACGCAAACCAACTTAGCTATTAAACGGTGTAGAGGTACAGTGTTTGATATCATGTTACTCGTCGTGATGAGTAGAATGCAGTGATGTAGAGGTATGATTTTGGCAGACTGTACTAAAAAGATTTCTTCAAATGAGAGCGAACTAGTACCCATAAAACTTACATACGGGGTCAGTTTCAGTTTTTGTCGTTTACACACATACAGGGTGACGCATTTATCCGGTAAAGCTCAATATATCCGTTGTTATACAAGATATGAGAAAATGTTATATACGTTAATTATAGGGTGTCTCGAGCTGCATCTTTTAAACCTATTTTGACAATCACAGTCTGACCCATAAGTCGTTGGTGAAAATTTGATTATTATAAAAATTGGAATTATTATTAAAAAATATATATTTTGAGTAATAAGATAGCATAATAAGATAAAACTAAAACCGAAAAAAAATAGTTTTCTAAATTTTAGCATATACATTTTTATAATATTTTCACAATTTATGTGCTCGTTTCCTCACCACCTTGCGGTAGAGCACACGGTGCGCATTTTTATAGTGGTGTCCCCAGTAGGCCTAATCCACTGTCAACTTACAAACTAATACTTTTTACTATTTACAATAAAAATTATTACAACGTTATGATAAATAATATCAAATAAAAAACATACAAAAATATACATTAAAATTAAATATAATTGAACGCCACGAAAAAATTTGACCTCTCTCAAGGTTTCGTCATTAATGTTATTCTGCATTATGTTCTTGACGTTCCCATATATTTTTGGTATATAGTTCTCTCAGCCTGCAACAAAAGACACCGTTAATATTTCAAAAAGAAGGTTAAGAAAAAATAATTAAAATATCAGTAGTTAAAGATATTACCCTACTGTCAGGCTTGTTTATTTTAATGACTGCGCGAACTATTAGTAATTTTCCGTAGATTCTGTTGACGGCCGCCTGCTTTTTCTCATCTATTTCTTCCTTTTTGCAACTTTTTTTGCGCTTGGCTTTGATTTGTTTGGGCTCCTGGAATGTAACCTTCTTTTTTGGGTTCCTACTGCATGCAGCAGTTTTACGAATTGTCGGTTTCAGTTTTTGGCCTTGGTCCATCTTCTCTTGTGATTGAACATCACATGCCTTGAACTTGTAAAATTCGGCAGACGTTAAAAAACATTTACCGAACATTTGGTTAAATTCACTTTGATTTTTTAGGACAGTGACCTCGGTTTCATTATATATATATTTTGTAAAATTATAATTTTTCTATCACTACTGTTTTCGATTTTTGAGCGCGTACACTAGAGCGTTATCAAGACAAAAGAAATACTGAAAGGTTGCTTAACTATTTTTAAATATATACCTGCTCGCTACCTGCTACCTGTACCATTTTCACCAATAGAATCTAGGGTGGTGGTAATTTCTTTCAGTGGCCCAATGCCATTATTATTTGAAAATAAGATTACTGCGCTTGAGAAGGGCGCATATATCGTCAAATTACCCGGTCATTATTGTTGTACTTAAATATGTATCTAAAGTTTTTGCTCAAATATCTGATAAACTGATAATTTCTATGTCATTCAAGAATAATAATACTTTTAATGCACTTATCGAATGTATCGTATTGAATAGCAGATTGTCATTAAAAGAGTTTTCCTATTTTAGAGGTCACAACTGTTGACTGTTCAAAACGTTTTTCAAACGAGTCGGAATTAAAGCAATTGAAACACATTTCCTAGTTGTTTTTTTTTTTGCTAAGTTTTACAGATATATATATATATATATATATATATATATATATATATATATATATATATATATATATATATATATATATATAGGTACACATTATGTATTTATGTACAACATATTTTGCGAAGCTTCTACGCCACCGAGAGACTTTCGGTTGGTTTTCCTACACTGGCAAATTCTTTCCGGAGGCTAAGTTCGTTGCCAGTTCGCAGATTCAAGTTTTCCCTAGCATAGTGTATAGTTTCTCTCTTCAAAAGTCGTGAATTTGTTGTTGCGAAATTGAACCCTTATAATGCCATTAAACTACGGATGAGGTATGCCCGGATTTAGATTTGTTAAATAATTGTTATTTAAGTTTTTCGGAACAATAACTGATTTAAAAAAATGTCACGTTATTGTTAGAACAGGAAACGGTTGTGTGGTCTTTAGTTAAATAAGTAGACTAAACAATAACGAATGTACTAAGTGAAGACTGGAACCTGTGATGAGCTCTGATAAGCACAATTGCATAACCCAAATCACCACAACACATTTTTAAAACCTGACGATCCTTTCACTAACCAAGTTAGCGTCATCAGGTGATTAATAATACTGAATACTTAGTCATCCTATGATACAGTAACTTGGTTAGTGAAACGATCATCATGTTTTTTAATGGGTTGTGGTGATTTGGCTTCTCCAAGTTGTGACGGGATTCTGTCACTGCAGCGTCTAAATCAGGATCAAATCAAGACGGACGGGCGTAATCTATTCTAAAAATCTGTGTCACTACAGCATCTCTTTTCGAATGACTTACAACACGCTAACAGTACTAGGATACGGGTAGGGGTCTTGTCGCAGACAAATATCATAAAGTTAACAAGGATCTTACCTATTCGGATAAACTAACGGGACAATTCTTACTATGTACGGTACTAGACGGACGGCGGAATTCTCTATTTATTTACCACGGCACTTGCTCTATAAAATCTTCAACCTTGCTGCTACCAGCAGAAAACTCTTTCTCCCCTCAGTCGTTATTGTATCTCCAGCCACCGGCGTAAAAATATAATCGGTGGTAGATACCTTATCCTTATCTTGTCCAAATATGTTTTTATTCTGAAGCGATAATTCGAAATGCGTACTTGTTAAAAATATTAATGACACACACACACAAATATATATATATATATATATATATATATATATATATATATATATATATATATATATATATATATATATATATATATATATATATATATATATATATATATATATATATATGTATATATATATATATATATATATATATATATATATATATATATATATATATATATATATATATTTCAACTCCGGAGAATATTTTTATCAGTATGATTTGTATTAAATTTATCTTCGAACGGTCGCTTTTGATATCTACGGCTGTCCCGAAAATATCTGCTTCATTACACACTCCCTCTTCGTACAAAAAAATGTTTGGGTACAAATATTTTCTTTTCGGTTGCCTGTAGTCCGTCCCCTAACTACAGCTCAAGATACTACTAATAGAACTTTTAAGTAGCACCTGAGGGCTTACTACGACTATTTACACTGTATATTTATACTAACAATTAAAACTTAGCCTACTATGAATGCGACACTAGTCGTGGAGTGTTAATGCGTGTTGGGGCCAATTACTCACGGTATCGTTGGGCGGCGTTTATAGCTGGTCTGTAGTATGGCGAGCTAGCTGTGCTTCGGCTACCGTGGCGTGACTCTGGTTGTGACCTGGGATTCTGGGTTGGGACGCCCAGTTCACATTGGGTCGATACTTCCGTGACCCTTGGAATCGCACATTGTATGACGACGCTCCTCTGTCGCGGCTGGTTCCGCATGGGTTCCTGGCGGCAGGGACAACTCCTTGACAGGACTCCTACCAGACCACATCAAGAGCAGAAGGGGATTCTCTCTTGTCGGCATTGGCTGCGTCAATGACCCTCCGTCCCACCTCTCCAACACAGTTCTTTCTTGGTGACGTCTAGGTACTGGGTACTTATCGGGGGCGTGATTGTATCTAGGGGGAGTTCCCACGAACCACGTACTTGGCGGACGGGGTTTCTTCTCATGTCGGCTGGAAATGACGGAAACGGCGGGTGCTAAGGTTTTAGATCTTTGATGTGAACATTACGATACCTCTTACCATCTGCACCTTTTAGGTCGTAAACCACAGGCTACATGATTTTGCTAACGGTGTACGGTCCCGTATATTTTGGCTCTAGTTACGCCGCGAAGCCCCGGGGTGCCGAGGAAAGTGGGCGATCCACCCTTAGGACGCGGTCGCCTACGGCACATCGCCACTCGCGCCGCCTCAGGTTATAATGGCGACTCTGTTGAGATTGATTTTCACCAGTTCGAAGGTCTCTCGCAGCTTCGTCACTCGGTTCAAGTGTTGGTTGACTTGAGGAGCGTCTACTTCAGCGTCGCTTTTGTCTTGCGTTTCGGCGGTCGGTATAATTTTCGGTGACGGCAGTTCCCGTCCAAAATTGAGAAACGCCGGGGAGAAGCCGGTCGACTGCTGTTTCGCGGTGTTTACGGCGAACACTAGTTCTGGCAATATTTCGTCCCATCTGGCCTGATTACTGTCACAGAATTGCGATATCATGGTCTTCAGTGTCCGGTTGCTTCTCTCCACGGGGTTTGCTTGAGGGGGTATACGGGGGTGTTAGACGGTGTTTGATGCCCATTTCTCTTAGTTAACCTCTTGAATATGCGACCGGTGAATTGGGGACCATTGTCGCTAATGACAACTCGTGGGGCCCCGAAGCGCATCATAACTTGCTCAAAAAGTACGTCTGCTACGGCTTTATCAGACGCCTTTCGTAACGGTCTCGCTTCTATCCACTTGTTTTTGTTGTTGTTGTACGGTCCAACGCCATTTTCCCTCTTCTTTGGGAGCCTGGTTAGTGGGGTTGCTACTCGCGAGAAGTCCTTCAGGAATTTTCGGTACCACGAACAAACTCCCAAAAACCTGCATAGGCTACGGACGTTGTTCGGCGGGGGCATAGCTCGGATCGCCACCACCTTATCCGGATCGGTGTTTATCCCCTTTTCGTTCACCACGTGTCTTAAATATTTGAGGGAACGGCGGCAAAAGTGGCACTTGTCTGCGTTCAACTGCAGATTAGCATCCCGGAGTCGGCAAAATACTTCACGGATGTTGTTTAAGTGTTGATCGAAGGTCTCTCCCAACACAACTACGTCTTCCAAATAGGCGAATGCGAAGTCGTCCATGTCGGGAGTTATGATCCTGTCTAACAGACGTTGGAATGTCGCGCTTGCCGAGTGTAATCCGAAGCACATCACCCTGAACTGAAATAAACCTCTTCCGGGGACGGTGAACGCCGTGATCGGTCGATTTCCGGCATCAACGGTATCTACCAGTATCCTTGCCGCAGGCCAGGTCACGTCAGGGTGGTGATATACTTAGCTCGTCTCATTTTATCTAGTATGACGGATATATATGGCAGGGGATACGCGTCCTTGGCCGATACCTCATTTACTTTAAGGAAATCTATGCAGAAGCGTGGGGTACCATCCTTTTTTTGGACTATCACGATTGGCGAGCTCCAGGGGCTAGACGACGGCTCTATGATACCTTCTGAAAGCATCCTATCCACTTCTTTATCTATTATCTCTTGCATTTTGGGATTACGGGGCCTATACCGCTGCTTAATGGGAGGGGTTAGCCAGCCGTATACGGTGTTGAAATAGGTGGGTAGGACCTTTGATGCTCGTCAACGCGGGAAATTCGTTAGCTAAGAATCTCTGGAGCTCCTGTTGTTCGACAGCGGATAGGTATGTTAGCGAAGGGCCTTCGGTTATTATTTGTTCTCTATCATTGAGCTGTGTACAATCTGTGATAGATGGCGGTATCGGCTCAACATCTAGTCTGCACTTAGCGGTACAGAGGTCTACCTCAAACCCATACTCCTTCTAGATGTCCATCCCGTAGAGATAATCGACGAGCAGTGTAGGAAAATACAGCATACGGCGTCTGATTGTCCGCGGGCCAATCTTCATCACCAGGTCGTATGCTTGTCTTATGTTTACTGCATTGCCGTCAGCGACCCGGGTGGCCACGTCGCCTATGGATATCGCAAGGGTACCCTTTAAATGACAATACTCAGCCACCTTGCCACCCACAAACGAGCGTGTGGCCCCGGAGTCCACCAGCGCTTCGAAGGTACCTTCGGCGGGGTTTATTGATATAAACGGTCGGTTGTCTATTACTACGGTTTTTTCCGAGGGTTCATGTGACGGAAACTGCGGGGTCCTCGGTCCGGCGCAGTTCCTTAATAGTTTCCCTAACGGGGTGCACAAGTGCAGTCCCTAGACAGTGTGTCAGGACGCCCTCAGCGTGAGCAAAACAACCTGACTGCGGGCGCTCGACACTGGCCTCTCATGTGTCCAGATTGGCCACATCGCCAGCAAGTAGGGGCAAATCTCACTGTTCTACGGGTCTTGTTTGCTCCCTGTATATCGTTTGGGTGAGCTCTGCTGTTTACTGGTAAAAACGTGCGGTGTTGGCTATCGGACGTCGGCGGTGTTACCCTGGCAGGTGGTCTTGGTGGGGGTGAGTAGTAAGGGGTGTTAATTGGCTGTGGCCTCGTGAGTGGCCCGGACAACCGCTGGTTACCGCGGGATTCTTGAAAGAGGGATTCAACGGACTTAACCTTCTCTATTAGCGATCTGATGTCCGGAATGTCACAATTCCAGAGCATTTTGCGGTATTGTGGTAATAGTTTCCTCCTGAGCCATGTTAGTTTCGTTTCCGGGGACATATTACCATGTCTTCTGATGAGTGTTTGAAGGTAGGTGGTATAGCTTACGACCTGCTTGTCCGGTAGCTGACCCCTACGGCTTATTTTACCGTTTCTAAATCCCCGGTTGTTGCGGTACCACAACAGGGCTGGCCCATCTAACCATTGTGGCAGTGCGGTTAGTAGTCGGTCGCTGCTGATGCCTAAATATACCCGTATTTCCTTCAGGCGTTCTAGAAAGGCAGCAGGGTCGGAATTTCCATCAAACTGTACCTTTCAGTTTGGGACATTTTCTTCCGGAGTGGACATAACGTGATGGTTTTTGTATAATAATTAGCAACGGAACGATATCGGAACGGGGCGGTATTGGACCGGGACGGTATTAACACAAAACGGACGGCTTTTTTTAAATTAATAATATGTAATGGAACTATATCGAAACGGGACGGTATTGTAACGGGACGGTATTAACACGGAACGGTTAGCTTTTTAGTTACGGCTCCCTGCTCGGCTAAACTGCTCGGGCGCCATTTTGTAACGAGGCCTTGATTTGCGGAGTGTACTTGCTTAATATAATGGGTCGACGGGTTTACGGGAACGGTCCCGGGCGCCAGATTTTGAAAGGGTTTACTCCCTACGAGGGTGTCTACGACCTTGTCACAAGACTTCGACCACTGATGTGATCAGAGTACCTGGATAGATCTGTGGAGAGGGTCCGGTACCCTTTGCTGTAACAAGCCGTGTAGTTACCTCCGGGGTGGCGGGCTTTAATTGCTACCCCTACAATTCCCTGACCTTCTGATATTCTATATAGATGTAACAGATTTATTTAAGGGGTGACATAGACTAGATATTCTATTTACAAAGCTTATTAGGAAACCTTATATACAAATACAACAAGATTCAAAATCCTGATAATGTCTACTACACTACTCTATCTTGTATAACGTACCTTAGAGGACGGACGAGGCGAGACTAGCCAATTACTTGTACGGAGGAAGATCCGACGTCTGTTTAACCCTCTGTACCCTGGGTCGAGAGATCCGGCCAAGAATATCCCGAGCACCGCGGTTTACGACTCAGAGATGCAGATAATAGGTGGACCACCACGATGGGCGTTGCATAAGCGACCAAGCAGCGTATCCTTGGGCGAAATCGATGTCGCAAATGTCAAGATACCTCGAGACCTGTGGGTGCCGAGAACAAAAAGTAGGTCGGTGGGACGGGGTTGTGACGGGATACTGCTGCGAATTAATTTGATCTAAACTTACTTGTGTCACTGCAGCGTCTAAACCAGGATCAAATCAGGACGGACGGGCGTAATCTATTTGAAAAGTCTGTGTCACTACAGTATCACTTTTAGAATGACTTACAACACGCTAACAGTACTAGGGTACGGGTAGAGGTCTTGTCTCAGACACGCGATCTCGACGTGGCCGAAGTGATACGATATTAAGATAAAATGTATGAAAACTCGCTATCTTTAAAGAATGAAAATTCGCTATCGTTAAAATATGAAAATATGCTATCACTAAATATCATAAAGTTAACAAGAATCTTAACTATTCGGATAAGCTAATGGGACAAATCTTACTATGTACGGTACTAGACGGTCGGTACTTAACTTCGAAAACTAATTACAAATAAACGGCGGAATTCTCTATTTATTTACCACGGCACTTGCTCTATAAAATCTTCAACCTTGCTGCTACCAGTAGAAAACTCTTTCTCCACTCAGTCGTTATTGTATCTCCAGCCACCGGCTGAAAAATCTAATCGGTGGTAGATACCTTATCCTTATCTTGTGCAGATGTGTTTTTATTCTGATGCGATAATTCGAAATGCGTACTTGTTAAAAATATTAATGACAAATAAATATTTTAACTCTGAAGAATATTTTTATCAGTATGATTTGTATTAAATTTATCTTCGAACGGTCGCTTTCAATATCTACGGCTGTCCCGAAAATGTCTGCTTCATTACAATAGCATTCATGAAATCAACCGTTTTAGCGAATGTTTCATGAAACGAAAAATTCACTAATAAGGAGAGTAGGTATAGATGAGGGGTTCTGGGCCTTCCACTTCCTCCACCCGGCCACTGCGCCAGCGAGAAGCGCCGGAGTGACGTCAACTGAGAACAACCTTGAGCTTTAAACAAAAATCTCAAAAATATGCGACCACCAGACATGTTAAATACCACATATGACGACATAGCAACAACCAACAGCTATAAACTGAGAGTAACTTCGACTACAATCATATTCCGATTCGTGTAACAGGAAATGAGTCATGTGTTTACAATTTCAGGCAGATGATGTCATTTAACGAAAGCACTTTAAGGTTACAAATCAAACAATCGATTTAAATACAATTAATTTATTAGGATTAATAAGATACATATACTAAATTATTACATAATGGCTCTTACAATACCAGTTAGGGGTTTATATTCAAATACACAATCATAAATAACTAAACAGTAAACTTTAGTTCTATTTGAAAAATTGTCTTTGCTCATAAACTCCACTTTGATGCCCACCGTTGACGACTTCATTGACTTATTCTGGTGTTGACAGTCGATTACAAATAGAGCTCGATCTTTAAACTCATATAACTTAAGAGAGGCTCCACCATGTTTTTATAACGAAAAGTTTTGAAAATCTGTGTACATCTGGTAGGCTTCAGCATATTTAGATTTTTAGGAATCCATTTTCATAGATTCATAAGTGTAGCATTCCAAATTTAGGAACACTCGTAGATCTACCATACCAGTATTATCGAAAAAGTCACCTTTCTTGCTTACGTTGTCTTTTCGATCTGTTTGAAAGCTATAATCACATATCTAGGTCTTTCTAAGTTTGTTGCAGTTTTAACAGACCACATATCTTTATTAATATCTTTAAGCGCTGATAGCTCATATATGTCCCATTTGCGATATTCTAGAAATATTGATGTGTCTTTTGCAATTTTATCCATCAGTTCCAACTTCACTTTAACGTTTGGAAATACATGTTTTGCTTTTAAAAACATGTTGGTTACAGTAATTTTCGATCTTGCTGTGCCAGTGCTGTAATAGCTGTTGGCATCATTTCGAGCTTTTGTAAATCGGAAAGTATGTTTACCGCAGAGCACCCCTTTAAAGTGATGGATAAAAACTGAACAGGAACCAAATAGGTAGGAGCATGTGAAACTTATTGTCGTTTGAGTTGATATGATCTGACGATACATTCAATCCAGCATTCCTAAGAGATTTGGCTTCATTCTTGCTAAACAAAAGCATGCTTTTGATGGTAGTTGTGGTGTATGGGTCTGGTACTCGCTTCACTTCCTTGTTATTTAGTTTATAGATCATTGATTCAAACAGAGCTGCTCCTGCATTATTTGACATATAACACTCACCAACAGCATTTGCTACTGCTAGAGGTTCCAGAGTACCTTCGATTATTAGAGCTGATTCTTCCAGACATAGGAAAGCATCTTGTTGATTGATGTTTACCTCGACTTCATCACTGTTACCAAAAGATTTAGTTGACGAATAGTAAGACCGAAGTTCTTCTCGATCGACGGAATCGTCAAACTCCGGGTTTTTGAATATTTCTAGTTTTGATGACATGATAACCAAGACTTTTAAGGAATTCAATATTATCGGAACGAAGTGTACGCTTCAAAGTGGCAGACTGTACTAAACTAGTTTTGGTAGATTCACTTGCCTTTATATCCTTAAAGACTAGCATTCTAATCAATATTTTTAAGATTCAGACGAACAGACACCTCTTCACCTTGAAAGTTGACAGGAACTGAATTTTGATCCATGATATCGATGCTTATATTTAAAATCTCTTGTTTGTTCACTGGTAAATAAATTAGATTCTTAGGTTCGATGTCGATTGCATAACCTGGATCAACCATCGGTGCAAACTAACATAACGTATGTAAAGATTTTCCGTTATAGTAGCAACCAGACACAACATTAGTTTCTATGCGAATTTGTTTAACATCCACTTTTTCAACAGGTAAATCAGATTCATGGAAGACACTTGCTTGAAGAACTTACTTTAAAAATCCAAGCATTCGCCCAATCGAATCATCAGCTTCAAAACTGATACTTGTGAAACACTTTATTTCACATCTAATTGTGTTCGGATTAGGTCTCAGAATCAAAGCTAGTTGCTTTTGTTCACGTGTTGCTATAGCACCAACAAGTTCATTTTGAAACAAGTTTTCCAAATGTGTTATTTCATATGCAGCAGTGGGTATCGTGATGGTTCTTCAAGCAGCTCCTTCTTTTTAAAATTTAGAATTTTTAGTCGAAAAAAAAAGTTAGTCATTTAACGAAAAACAAATTGGGTGCCACTGGTGATCAGAGGAAAGCACTAGAACAAAACGTTTTGTGTGCTTAACAAAACCAATTACATACAACGGTTAAGCTATCTTGAGGCATACAGGTCAAGAAGTAGCAGAAAAAATATTTTGAAAATTTTATAATTTTATTATTAAAACGTCAAAGTCGCAATTTGAAAAGTCAAAATTTGTAATTTTCAAACAAACAATCTGAAATAACTACGGATTATGCAGAGGAAATCTTATAATAAGTGTGTTTTAATAAGCACTAAGTTTCCGCTTCAACCAACATGGTCCTTCATTTTACTAAAATATTTTCAGAGAATCCACTTCAAATAGACCCTATTACTCACGCAGTAGTTTCAGCTATAGAGTTTATGGTTTAATAGTCTATATTTTAGCAAATTTTCATATTAAAAAATCGTTATTTAGAAGACCGCAACTTATGAATTTTAAAAATATTTCTTCAAATGAGAGCGAACTAGCACCCCTAAAACTTACATACGGGGTCAGTTTCAGTTTTTGTCGTTTACACACATACAGGATGACGCATTTCTCCGGTAAAGCTCAATATATCCGTTGTTATACAAGATATGAGAAAACGTTATATCCGTTAATTATAGGGTGTCTCGAGCTGCATCTTTTAAACCTATTTTGACAATCACAGTCTCACCCATAAGTCGTTGGTGAAAATTTGATTACTATAAAAATTGGATTATTATTAAAAAATATATATTTTCAGAAATATAACATAATAATAATATAAAACTAAAACAGAAAAAAAGTGTTTTCTAAATTTTATCATATACATTTTAATAATATTTTCACAATTTATGTGCTCGTTTCCTCACCACCTTGCGGTAGAGCACACGGTGCGCATTTTTATAGTGGTGTCCCCAGTAGGCCTAATCCACTGTCAACTTACAAACTAATACTTTTTACTATTTACAATAAAAATTATTACAACGTTATGATGAATAATATGAGATACAAAACATACAAAAATATACATTAAAATTAAATCTAATTAAACGCTACGAAAAAATTTGACCTCTCTCAAGGTTTCGTCATTAATGATATTGTGCATTATGTTCTTGACATTCCCATGTATTTTTCGTATATAGTTCTCTCGGCCTGCAACAAAAGACACCGTTAATATTTCAAAAAGGAGGTTAAGAAAAGATAATTAAGATATCAGTAGTTAAAAAACTTACCCTACTGTCAGGCTTGTTTATTTTAATGACTGCGCGGACTGTTAGTAATTTACCGTAAATTCTGTTGACGGCATCCTGCTTTTTCTCATCTATTTCTTCCTTTTTGCAACTTTTTTTGCCTTTGGCTATGATTTGTTTGGGCTCCTGGAATGTTACCTTCTTTTTTCGGTTCTTACTGCATGCAGCAGTTTTACGAATTGCCGGTTTCAGTTTTTGGCCTTGGTCCATGTTCTCTTGTGACTGAACATCACATGGCTTTGACTTGTAAAATTCGGCAGACGTTAAAAAACATTTCCCGAACGTTTGATTAAATTCACTTTGATTTTTTAGGACAGTGACTTCGGTTTCTTTATACGGTTTGTGTGCTTCTTTAATAACTATATTTTGTAAAATTATAATTTTTCTATCACAACGGGTTTCCATTTTTGAGCGCGTACACAAGAGCGTTATCAAGCCAAAAGAAATACTTAAAGGTCGCTTAACTATTTTTGAAATATATACCTACCCGCTACCTGCTACCTGTACCATTTTACCAATAGACACTAGGGTGGTGGTAATTTTTTCAGTGTCCCAATGCCATTATTATTTGAAAATAAGATTACTGCGCTTAAGAAGGGCGCATATATCGTCAAATTACCCAGGCATTATTGTTGTACTTCAATATGTGTCGAGTGTATCGTATCTAATAGCAAATTGTCATTGAAAGAGTTTTCCTATTTTAGAGGTCACAACTGTTGACTATTCAAAAAGTTTTTCAAACGGGTACACATTATGTATTTATGTACAACATATTTTGCGAAGCTTCTACGCCACCGAGAAACTTTCAGTTGGTTTTCCTACACTGAAAAATACTTTCCGGAGGCTAAGTTCGTTGCCAGTGCGGAGAGTTAAGTTTTCCATAGCAAAGTGTATAGTTTCTCTCTGAAAAACCTATTTCTTTAAAAGTCGTCAATTTATTGTTACGAAATTTAACCCTTATAATGTCATTAAACTACGGATGAAATGTGCCCGGATTTAGTTTTGTTAATTAATTGTTATTTAAGTTTTTCGGAACAATAACTGATTTAAAAAAATGTCACGTTATTGTTAGAACAGGAAACGATTGTGTGGTCTTAAGTTAAATAAGTAGACTAAACAATAACGAATGTACTAAGTGAAGACTGGAACCTGTGATGAGCTCTGATAAGCACAATTGGAGAACCCAAATCACCACAACACATTTCAAAAACCTGACGATCCTTTCATTAACCAAGTTAGCGTCATCAGGTGATGAATAGTACTGAAGAGTTAGTCATCCTATGATTACGGTAACTTGGTTAGTAAAACGATCATCATGTTTTTTTAATGGGTTGTGGTGATTTGGTTTCTCCAAGTGTGCTTATAAGAATGAATATATTAAATGATTTGGTCGTTGTCAATATTTCTAACTTATCATGGAATGTCACATGATTTGAGCGAATTTTTATATTGAATTGGCAGGAAAAATGAAAACGAGTAAATTGTTTATAAAAATTGGCTACTTGTTTTAATTTTTTAATATAGGTGAAGAAAAAACCTTGGGTGCCAATGATGACAAGAGAAATGCGCAAAACCAAAGTATTTTGTGTTGGGAACAAAATATATTAAATTTGACAGACAACGATTAAGTTTTTGCTGCAAAAAGTCAAGAAATAAAAAAGTGACTTTCAAGATTTTATAGCTTTTTTCTTAAACGTGAAAGTCGTGAATTATAACCTCAAAATTTGCAATTTTTAAAAAAAGGGCCTGGAACAAATACGACATGGGTAGAATAAAGTTGTTGAATAAAAGTGTTTTACAAGGCCCTAAGTTTCAGTTTCAACCATCAATGTCCTTCAGTTTACTAATATCTTTGCAGAATATTTAATTCAAATAGACGCTTTCTCTAATCTTTTGGCAACAGTTTAAGTTATAGAATTTGTGGTTTAACAGTCTATAAATTTTAGAAAATTTTTCTAGAAAAAAAATCGTTATTGCGATGATTAACTTTTAAAATATCTCTTCAAATGAGCGCGCACTAGGCAGACTAGAGCAAATATCCAGCGCCAATTTTAGGTTTTATATGTAGGCATTAATACAGGCTAGCGCACGTCTACGGTAAGGCTGCATATATCCGTTATTATACAAGATACGAGAAAAACCTATATAAGTTATTTATAGACTGGTTTGAGCTACATCTAATAAAATTGTACTGAGAATCACAAGGTGGCCAATAGGTCGTTGGTGATACACATTTTTTTTAGTATAACACAAATTATTTTTGCAACTGCGTAGAGAGATATTCATAGGAAGTTGCCCAAGGAAATTTTACCCCATCAACAGCAAAACACAGTACTGAAGACTCACCAGTATTGCGCTTTGTCGTTTAACAAAATGAAAGACACAAAGTCAAACCTATATATAGCGATTAAACTACAGACGCAATGGCCCAAAATTCATTTTTGTTGAATAGCTCTAATCCAACTTTATTCGGAATTAAAATTAGGATAATATGGCAAATACCGCACACTATATTCCTGGTGGTTAAAAGATAAAATTATTTTGCGATATAAAGGTAAATAGAATAAGCAAAGGTGGATACGACAAAAAGTTGTGGTCAGTTACGTTTATACACAACATAAGGTAACTCGATTTCAGTGACCTTTCGTATTGAATTGCTGAAAAAAAATTAGATGCTATGACGTAAATTGTTTATAAAAAGCAGCTATTTAAATCTAACATGTCTAAGTTGAAAAAGGTCCAGGCCTAGGAGATAAATAAAGTTTTGTTATATATATTGTGGTTTATTTTGCATTTAGATAGCACAGTGTATTGTACAAGTAACTTTTCTCTAGTGTAAGTGACAGACACAATTTAGTTGGAAGTGTGGTGCCTAATTAAATAATTGTACAAAACTTTCTGGAAATCGAATTATCAATTTTGTTACAATTTCAGCTTCTTCAGGACAGCCCTACGTTACAAATATTTTACTGACCCTTATTCGTAAGACTTTCATTTTTTGCATACTTCTCTTTACTTGCATTTTATTATAAAAATATATGAAAAATCGTTATTAAAACGTTACTGCTGCGTACGGTATTTTTAAGATAACGGTGACCGCAATTTTTAAATGTCTGGATTCAGCAAAAAATTACACAATATATTTAAGGACTTTGAAACGAATTATGAAGCATATTTTCATATAAATCTGGTTACCGTAGGTTTGTTTCTTGCGCAGAAAGAAAATTTTTTGAAAGAAAACTGAGAATTCCTTCGGAAAACCTGGTCAGATTTTCCTGGTTAACGAACATACCCAAGCCACTTGCAGAAGGAAGACACCTGAAAAATTTCATCTACATCGGTCCATGAGTTTTCCAGTTGTTGGTGTGACACCCATCTAAATATATACATATATATATATATATATATATATATATATATATATATATATATATATATATATATATATATATATATATATATATATATATATATATAATGGTATAAATATGTATAGTGTTTTTAAAATTTATTAAGGTATTTTGTTTCTCACAGAGGGTTCTGGCACTATGAAAACTTCTCAATGAAGTTGACAAAAATTTAAATTAAATAATTTACTTCTTAAAACAAAAGGATTGATCAACTTATTAAAAACTGGACAAACGAAATGAAACCAAAATTTTCAAACTACTGAGTATAATTAAGGCTAAATGAATTATTAATACAATAAAAGAAGTGAAAATGAGACCACTTAAACAACAAAGCTGTCTAAAACGATACACTATTTTACTAATCTCTCTAGCTAAACTGTACTTGTGAATTTATTTTAATTTAAAAAGGAATGTTTTTGTTTCTGTAGAATTCTTGTTTTATATATAATTACCACATTAACTGCTTATAATATTTGGAAGAAACAATACAAATTCCTATGAATGTCCTACCACAATTTTTCATTGGCCATATTGATAACTTCGAGCACTTTTTTTATCTCATTCTTCGGCCTTAATACTTTTATCTATAATCAAACTCTTTGTCTGATTTGTTAATTTCTCCCAGTTCCCTGTACACCTTGTGTTGATCTTGATGTTATGTCTGTGATGATGTAAAATACTCACTTATGTCTTTTTTAGTGATGTTCTCCAAATTTTCTGGCTCTCTAAATCCTGTGTTTCTGCTTCCTGACGATGTGATGTATGTATGATAATAAATGCCTTTTTGGCTGATATTTTACTTCATAAACAATCTTCTAACTTTTCTTTTTCTACTGACAACTTGTCATTCTCCTCACTTGATTTATTTTTTCCTACTACTAAGTCTTATCGCTATGGATACGTAGTTGGTTAAAACGTTACAATTTTGCTTTCATTTCGTATGATAAATATGGGAATTGACAACTGAAAACTATGTTGAACTTTTTTTTATAAAACTGATTTGTTCCAAATCTAAAGGCTCGCAAATTTACCTATGGATTCATATTGTATAATTTTCAAATGATTCCATTTGTGTGTATTTAAAATCTAAATTATTGTTACTTGTGGTCTAGCAACAGACTCTACCTCAACAAATTTATTTAACCAGGTATAATTCCCCTTACATCCACCAAACTTCTTTTTTATATTCTTTGGTTGTTTTTACTACCCTGAAAATGAATTAACGACGAACATTTTTCAAAAACTATGATATCATAGCAATATATATATATATATATATATATATATATATATATATATATATATATATATATATATATATATATATATATATACATATCTATGTCTGAAAGCAGTCGGGGGCTCTGGTCACGGTACTTAAAGGATTAGGAGAATTAAGAGGATTACCGGCATTTGTTGAGATAGCTAATGGGGAAATAAAATTGTCTGTGGAATTTATTTTCTTTTTGTGTGTTTCTAATGAAGATGTAATCGGTTTCCAAGTAATCGGAAGACGAAGACAATCATCTCTCTTATTTAAACAATAGCAACATCGATTGCTTCGCGGATAATTCTCGTTTTGTTTTTGTAGAGGAGCGGATGGGCCAAGGGACATTATTGTCGGGTCAGCCTATCTGCCAGGGGCCAGCACGGACCCTCCTCCACCCAAGGAATTTGAGCAGCTGATGGTGGGTAGCAGAGCGGGTGGAAGGCAGACCATCATCGGCATGGATGCGAACGCGCACCATGAGTTGTGGGGAAGCTCGGACACAAATTCTAGGGGTGAGGCACTTCTAAAATTCTTTATCAAATTTAATTTAGACATATTAAATAGTAATAAACCGACCTTCGTCACAACACGGCGTGAGGAAGTTTTAGATCTAACAGTTTGCACCCAGTTTCTGGGTGACTTTGTTAAGAACTGGGCTGTGTCTGGGGAAGTGAGTAGCTCAGACCACAGATACATTCTGTTTGAAATCGCCAAAGTCGAAAGACAAACGGTGAGGTACAGGTACCCCCGCAAGGCGGACTGTGACGCCCTCAGGGCAGACCTAGCAGTGGAACTGCGAAGGGTTAAAAGTACCATAAACAATTCAATAGACCTCTAGGTTGCGACAGCCCAATTGCGAGACGCAATCACCTCGGCCTATAACGCTAACTTCTCCTGAAAATGAGGGCGTCCACCAGGAACGTTCCGTGGTGGAACGAGGACCTCAGGCAAAGGAGGACGCAGGTTCGTAAGCTGTTTAACGCGTCCAAAAGTCGAGACCATGGGATGAGTATGGACAGGCCCTAACGACCTATAACAAAAGACTGAGGGGCGCCAAGAAGGGGTCGTGGAGGGGGCACTGCGAGGAAGTGAAGAACACGTCCTAGAGCGCTCGACTACACAAGATCCTGTCCAAGGGCACTCAGACCAACATAGGCTCCTTTAGAACATTCACGGGAGGCTTTACAAGTTCGGGGGAATAAACTATGGAATTTTACTCCAGACGCACTTCCCCGACTGTAACATTAAATCAATCACTTCCGGACTGGGTACACTCAGAAATAGAGGTGCCTTATAGGCGGGCATCTAGAGTAGACTGGACAGCCGTTATAGAGGTGGTTACTTGGATCAAAATCAGATAGGCCATTAACAGCTTTAAGTTATACAAATCTCCAGGATTTGATGGAATAATGCCCATCATGCTCCAACAGGGGATAGATATACAGGCGCCGGCGCTTACCCTCATTATGAGGGCCAGCCTGGCTCTGGGGTACATTACGAGGGCATGAAGACTGGCCAGGGCTTTTGTTCCCTCAGGGCTCGTCCGCGGCCTTGCCACCCCGATAGTGCTGCAACCTTTGGTTGATTGTGCATACCCTTAGTCTTACTCTACCCATTCCAAAATCACTGTGCCTTGAACTAGGCTGCACAGCGACCGTAGATCAGCTGTTTTTTGCGGTCCAGAGCTTTACACTCGCACAAGATGTGCTGGGCTGATTCCTACCCCTCGCCGCAGAGTCTACATGCGAGGTCCCCTTCGAACCGCCCCATTTTATGCAGGTGTTTATTGACGGCCATGTGTCCCGTCAAGGGACCTGTTGTGTTTCTGAGCTGTCCTCTGCTAAGATTTAGCAGCTCCACAACTCTCTTTGAACTGGGTTCGTCAATTACTGACTTCCCATGTCTGAGCCCATGACAGTCTGCCCAGTACACCTTGTGTTGGTTTCTGACCCAGGACTTAATGACTCACCTGGAAGTGCTCCTTGTCAGGCCCAGAGCCAGTTCTGGTCCCATAAATGGTTCTGGTGACCCTTTCTTCGCGAGACTGCCAGCTTCTTCATTGCCTTTGACCCCCAGTGGCCCGGCACCCAGATAAGGGTCACCTCATTCTGCCCATCCAGGTCGCTCGTCTCGTTTCGGCACTCACTTACCAGCCAGGAATTTACCCGTGGGCTGCTTAATGCCTTAAGGGCTGCCTGGCTGTCTGTGGCTATGAGGATCCGCTTGTTGGTGTAGCCCCTCCTCTTGTTCTCCCGCACACAGTGCAGGATGGCGTACATTTCGGCCTGAAACACCGTTGCATGGGCTCCGAGGGAAATACTATGACTTACTCTCGGTCCTTCCGAGTAAACACCTGCCTCTCTCCCATGCTCCCCGCCGGATCCGTCCGTGAACCAGACGAGCGCGTCCCGTGGTATGCCCGGCGTCTCCTTCCTCCATGCCTCGCGGTCGGAGATTTTCACTGTAAAGTTGTTTTCCCTGCAGATTCGCGGGCTCGCGACGTTTGAGCTCATTTCAAGCATGGGCTCCTTCACGATCTCCTGAATTTTGCAGTGGCCCCTGCAGCCTGGGTTGAGCTTCAGTCTACCATTGCAGGCTAGTCTGTATAGTCCTAGCATCCCCCCCATAATAAATAAGTGTAGGGGGGGGGGCAGATCCAGCAACACCTCCATGGCGGCTGCTGGGGTTCAAGACATGGCGGCTGTTGGGGTTGAAAACATGGCGGCTGTTGGGGTTGACGACATGGCCTCTATGATGCATATGCAAGCCATCCTTTTGCCTAATTTTTGTTTGGCACTGTAATGTGTCACCTTAGGACACCAGACCCGTTAACGACGGCTAGGGTCATGACTGCCTTACGTAGTATTTTTTCAACGTGACAATTTCAGGTTAGCTTAGAATCCAATACGACCCCAAGATATTTTACGTTCCTGGCCATTGGAATGTGCCTACCGTATAGAGTGAGAGTTATGTGACTCTCCCACTTCCCCCTCCTCGTAAACGGTATGACTGTTGCTTTTTCGGGGCTCACCCCGAGCCCTTGACCAACCGTCCAACCTTTCATCACTTACAGTGCTGTCTGCATGCGCTCCCACACTGACTACTGTGTAACCTTACCTCGAACTATGATGACAATGTCGCCCGCATAGCTTTGTAACTCATACCCCCCGCCCGAAAGCCGCCCAGCAGGCACTCCACGACTAGGCACCAGAGCAAAAGAGGCAGAACACTCTCCTGCAGACACCCAGCCGCGACCCCGATAGGAGAGTCCCTCCCGCAAGTGAGGTGAACACCACCCTGTCCCTGAGCATGGAACCGATCCACCTGCAGCAGGTCTCCGATTCGAATGAGGTGTTGCTGAAGGCCCCCTCTATGACTAGGAATGCCCCCAACGCCACCTCCCTGTTCTCCAGCGTATTCTCCAGTTTCAGCACCAGTTGTTACAGTGCTGTATCTGTTGAGAATCCTGCTCTGTATGCATATTGTCCGCAGTGTAGGGGATATGCTTTCAGTACACCGCCCCTAATGTGCCGGTCGAGCAGTTTTTCCACTGTTTTTAGCAAGAAGGCCTCAAAGACTTTGCCTGGTCTGTTGAACGCCCAGCTGATTCTCAACAGGGAGGCATGGCGGGGGAGACGCCGGGCACACCACGGGACGCGCTTGTCTATTCCACGGAAGGATCCGGCGAGGAGCGTGGGACGGGGGCAGGTGTTTATTCGAAAGGACCGAGGGTAAGTCATAGTATTTCCCTCGGAGTCCATGCAACGATCTTTCAGACC
>OZ023262.1:213610197-213850197 GCA_964006375.1 Tillus elongatus
TACAGACCGACAGACTGGCAGACACCAAAAATTTTATCATGTTTTCTATATAATAATAACACAAGAGTAGATAAACTTTGCACCCAGAAATCTTTGACTTGTGCGGGGGGAGCTTACATACACATATAATCAAAGGACACCACCCATAACTTTTCAGCAGCCGTCCTTTCCACATTTGAATGAAAAAGACCGACTGTCCGAATACGAGACTCGAACCCGCGACCCTCTAGTCCGATTCTAGAGGTTACTCACCTCGCGAACTGAGCTATTCAGCCTGCATATGTTTCAAGACTTTTTACGACGTTAATTTTTTTTTAAATTGTTGTCGCCGATGCCATAATTCCACATGCATTGGCGATGTGGAGGTAATGAACGAACACGAGTTTGTGATAAAGATTTGTATTCGCGTAAAAGACGAAACCGGTTACAGAGAAGAAAATAAGGGTAAAAGTTTACTTTCCGAGTATTGGATTCTTATGAAATTTTGTATCCAAATGTGTTTTGTGGTGTAAATGACGAAAATCACAATCAAAATGAGGACAGAAGGAAACTTTTGAAGTTATTTTGATTTGTTTTTGTAAAACATAAGTATTTTACTCACATTTGCGACATGTTTTTGTCATATTTTACACATTTTCTTGAAAATGTGTGAATGGCTAAATTAGCCGCAGCCAAGCAATTTCGACTATACATACATACATACATACACATTTTCGGGGATCGTTCGTTTTATATCAAGCTAAAAAAGATCCTCTATTATAATTCATTTTCATATAGTTAGTGCACGCCTTATAGTTTTTACGTGTCTGTAGATTTCTCTTCTTTTCATCGATAATCAATCCTAAGTTGACGTTGACATTGGACAAATAAAATCAACTTCATGTCATACATTTTGACATCTGACTTAATTACAAAAAGTTATTTGGTAATATATTTTTTTAACGAAACCTGAAAACCTTGAAAAGTGAATATGTTCAGTGAAATAAGGTACTTAAGCATTAAATTAGTTAGTATATTTATATCGGTTATGTGAAGCGAGATATGCACCAAAACATATCGAAAATGTCAGGACTTTTCTTACAAAAAAATCCAAATAACTCCAAAAGTTTGCTTCTGCCCTCATTTTTGTTTGTGATTTACGCCATCTACACTCCAAAACACGCTTGTATATAAAATTTTATAGGAATGCGGAAAGTATAGTTGTATACCAAAATAAGCACTTGTGAAACCAGAAAAATCTTTCTATACATCTGTATTTATATGATTTTTTTGCTAGAACTTTTTTACCGAATAGTTTACTAATTTCCAGTAACTTATTCATCTTTAAATTATATGAAAAAAAAAAATAAGTTCTGCCAACGTAGTTAAATACCAATTTTAAAAACTAAGTACCTACTAATATGAAGGTTGCAAAGTATCTTCATAAAAATACGTTTGTAAAGTTTAGGGCATTTACTAAAAATGATCTAGAGATAGTTTCGATACTGCACTTTGCAAGCGCTAGACATTCGGTAGCTAATAAACAAATTTCTTGGCATGCGCTACTAGCGCCACTATTGCAGCAAGACACGCCCTGCATAAAAACTGTTTACACTTGACGTCCCCGAAAGGATTATTACATACACAACTTTGTAGTCTCCTAAAAGCCGCATAGTCGAATAGAGCATTATTCGGGGACAGTCCTCATAATGATGCTTATATACGCATAATTTGTCAGGACGGTCCTTGAAAAGCGCAAAAGTCCCCGAAAAGATGATTAGATCGCTAAAATGGTCCTCGAAAAGGAGCGAATACGTATATATATATATATATATATATATATATATATATATATATATATATATATATATATATATATATATATATATATATATATATATATATATATATATATATAAACATATAAAAATTGAAACTGACCCCGGATATGTGTTCTGGGGGCCTAATTAGCGCTCATTTGAAGAAATTTTTTCAAAATTCAAAAGTCGTGATCTCCTCATTAGTGAATTTTTTTAAAGAAAATTCACTAAAAAACGAAATTTTGTAGATGCATAAGGCTAACAAAATGGCAGTTTTAAATGGATTTTGTAACCCTATAATTTTATCACAAGAGCGTGAAAAAACCTACCCTTACATTATTTTTATCAGTACTTTTTATTGTGTGTACCGTTTTCTATTAAAAAAAAGATTTATAAAAGAAGGATTCACTTAGCAACTTTTTTATGTCTTCACATTTTCTCATAAAATTGTTAGTTTCATCACAAAAAAAATAAAATATTACTCAGATCGATGTCACATGAATTTACAGAGTGGTTGTTAATTGCTGAAAAATCAAGTACGTGGCAGGCTGTCAAATAACGTCATAATTACACTAATATGTATTCTTCTGGCTTTTACTAATTTCCAAAAATTCATAATAAGAAACAACAACTATTTATTGTACTACTATTTTATAATTAATAATTAACAAACTAAGAAACGAAAAGGAATATTAACAAAATGTCAGTACGTATCATCATAATAAATGTTGAAAATGCCCCCCTTCGGAGAGAACGCATGACTCTAGTCTGTTTCTCATTGAACTTCGTATTCTATGAAAAATACCGGGTGTGTTTCTTATAATATCACATGATGCGATAATACGATTTCTGAGGTCATCGATGTTTTCAACAGGGCTTGAATAAACTAAGGTTTTCAGGACCCCCCCCCCCCCCCCCACATGCAAAAATCCAACGGATTCAATTCAGGAGATCGGGCAGGCCAATTCTGTGGGCCTCCTCAACCTATTCAACGATTTGGGTAAACTTCGTTCAAGTAGTTACGAGCGTTGATACTAAAATGAGCCGGAGCCCCGTTGTGCATGTACCACATTTGTTGTCTAATTTGTAAAGGAATATTTTCAAGAAGTAGGGGCAACTCTTCTTTGAGTAGATGACAGTACACTTCTCCATTTAGTCTTATCGGAGGAAAATATGGTCCAATTAAGTCATCACCAATGACAGCAAGCCATACACTTAATGAAAACTGGTGTTGAAAATGAGATTCCGTAATTTCGTGTGGGTTTTCTTAAGACCATATGTGGTTATTATGAAAATTTCTAATAGATTCTCGTGAAAAGTTGGCCTTATCAGTAAATAAAATACGAGATAAGAACTGTGGAATTTGCGTGTTCATTTGAAGTATCCATCGACAAAAAATTAAACGAGGTAAAAAATCACGAGGTAAGAGCGCTTGAACTCGTTGGATATGGTAGGGATACAGCAGTTGTTTTTTTAGAATTCTAAATACCGTGGAATAGCTGACATTTAGGACTTGAGCGATTCTTCTTGTACTTGTACCAGGAGATTCTTCACTTAAATTGAGGACAGCCTCTTCAAGTGCTACAGTTCTTACTTCTCTAGAACGCCCGCAATCGGCGGCACTTCTTGAAAATGTTCCTTCTTCTTGCAGACGTTAAATAATGCGTGCGAAGTGCGAATATGCTGTGATGGGGTACAGTTCTATTTGGATATAACTCAGTGTAGAGGCGCTGTGCTCTTAATCCATTGCCATTAGCACGGCCATATTCAAAATGAATATTTGCCATTTCGGAATTGGTATAATTTACCATTTTATTCATTTATTTGTTCTAAGTGTTTGAAAAATTCTCAATAGATTGACAACAACCAGAACAATTAATATTATTGTAATTATGACGTTATTTGACAGCCTACCACGTACTTTATTTTTCAGCAAATAACAACCACTCTGTAAATTTATGTGACATCGATCTGAGTAATATTCTATTTTTTTTGCGATGAAACTAACAATTTTATGAGAAAATGTCAAGATATAAAAAAGTCGCTAAATGAATCCTTCTTTCTAAATCTTTTTTTTTTATATAGAAAACGGTACACACAATAAAAAGTACTGACAAAAAATAATGTAAGGGTAGGTTTATTCACCCTCTTGTGATAACATTATAGGGTTATTAATTTAGCTCTGTAAGTCGAAAGACAAAAAAGTTATAGGCATTTAAAGAAAAATAAATTGGGGTTTTCCTCAAAACGTCAAAGTTGCGATTTCAAACGTCAAAATTGGCAACATTTAGGCAAAGAACTTGAATCTAATACGGGTTATGGAAATAAAATCTCTCAAGAAGAATGTTTTACAAACGCTGAAGTCTTAGTTTCAACCGTCACGGTCCTTCATTTTACTAAAATGTTTCCAGAAAATTCATTTCAAATAGATTGTTTCTCTGATGCTTGACGGTAGTCCTAGCTATAGAGTTTATCGTTTAATGGTACATAATTTTTGTCGAATTTTCGTAAAAAATCAATAAAGCTCAATATATCCGTTATTACACAAGATATGAAAAAAATTTGTATATATTAATTATAGGGTGTCTTGAGCTACATCTTTAAAAAAATATTTCTACTATCACAGGCTGGCTCATAAGTCGTTGGTGATACTTTTTTTTTATCAAACACGTCTTATGTTATTGCATTTTTGCATTTTCCATCGAAATATAATGCATGTTTGTAAGAAAAGACATTCTAAACGCAGCAAGTGCGTTATGGTAGTATTTGTAGTAGCGAATGTTGATCAAATGCTTCATATTTGAATAGCTCAATTTGCTATTAACCTATAAGGTTGATCAAGAAACTAGTTTTTTCGGGAACACTTTAAGTTTACTTTCGGACATTTTTGTACATTTTCAAACAATAAAGTTATTTTGATGGAACATGGCATATTGTTTTTAATATATAGGTTATACTGGTAACCAAATTTGATGCCTGCTTTCTTGAAAAAAAAAACACACATATTTGCTATTAAAAACATTTTAATGAAAATTCACTACCATAATGCACTTGCTGCGTCCAGAGTTTTTAATAGCAGTTCAGATTGTTTGTTGTTGCTCTAACTTGAAGAAACCGTTACATACTTAATACAGGCGTAGAAACTTTTTCTGTGGCCTCAGAAGTACTTGTTTTCTTTTTGCAACCAATTTGCTTTTAGTGAATTTTCGTAGAAAAAATTCACTAATGGGGAGATCCCGACTTTTGAATTTTGAACAAAATTTTGCAAATGAGCGCGAACTAGGACCCCTAGAACCCATATCCGGGGTCAGGTCAGGTCAATTTTTATGTGTTTATATATATATATATATATATATATATATATATATATATATATATATATATATATATATATATATGTGTGTGTGTGTGTGTGTGTATGTATGTATCTCACCGATAACTCAAAAAATAATTGGCTGATTTTGATAGAATTTGGTATGTACCTTCCCTTTGTAAGTGGCTTGAATAGGTTCGTTGGTCAGGAAAATCGGACGAGGTTTTCCGGGAAAATTTTGAGTTTTCATTCGAAAAAACTTTTTATCTCCAAAAATAAAAAAGCTATGAGAACCAAATTTGGTAGGTAGGTTTACGATATAAAAAATAAACTATACACTAAAATTTATATTTCTATGTTACAAGAAAAACAAGTTATAATCAAATATTTTGTGCCAGATCATTTCTATGAAAATTCACTACCATCACGCACTTGCTGCGTCCAGGCTTTTTACGGAATCATCAGACAAGAGAAATATTTCAGTGTAAAGCCAGAAGAAAGTTTCTATTTAATTAATTGTTGTTGCTCCTACTTGATGAAACCGTTCCATATTAAATAGAGATGTAGAGACTTCTTCTCTGGCTTCACAAGCGTTTGTCTTCTTCTCTGTAAACATGTCACAGAGAAGCACACAAACACTTGTGAAGTCAGAGAAAAAGTCTCTACATATCTCTTAGATCAGATTGTATCATTTATATTTCTTTTATTTAACAAAATTCCTTTCTTTAGTCAAATAATCCATAAATGAACGAATCATATTATTTTATATATCCAGTATAAAAAATCTGGACGCAGCAAGTGCGTTATGGTAGCTAGTTTTCATTAAAAAAAATTCTATTTTAATAACTTTATTTTCTATTAACCTTGAAAACTAAATTTTGGCACATAAAAAAGTCTTTATACGAGCAGCATGTGTACCAAATCTCATTTAACGAACTTCATTATTTTCGACAATACAACAATTATTTTAACTTGATTTTTTTGTGGTTTTAAAGATTTTCGTGAAAATTCGCTACCATAACGCATTTGCTGTATCCAGACTTTTTTATGTACTCGCAAATATCTTACTGTTGACATTCACGTTATCGGTTTCTTCTTAAACTTTTCCAGTTCCTCAGTATCTTTTGGTTTGCGTACATTTCTTCCTTCTCGTACTTCCTATGTTTTTTGCTCAGGTATTTTTGCAATTTGCTGCCACTAGGAAGTTCTAACTCAAATTGTATAGTGTGGGCTCACATCTTAACATGTTCACATTTATTCAAACTTTTAGTTACCAATGTCAACAACATTTTCAGGCGCCATCTTTGTTGAACATTGCCATTGACAGAATAATTTACCTTTTTCCTATAATTGTTAAAAGTAAGTACATAAATTAAGTAAACGTAAAATGGTCAATGTGATGGTTTCACTGGTGTGAGGTAAACGTACTTGGAAAGAACCGTTGAAGGTTAAAGTAACGACATATTGTTCAGCGAATGCACTCACTTTTTTAATTTTATGTATTGCATAAAATTTCACTGCACTATTTACTCACGGTAGTCTACTTCCGGCAGTGTTAAAGATGGAAAGTTGTAAGGCTGTGTGAAAGAATAAAAGTATGTGTGTAGAAGCTTCCTTGTGGTAATATATTGTATAAGTTTCATTAAAATTTGATTTCTTCATTAGGTGTAGACGCAGATGAATGGTATTCTTCTTTGTCAAGAACCACACTTAGCAGATGGTGGTGGTTAAGTGAAATTGCAAACCATAGCTATTTAATAGAATGACAGGGATTAGCGTAAACGTAATCAAATAAAGGTGATCAAACAATATTACTAAACTCAGAGTCAAAAATATGTGAAAACTATTATTTTATGGAAACACCCAAAGTTTATTCCACATTACGAATCTCTGTTGAAAAATATTGCAAAAATATGTTTAGTTCCCTATATGAGTGAATATTTGTTAATCACACAAAATATTTTGTTATTGTGCTTTCGTCTGATCACCAGTGGCACCCAAATTTTTTTTCTTTAAATGCCTAACTTTTTTTTCTTTTAACTTAGCGATCTGAATTTCCGCATGTAGGGTAAGTTTGATAGAAACGTTTATGCCAAATTTGGTTGGCATAGCTTTACTATTTTCGGAGATACAAACATTTTCCAAACGAAACCACAATTTTTTCCGAAAAAACTGGCCCAATTTTCCTGGCTAACGAACTATCCAAGCCACTGACAAAAGGAAGGCAGCTACCAAATTTTATTAAAATCGACCCATTATTTTTTAAGTTATCGGTAATATATATATATATATATATATATATATATATATATATATATATATATATATATATATATATATATATATATATATATATATATATATATGATGGTCGATGAGGTTAGACGTTTATGGAGAACGAGACATAGGATTAATCTGAAAATTTGGATACTGTCATAAATAGGCACGACCTGCTTTCTAAAATATTTTTTTGGCGGTGTTGCCGCTTCTACTCAAAAGTAGTAACTACTTTCTTCTTTTTAATGGGATATACAATTTCTTTGTGATCATTTTTTCTTAATAGCTTCCTATACCCGTCTACATTGGTTTTCGAGATAAGACTTATTGAATATTTTTTTCCAGAAAAATGGTACCACTAAAAATTTAATTTAACTGCTATTTGACCCATAGAAGGCTGGAATTTTGGGCCCAGTTTTCAAAAGCCTGTTATTTAATAGCTACCTAAATAAATTAATTTCATGTTATACAGTGCGGTTTAAAATTGATGATATTAACGTGACGCACAAAAAAGGACAAAACTCTATTTTTTTCAAGTAGGACACCCTGTATATTTAAAATTCTGAAAAGAAATTAAATTTCCTCCAAGTTGATGTACGATAGTGGTATACCTAACTCGTCAAGTTTTCGAAATGGTCGCAATAATTATTAAAAAATTCTGGACGCAGCAAGTGCGTTATGGTAGTGAATTTTCATAAAAATGTTTTTAATTACAAATATATGTTTTTTTAAGAAAGCAGGCATCTAATTTGGTTACCAGTATAATCTATATATTAGAAACAATGTGCAATGTTTCATCAAAATAACTTTATTGTGTGAAAATGTACAAAATTTTCCAAAAGTAAACTTAAAGTGTTCCCGAAAAAAACACGTTTCTTGGTCAACCTTATAGGTTAATAGCAAATTGAGCTGTTCAAATATGAAACATTTGATCAAAGTTCGCTACCATAACGCACTTGCTGCGTCTAGAATTTCTTTTCTTACAAACATGCATTATATCTCGATGGAAAATGCAAAAATGCAATAACATAAGGCGTGTTTGATTAAAAAAAAAAGGAAATTTGTATCACCAACGACTTATGGGCCACCCTGTGATTGTAGAAATATTATTTTAAGATGTATCTCAAGACACCCTATAATTAATATATACAATTTTTTTCATATCTTATATAATAACGGATATATTGAGCTTTATTGATTTTTTACGAAAATTCGACAAAAATTATATACTATTAAACGATAAACTCTATAGCTAAGGCTACTGCCAAGCATCAGAGAAAGGGTCTATTTGAAATGAATTTTCTGCAAATATTTTAGTAAAATGAAGGACAATGACGGTTGAAATTAAGACTTTAGGGTTTGTAAAACATTCTTCTTGAGACATTTTATTTCTATAGCCCGTATTAGATTCAAGTTATTTGCCTAAATGTTGCCAATTTTGACATTTTAAATCGCCACTTTGACGTTTTGAGGAAAACCCCAATTTATTTTTCTTAAAATGACTATAACTTTTTTGTCTTTTGACTTACATAGCTAAATTTTGGTAGGTAGCTTACTTATAAGGATATAAACCAGCGTACCAAATTTGATTGCCCTTACTTTGTCAATTCCGGAGATATAAATTTTTTTTCGAAAGAAAACACAAAATTTTCCGGGAAAACCTAGTCAGATTTTCCTGCTTAACGAACTCATCCAAGCCATTTGCAAAAGGAATTTTGTAACCAAATTTAATCAAAATCCGCCCATTATTTTTTGAGTTATCGGTGTGATACATATATATATATATATATATATATATATATATATATATATATATATATATATATATATATATATATATATATATATATATATATATATATATATATATAAACATATAAAAATTAAAACTGACCCCGGATATGTTTTCTAGGGGGCCTAATTAGCGCTCATTTGAAATTTTTTTTTCAAAATTCAAAAGTCGGGATCTCCTCATTAGTGAATTTTTTTTAAGAAAATTCACTAAAAACACATTATCTTCACATAATTTGTATTAGTTGGTCATGGAACGCCATGTGATTTGACAATTGCTTAATTGTTTACTATGTTTGACAGTAAATCTTGGCTAATAGCGGAGATATGTGTTATCAAACATGGTAGTGACATTTTTAAAATTTTTGAAAAAATCGAAATAACTTTAAAACGTCACATTTTTGAGATATGGTGTCTTAATAAAATTTATTCTAGAATTCGATGCGGAATCTAAAACCGCAATAATATATAGGGTGTTCCATTTAAAATAACGATAGTACATGGTAGTTCCGGTTACACCTACTTCAGGGTAATTTACTTTGCTTCCTCATAACCGCTTATCGCCAATCCCAAATTTTCTCTTTTGACTACGGCCTGGAAGGTCATAAACAACATTGGTAATAATGTTTTAAGTTACCGATCGGAAGCATACACATTACAAAAAATCCCTTATGAGACGCTGTTACGTCGGAACATGGCATTGATTTCTATCACTGCGTCAAGCTTAGAACCTGTGGATATCAATGACAAGTAAATTTTAGAAAAACATAATTGACTATAGCAAAATATTAATGGTTTCGCCAACAAGGTAGGCTTCATCAGAGGATAATTACTGATTTATGTGATATTTAGTTATTTCTGGTGCTTTTAGTGTTATCTACTTTAAGAGCACTTACAGATATCCCTGTTTTGAACTGAAATATTATGAAATATATTTTAGGTCGGAAATCGTTTTCCCTGTGTTCATTGAATTACCTTATCTTAATAAGATCATACTGAAAACCATACTAAATGAACATGGGTAAACAGCACAATAATTTTTACAGACTGTTCAAAAAGTAACAACGCCACTGGGAGTCCATTTTATGTTCAATCCACTGGCTATTGTTGGAAAGCAAAAAATTCGCATCATTGTTAAATTTTGACGACAAAGGCTTTTGCCATAGAAAATGCCTTACTTTGCGCAAAGTATATTGCTCCAGGAAGAGTAGTTATCTTATCCGACTCAAAATATGTCCTTCGCTCCATTCATTTTTTAAAACTGAAGACCTTTTTTAATAACAAAACATTTGGCCACATCAAAGCGCTTGTGTATGGCCTGCGTATGGACAATAATAAAGCAGTCACTTTTGTTTGGGTAAACGGTCATTCCGGGATAAATAGAAAGAGATTGCCGATCAGGCCGCAAAAGATGCCACAAGCTTACCACAAATTGATGAGATAATTGAGTATAAGGATTTAGTTAACACATATAAGAACTTGCTCCTGTCCTGACTCGTCTGTTTCAGACATCTTACAATAGAGGCATATTCCCTAGTAAATGGAAAACTGCTCGAGTACAACCCGTCCCCAAGAGAGGATCCAAAACGCTTCCTAGTAACTACATGCCTATTTCTCTCTTTTCAGTCGTCTCTAAAGTGATGGAAAAGTATATAAACACCGAACTACTAAAATTTCTTAAAAAACACAGTCTAATCCACGACAGACAGTATGGATTGCGTCAGCGCAGATCAACTGCCGACCTCCTTTCCTTTGTCACCCATTCTTGGAACAAGTCTATGGAACTACACGGTGAATCCCAGATTGTCGCTCTAGACATATCCAAAGCATTCAACCAGGTCTGGCACGCAGCGCTGCTTAATAAACTATCGGCCTATGGCCTACCACCAAAACTGTACGTGGACAGCAAATTTCCTCTCCAACCGGAGCATTTCTGTTGTCGTTGATGTCCATTCCTCTAAACTGTATCCAATTAATGCATAAGTTCCTCAGCTTTAACCCCTACTTTGTTTCTTCTCCACATCAATGACATATTCTCTACACATCCAACCCAGTTCACAGTTACGCGGACGACAGCACCCTCCACTCAAATATACAATATTCTAAGCCTGTCTCTTTAGCCCAATTAGATGAGGATCGCAGACTCATGGAGGGTTCTATCTCCGTGGATCTCCAAAAAATATTAGACTGGGGAAGTAGAAATCTTGTACAATTCAACCCCACCAAATCACAGTCTTACTTTCTTTCTCATAAGAGATACACCAGCCCTAGACCCATCTCAATGAACAACCAAGTTATTCAAAGTAATGAGTCCTTTTCACTTGTTGGCATTTCTGTGGATCGAAATCTCAATTGGCACCAACATGTCACATCAATTGCAGAAGCGGCTGCTAAGAAATTAGGTTTCCTCTTCCGGGCTCGCAAATACTTTTCACCAGCTAATCTCTATACCTTATATACTTCACAGATAAGGCCAAACCTCGAATACTGCTCCCACATCTGGGGTGCTTCTGCCGCTTTTACACTCGCTATCCTGGATTCCATTCAGAAGAGAGCTATACGTCTCATCGGTGACCCTACCTTCACCCAAAGGCTGCCATCCCTTGCCCACCGACGTGCCGTTGATGACCTCTCTCTCTTTTATAGATATCTGCACGGGCACTGCTCAGAGGAGCTTTCTTCCATAATTCCTCCACCTGCTGCCCCCAACAGATATACTAGGGGAACAGAGCGAATGCACCCTTTTACTGTGGAGGTCACCAGACATAGAACATCTTGTTATGCTCGCTCTTTTGTCCCGAGGACTTCCAAGTTGTGGAATTCCTTGCCGACACATGTTTTCTTTCTTCCCCGAACCTCAAAACCTTCAAGTCCAGCATTAATAAGTTGCCTCTTTCCTTTCCTCCTTGTCGACACCCACGATGGTATTTAGGATGTAAACCCTCATGGTGTGTTGTTGAAATAAAACAAATATAAGCCTAACGTGCGCATTGAATGGGAAAATGTTTGGAAAAACTTTGTAAATAACTCTAAAAATCAGTACACACTTATCCACCATCTGAAGCCATAACCAAACCTTTTTTTCGTACATACAAAAAAGCACTTAGTTAAACGATACGGCAAATAGTTAATTAGACAAAATTGCACGGTAACAAAACATTAAATAATAATATTTAAAAAAAATGTAAGCAAATTTTAAAACTTTCTAAATGTATAATCAAACAGGGTTAGAAATAGTAATGAAATATTTTACGTAACTTTATTATGTTTTATTTTGCTCGTGTTTGTTATATTGTAATGATTCTACTCTTTTGGTTGGTTCACAAGGACGAAAAATATTTTAGCGCACATTACTTGAACCGGGAACGTAGTAAAAAATATAGCTTACTAAATTTTATAATAATTATAGTTATTTAAAAACGCCTTCACTGAAAATGATATTTTAATCTACCAAGAGCGTTCAAATTATAATTATATGGTTAATATTATATGTCATTCACAGTTTACTTGCTTATTCTGTATTTCTTTTATTCAGGTGATTGACTGCTTTATACAGGGTGGCGCATTGAAAACGAAACAGACCGATTTGCGTCCAGAGAAATTTTTTTAAGAAACGCTGAAACACGTCAATTTTAATATTGAGGGGGAAATGTTTCGAGATCAAACTCAACTTTGTCACATCAACCCCTTAAGGGTGGTGATAACAACCCTTATATTTTAAATAGGAAACATGGATCGAGTGTTACATAATTTGATAGCTATTTCTTTTCTGAATTCAGCACACTAATTTTTTTGGAAGTTTTGTCAACTCGTTTGAAAATTATTCACAGTTGGAGTTGCAAGAACGTATTTCATTTATTGTGATAAGAAATCCACTAAGTAGTCAATTTTTCGTTAAAAAAAACTAAAATACAAAACCAAACGTTCAAAAATGTTTATTCAGTTAAGTAAGTGTTCAAATGGGGTTAAGGAGTCGCGGGCCAAAGGACTCCAGGGGGCAAGCTGAGGAAGTGGAAATAACAACATAAACTCCCGATGAAGCTTTCCCCAAGACCGTCATGCGCGGTAAAAATCCGCATCCTGCACGAGGTGACCCTGCTAATAACTAAACATGACGGATCTAGACAAGGAGGTCGAACTAAACTCCCCCAATCTACGGTGTCACGTGACCCGTGCCTATGGATGGATGGCACCAGGGCGATGGTGTCGTGAACGGAACCTCTGGAGTACCAGGCAACCCTCCAGAGTAACCCGCCTTGCACCACACAGGGGGTTCTGATGGTGTGGACAGTATTTCCCCCATTCTCGTGGGAACAACATGAAGATTATAAATACATATAAAACCAAAACCAATGAGGCTCGAGGAGTGGCTCCGGCTACAGACTTGAGCCTTGAGTCTATCCCGGAAACGGAGACGAGCCAGGGTGCGGCAGCGGACTCTGGAGGTCCCACGACCGGCGTAGATACGGGGGATCAGGGGGTAGCTTCGGCCAGAGACCTGTCCCCGACACCCAAGCTGGAAGCTGGGTCCCACCGGAGGGCGGCGAGCTCCGCGGACTCCGGGGGCCCCTCCACCAGTGAGGACTCTACTGTTAGAGTAGAGGGACTGCCCCGGCAGTCCAAGCGTCTTTCCGGGGCGCAAAGAAAGAAGCTCCGGAGGGCGCAAAAAATGGCGGCCGGGACCTGGACGGTCGAGAAACCTGTAAAGGCGCAAGAGGGGAGTGCGGGTCAGAAGAGGACGCGCTCGAACTCTAGCACGCCCACTACAGACAGACGTTCCAAAAGGGCCAGGGTGCCTGTAAAGGCGCAAGAGGAGAGTGCGAGTCGGAAGACGCCGCGCTCTGGCTCTAGCACGCCTACTACAGACAGACCTCTCAAAGGAACTAAGGCCGGAACACCGGCGCAGACTGGCTCTTACAGGGAGGCTGCGGAGGGCCTCGGGATGGCGGTGATTGACAGACGCCATCCTGAGGTCACGCTAGACCAGGGGAAGGCGGACCTGATCCAGGCTGCGGTGGTAGCTGCAGTGGACTCTCTTCAGGAAGGGGAGAGCCCGCCTCAGTTCCACCGGACGCGCCTGACGGGGGGCATCCTCTGGATAACCTGTGCCGGCCCGCAGTCGCGGGACTGGCTGCGGAAAACGATCGGGGGCCTCGGTCAGATTTGGGAGGGGGCGGACTTGACAGCCGTCGAGCCCAAGGAACTCCCAAAGAGACGCAAGGTCCTCGTACGGATCCCTGACACCGTCCCGCAGGAGACGGTGATCAGCAGACTTAAGATCCAGAACCCTGAACTGGGGACGCAACACTGGTCGGTTCTAAGCAGGAAGGCAGAGGAGAAAGGACAGACGCTCGCCTTCTCGATCGACCCGACATCTTACAGAGCCCTTGAAGGAACCTCCTTCAAGGCATTCTGGGGCATGGGAAGGGTTAGCTTCCGCCCACTGGGGAAGCAATTAAGGGTTAATGGGACTTAGGTTCCTTCAGGTCAACCTCCAACACAGTAGGGCAGCCACGGCCGGACTACTAATGGCTCTGAGGAACACGGATGTGGCCCTCATCCAGGAACCGTACTCCTACAAAGGAGAGATCAAGGGACTCGGCGGAGCTAATGGAAAGCTCATCTACAGCAGGTCCAGCGAGAATCCGAGGGCCTGCATTTTTGTCAGGGAAGGGATAGAGTTTCTCCCTCTAATGAATTTCTGTTCCAGGGACCTGGCAACGATCAAAATCCGATGTGGAGGAGCGGATGGGCTGAGGGACATTACTGTCGCGTCAGCCTATCTGCCAGGGGACAGCACGGACCCTCCTCCACCCAACGAATTGGAGCAGCTGATGGTGGGTAGCAGAGCAGGTGGATGGCAGACCATCATCGGCATGGATGCGAATGCGCACCATGAGTTGTGGGGTAGCTCGGACACAAACTCTAGGGGTGAGGCACTTTTACAATTCTTTATGAAATTTAATTTAGACATATTGAATAGAGGTAATAAACCGACATTCGTCACAACACGGCGTGAGGAAGTTTTAGACCTAACAGTTTCCACCTAGTTTCTGGGTGACTTTGTTAAAAGCTGGGCTGTGTCTGGGGAAGTGAGTAGCTCAGACCACAGATACATCCGGTTTGAAATCGCCAAAGTCGAAAGAGAAACGGTATGGTACCGGGACCCCCGCAAGGCGGACTGGGAAGCCTACAGGGCAGACCTAGCTGTGGAACTGCGGGGGGTTGAGAGGGCCATAAGGGATTCAATAGACCTCGAGATTGCAGCAGTCCAATTGCGAGACGCAATTACCTCGGCCTATAACGCCAACTGCCCCCTGAAAATGAGGGTGTCCACCAGGAACGTCCCATGGTGGAACGAGGACCTCAGGCAAAGGAGGACGCAGGTTCGTAAGCTGTTTAACGCGGCCAAAAGGTCGGGAGCATGGGATGAATATAGACAGGCCCTATCGACCTATAACAAAAGACTGAGGGACGCCAAGAAGGAGTCGTGGAGGAGGCACTGCGAAGAAGTGGAAAACACGTCCGAGAGTGCTCGACTACACAAGATCCTGTCTAAGGGCCCTCAGACTAACATAGGCTCCCTTAGAACACCCACGGGAGGCTTTACAAGCTCGGGGGAGGAAACTATAGAAATTTTACTCCAGACGCACTTCCCCGGCTGTAACATAATAAACCAATCACCTCCGGACTGGGAACACTCAGAAATAGAGGCGCCTTATAGGCGGGCATCTAGAGTAGACTGGACAGTCGCTAAAGAGGTGGTTACCTGGAGCAAAATCAGATGGGCCATTAACAGCTTTAAGCCATACAAATCGCCGGGATTTGATGGAATAATGCCCATCATGCTCCAACAGGGGATAGATATACTGGCGCCGGTGCTTACCCTCATTATGAGGGCCAGCCTGGCTCTGGGGTACATTCCGAGGGCATGGAGACTGGCCAGGGTTGTATTTATTCCTAAACCTGGGCGTCCAACAGACCAGGCAAAGTCCCTGAGGCCAATAAGTCTCATGTCCTTCTTGCTGAAAACAGTGGAAAAACTGCTCGACCGGCACATTAGGGGCGGTGTACTGGAAGCATATCCTCTACACTGCGGACAATATGCATACAGAGCAGGATTCTCAACAGAAACAGCACTGCACCAACTGGTGCTGAAACTGGAGAATACGCTGGAGAACAAGGAGGTGGCGCTGGGGGCCTTCCTAGACATAGAGGGGGCCTTTAGCAACACCTCGTTCGGATCGGTTCTGGCAGCTGCCCGGGAGCGTGGAATAGAGGAGACCTGCTGCAGGTGGATCGGTTCCATGCTCAGGGACAGGGCGGTGTTCACCTCACTCGCGGGAGGGACTCTGCTGGCGGGGGTCGCGGCGGGGTGTCCGCAGGGGAGCGTTCTGTCTCCCTTGCTCTGGTGTCTAGTCGTGGACGGCCTGCTGGGGAGGCTCTCGGGAGGGGGGTATGAGGTACAGGGCTATGCGGACGACATTGTCATCATAGTCCGAGGAAAGGTCACACAGGCAGTGTGGGAGCGTATGCAGACTGCACTGAAAGTGGTGGAAGGGTGGACGGTTGATCAAGGGCTCGGGGTGAGCCCCGAGAAAGCAACCGTCGTGCCGTTTACGAGGAGGAGGAAGTGTGAAAGCCACAGAACTCTCACTCTATACGGTAGGAGCGTTCCAATGGCCAGGGAGGTAAAATATCTTGGGGTCGTATTGGACTCTAAGCTAACCTGGAATGGTCACATTGGAAAAATACTGCGTAAGGCAGTCATGACCTTAGCCGTCACTAGGCGGCTATATGGAAAAACGTGGGGACTAAGACCTAGTATGGCCCACTGGCTGTACACAAGGGTGGTCAGACCATCGTTAACATATGCGGCACTGGTCTGGTGGCCTAAGGTGACACAATCCAGTGCCAAACAAAAACTAGGCAAGATCCAAAGGATGGCTTGCCTAGGCATCACAGGGGCCATGTCTTCAACCCCAACAGCCGCCATGGAGGTGTTGCTGGATCTACCCCCCCTACACTTCGTTATTATGGGAGAGGCCAGGCTAGGACTATACAGACTAGCCTGCAATGGTAGACTGAAGATCAACCCAGGCTTCAGGGGCCACTGCAAAATTCAGGAGATCGTGAAGGAACCCATGCTTGAAATGAGGTCAGACTTCGCGAGCCCGCGAATGTGCAGGGAAAACAACTTCACAGTGGAAATCCCTGATCGCGGGGCATGGCGGGAGGAGACACCGGGCATACCACGGGACGCGCTCGTCTGGTTCACGGACGGATCTGGCGGGGAGCGTGGGACGGGGGCAGGTGTTTACTCGGAAGGACCGAGGGTAAGTCACAGTATTTCCCTCGGAGCCCATGCAACGGTGTTTCAGGCCGAGATGTACGCCATCCTGCACTGTGTGCGGGAGAACAAGAGGAGGGGCTACACCAACAAGCGGATCCTCATAGCCACAGACAGCCAGGCAGCCCTTAAGGCACTAAGTAGCCCACGGGTAAATTCCTGGCTGGTGAGTGAGTGCCGAGACGAGACGAGCGACCTGGCTGGGCAGAATGAGGTGACCCTCATCTGGGTGCCGGGTCACTCGGGGGTCAAAGGCAATGAAGAAGCTGACAGTCTCGCAAAGAGGGGGTCAGCAGAACCATTTATGGGACCAGAACCGGCTCTGGGCGTGTCAAAGAGCACTGCCAGGGGAGCCATTAAGTCCTGGGTCAGAAACCAACACAAGGTGTACTGGGCGGACTGTCCAGGGCTCAGACATGGGAAGTCAATAATTGACGGACCCAGTTCAAAGAGAGCTGTGGAGCTGCTAAACCTTAGCAGAGGACAGCTCAGAAACACAACAGGTCTCTTGACGGGACACATGGCCGTCAAGAAACACCTACATAAAATGGGGCGGTTCGAAGGGGACCTCGCATGCAGACTCTGCGGCGAGGGGGAGGAATCAGCCCAGCACATCTTGTGCGAGTGTATAGCTCTGGACCGGAAAAGACAACTGATCTACGGTCACTCTAGACCGGAGACAGAGCAATATAAAACTTCACCCTACCAATCGCTGTGCAGACTAGTTCAAGGCACAGTGATTTTGGAATGGGTGGAGTAAGACTAGGGGTATGCACAATCAACCAAGGGTTGCGGTGCTATCGGGGCGGCAAGGCCGCGGACGAGCCCTGAGGGAACAAAAAAAAAAAAAAAAGTGTTCAAATTGTTGACCACCAGCTTCCATACAAAATTCAAATTTTGTTCAAAACGAGCTCTTACATTCTGGAGCATTTGTGAAGTTATTAGACGGCATTCTTCAACAATGTGTCGTCGTAATTCTTCCAGAGACTCCGGTTCTGTTGCGTAAATTCTACTCTTTAAATGGCCCCATAGAAAGAAGTCTAAAGGAGTTAAATCCGGTGATCTAGGGGGCCACTCAATAGCACCTATACACCCAATCCATTGCTGTGGAAACTCTCTGTTCAAAAACTCCCTAACACGTTGTGAAAAATGCGGAGGAGCTCCATATTGTTGAAACACTAATTGATTTTCTTGATAGCGATAATCATTTTTAACAATGTCAGTAGTAGAGGGTAAACGATATCTTCTAGTAACTCCAAATACGTTTCGCCACTATCAAGAAAAATTGGTCCGATTAAACGGTCTCCAAAAATGCCAGTCCAGACATTCAAGCTCCGTGGAGTTTGAGTGTGGACTTCGTGAAAATTTCTTGGATTGTTATCTGCCCAATAACGACAATTATGACGATTGACCGTAGAGTTTAATAAAAACGTACACTCGTCTAAAAAACAGATATTGAACAGAAAGTTCCCGTTATCAGCTATTCGCAGTCATAACTTCACAAAACTCCAGCCGCCGATCAAAATCATCTTAATTCAGTTGTTGTACAAGATGACTTTTATACGGGTGAAATTTATGATGCTTCAATATTCGCTGAATAGTTCTTCTTTTGATGTTTAAAACAGTGGCCAATTTTGTCGTGCTCAAAGTTGGGTCTGCAGCAATTTGTCCTAAAACTTCAATCTCAGTAGTCTCATTTCTAACCGGTAATTCACGTTCAGGATCCCGTTTTTTGTTGGCTACTGAACCACTTTGTCGAAACTTTGCAACTAATTATAAAATGTATTTTCTGTTAACATGTCAGTCGCGGGTGTCGTTCATTAAACAAATTTGCGGTACGGTTGGCACAGTCGTCGTTTTTGAAAAAAAGGTAATTATTTCAGCTCTTTCTTCTACAGAATACACCATTGTGAAATTAATTTTCGGTAGTACTATCAATTATCAAACCGACCGATAAACTGAAACAATAAACCGCATTTCTCTCATTCCGATAAGAAATGTTCTGATAGTCAATTTTTTGTTTACAAACCAACAAAACATTGACTATCAGAACATTTCTTATCGGAATGAGTGAAATACGTTTTTGCATCTTCAACTGTGAATAATTTTTAAACGAGTTGACAAAAAAAATTTGTGTGCTGAATTCAGAAAACAGAGAGCCTTCAAATGATTTAGCACTCGATCCATGTTCCCTATTTAAAATATAATGGTGTTATCACCACCCTTGAGGCCTTGATGTGACAAAGTTGAGTTTTATGTCAAAACATTTCCCCCTCAATATTAAAATTGACGTGTTTCAGCGTTTTTTTAAAAAATCTCTGAACGCAAATCGGTCTGTTTCTTTTTCAATGCGCCACCCTATATAGTCATCTACATTCAGCACCACGGATAATTCTAGTATATGTTACCAACGCTCGCAGTCTCTTATCCCAGACACAATGTAGTCTATTATACTTTTTACATCACCTCTTTGTCGTGTATGCTTCTGGATATTTTTGTTCGTTTGGTGAGTGACTCCAATGGATAGCCCATGCTATAGCCCATTAATTATTTTTTTGCGCCTTCTCTGATAACCGCCAAAATATCAAATAATGGATATCTCAAATGGTTTACTTGGGTGGTAAGTTGTTCTAGGGTCTGCATCTTTTATTATTTTTATAAAATAACAAATCGTCAACTGGTGTGGTTCCTAAGAATCTTCGAGAGAACGTTAAGAGACTGGGCCTTGGAGAGCATCTTTATAAGATTATGCAGAAGGCCGTTATACTTGCGACTGCCCACGTCGTGCGGAGAATCCTGGGAAATGAGGATGTGTCGCGTTGTCGGTGAGGGCCCGATAAGTTGGAAAAGGCTCCATCTGAGCTCAGTCCCTTTGGTATCTGAGATACCTTGGATGAGTGAATGTTCCCCTTTGCGGGAATGTGAAAGCCCTTCAGGCTAAAGTCATAATAAAAATCTTACAGAGACCTAGAGATACAAGTAAAGAGACAGTGGAGGACAGAGAGTGTCCGAGTGATTCCAATAGTCATGTCAACTGGTGTGGTTCCTAAGAATCTTTGAGAGAACATTAGGAGACGGGGTCTTGGAGAGCATCTTTATAAGGTTATGCAGAAGGCGGTACTACTTGCAACTGCCCGCATCGTGCGGATATTCCTGGGAAATGAGGATGGGTCGCGTTGTCGTTCAGAGCCCGATAACTTGGAAAGGGCTCAATCTGAGCTCAGTCCCTTTGGTATCTTGAGATACCTGGGATGAGTGAATGTTCCCCTTTGAGGGAGGTGTGAAAGCCCTTAAGTTAAAGTCGATAATAACGATAATAATACCTCTCTCTCTCTCTCTCTCTCTCTATATATATATATATATATATATATATATATATATATATATATAGAGAGAGAGAGAGAGAGAGGGAGAGAGAGAGTCGACAAAATCGATATGCCGTATACAGGGCGCTCTCAAATAGTGACTGAATTTGGAAAAATTCAAACCGCAGTAACTCAATTTTTTCAAATCGAACAGCCTATATTTTATGTTCAGAACGGCATGCCCTCTGCTTTAGTGTTTTATACAGACTTTAGTTTTGGATATATTTACATTTATAATCGCATACCATGAATCATGTAGGGATCACTCCTAAATTTTATTTGTTTTTTTGTTTTAATGCAAAATTATATCTTGGCAAGTGGACAAATAGCTTGAAGAGGTTCGTTGGCCAGGAAAATCGGAACAGTTTTTGTACTTTTTCAAACAACAAATATGTTGATGAAGTATGGTACATTATTGTTTCTACTGTATAGGTTATGCCGGTAACCAAATTTGACGCCTGTTTTCATTACAAAAAGACATATTAATTTGCTATTAAAAACATTTTAATGTAAATTCACTGCCATAACGCACTTGCTGCGTCGAGACTTTTAAAACATTTAATAGTTATTTACCTAGTGACTAACACAGTAATAACTATAATTAAAAGATAATGAATTGTGTATACAAATGAGCTTGTAGTTGCCATTCAAAGTGTAGGTAAATAACGTTTTATTAGCTTTGAAAATGTTAGAATCAGGTTTTTCCACAAAAAGAACAGAACTATGCAAACTTAAATTTCTTTCATATAAAATCAAATCTACCGTTGTTTGCACATACTTCTGCATATTACAGACATTTTTTACCTTGAGGTTTCCGGTTCACTCGCAAAGTTGTTTCTAATGGAAATGTAATTGATCTCTGTTTTATCTCATTCTGTAACCCACCACATAGTTTAATCGAATCCAAAAGGCTTTTATGTAATGGGCCATTAATCATGTGACATGATTAATTGTTTGCGTATTACCAACTTACAAGTTTAATAACTTCATTTATGTTTTATGGCATAGATTTGCAATGTTTGTGTTGTGAGAAAATCGCCATAAATATATGTTATTGAGACACACTCAGTTTTAGTCTAGATTTAATTATAATTGTTTCTGCTTTCTAAGAAATCGCCAACTTCAAAGAGTGAAGATTGGAACCTGTGATGAGCACTAATAAGTACAATTTGGAGAACCCAATTCACCACAATACTGCTTTTAGGCATGACGATCGTTTCGCTAATCAAATTAGCGTCATCAGTGGGATGGATAAACTAAGCGAATAAAAACTAGAACTACTAGTTATATGTCAGTTGCCAAGCAGTTACGAACAGCGTCCTCTACGAAGGTATACGATAGACCCCCACTGTTGAGTCTTAAATCCCTGTAATTAAAATTGCATACCTGCTTTTATAATACTGTGTGTCGTTATCAAATATTCCTTCTAAGAAGAACACACTGATTATTAAGATAATAGTTCGAACAATGGACTACATAGAACCAGACCTACTCTATTCATCGAAACATTTTTGTTCTAATTTCCACGATATATGTACTTTCGTAAGCATCTAACTGACGCGACTGCCTGATATTTTTGATTAACATGAGCTTTTCTTTATCTGCATGTTGATTATTATCCCAAATATGCTGAGAAATGCATGATTTATCATTAGTGTCATATTTCACTTGCGCTAAATGTTCTTTAAATCTAGTTTCAATAGTTCTTTTAGTTTGCCCGATATATTTAAGTTCACAATCCTTACAACCTATTTCATGGAGTCCCGACACTTCTGTGGTTTTATCTTTATCCTTTGGGTTATCCAGCAAATTTTTGTAAATTTGGTTTCTTAAAAAATTCTGTTAAAACCTCTCGTAATTTGCGGTACAAATGGTTTTGTATAGTTCATATTTTCTGAAAGTCGCAGATTCGACAACATTTTCTTTGTTTTATATTATTGACTAATTTTACCACTAAGCAGACAGAGTAACCATTATACCTAGCTAAAAGTTCTCTGTTGTATCTTTCTTTAGGGAAACTGTATTAATCTATAAACCAGAAAATTCAAACAAGCTGCTTTTTATGGAAAACTATGGTGTGAGTCAATCGAAATGTAACTTACAGTAGTGGTTTCTTTTTTGTGGATGTTAAATTCTAAAGCGTCTCTATTGTTAATGACTAATACATCAAGAAAAGGTAATTTCTTTTTAATTTCTATTTCATACGTGAATATAATGGAGTCAAATTTACTGTTTAATTTGGCAATAAAATCATCTACTTTGTGTACATTTGTATTAAATACTGCAAAAACGTCGTCCGCATAACGAAAACATACTCTAGGAAAATAGTCATTTTAATTTGCTAGGTTTGTTTCAAATCTACTCATGAAAAGCTCTGCATCATTGCACACAGAAGTGGCGGGAATCTATGAAATAGGTTGTGAGGATTGTGAACTTAAATATGTTGGGCAAACTAAAAGAACTTTAGAAACTAGCTTTAAATAGGATTTAGCACAACTGAGATATGGCACTATTGATAGATCATGTATTGCTCAGCATATTTGGGATAATAATCATCATGTAGATAAAAAAATCTCAAGTTAATCAAAAATGTGAGGCGGTCGCGTCAGTTAGATGCTTACGAAAGTATATATATATATATATATATATATATATATATATATATATATATATATATATATATATATAACGTTAGAAATTTGAACAAAAATATTTCGATGACTAGAGTAGGTCCGGTTGTATGTAGTCCACTGTTCGAACTGTTATCTAAATAATCAGTGTGCCCTTCTTGAAAAGAATATTTGATAACGACACACAGTATTACAAAAGCAGGTATACAATTTTAATTGCAGGGGTTTAGGACTCAACAGTGGGGGTCTATCCGTATTCCTTCGTAGAGGACGCTGCTCGAAACTGATTGGCAACTAACATATAAATAGTAGTTATAGTTTTTATTCGCTTAGTTTATTCATCCCTGTGATGACGCTAACTTTGTTACCTAAACGATAGTCATGTCTAAAAACTGTATTGTGATGAATTGGGTTCTCCAAATTGTACTTATCACCAACTTTCTTCGAAATAGTATCCTATGATAGCTTAAAAGCAATGATGTAGCAAGTGTCTTATATCTTATAGTCTTATGGCAATGGCAGGTTTTTAACCGACTTCAGAAAAGGTTTTTAATTACCCTACCACGCTCAGATCGGCTCTCGGTTGCGATTCGGCGTAATGTTTTGCTTTCAGCGCATACAAAAAGTCTATTTATTGCCCAGGAAAAGTACTACGATGGGGCACGTTAATCATGCGAATATATTTTCAAGCTAAATAAAGTGCTGATTTCTATCGTTTGAGATCTGGTTAAAAAAATCGGGTTATGCTATTAATTCTTCTTTTTTGATGAAATTTGGTATTTATCACATGTCCTTTTTATATTCTTCCCCGCCCAGGACCCCTATTTACTCCTGGTCTCGTAACTTTCTTGTGCGCTGTTTGCAAGAAATTATTCTTGTGGTTTGGGCATCCAGAAGAGGTTCTAAGCATGTTTCTAAAAATTTTGTTCTAAACACCTCCCGTGTGCTAATATGCAATTTACCGAAATTTGATAAAAAAGACTTGAAAATTCGTACACAACCACGCCTGTCTATGTTCTTTTAAGTTGTAAATTTTTGTTTCAATCACTTAGAAAGTTTGAGAGATATTGCGCTTTAAAAAATATTTTAAATTACTTTAATCAAATTTGGAAAGAAAATGGCAATTCTTGATAAAGAAATTGTTTACAAATTTTCGTGCAAACATTTTAAAAATTTTTTGTCAAAGAGCCTTTTGTGGAGAATTATATCTTATATTATATCTTAGGAGGAGTGTAAATAACTGGTAGATGTTCGTTGCCCAGGAAAATGGGAGCATTTTCTTCGGGAATCTTTTAACATTCTTTCTATTATATGTAGGTTAAAGCAAATTCCCTGCCTTTATTTAAACAAGATATATTTGGCACTAAACACATTTAAATTTTAATTCACTACCATAACGCACTTGCTTGTCTATGTATACATAGATCGGTACAGAATTAAAAAAAAACCAGTTTTCTGTGTTTAAAAACAACCCAACCTCTCAAACAATTTTTAAACGCCTGTGAATGAGTGAGCACTGAAGTGATAATTGTTTAAATATTAGCGTCCAAAATACTAAGCTAACAACAAATGTTTGCAGTCAGTCTTCCAGAAAAACAAAATCATGTAACATAAACGGTTTAACTAATGTAATAAATTTGACGTCATTTTCATCAGAATTTTACAACGAAATCAGAAGTGTCAAAAGATACAGGTGTTCTATTTGAAATAAAAAGTTGTCACCAACTTCCAGTATAACATAAGGAAAATATAGTTAAGTGAAAGAACGGAGTCGATTATGGAAGGATACAATATATTGTAAAAAAAATGCTGGCTATAAGCCCATAAACGTATAATGTGCGCCTTACGTGATAACACTGTGTATTTAGTGGATCTAATTATTGTTTTAGCCCAATTAGATGTGTCTCATGGTATCATATCATGAACTGCATCGATATTTTCCGGGTCGAATACTAAAATCTGTATTCCAAGCCGCTCTTTATCGTAAATGACACATTTACCTCTTTGAATGCACGTCTTCTATTTTTTACGGACACATGCGAGAAACATTGATCCCCGAGGGTATTAAGCATATCTGTGTAAATCTGTTCACCTGTTACAGATTCAAATAAAGATATTTGATGATGTCTTTGTCGTATTCTAATTTTTACGGGTTTCACTATTTCCTTCAACATTCTTTTTTTTTAACTTCATAACGCAACGATTTTTGACTATGTGACGTAAAATTTCAATACAACATATCTAATAAGTTATTGTCCCTTGCCATGATGTAAGGGTAGATGCATTTTGACTATCATCAGAAACACATAGCGGTTTCTTTCGAAAGTAACTTTGCGAAAGTTAGCCGGTCTCAAGGTACGGCTAGCGACCCTGCTGGATTCATTTTGACCGTCATTACAGACACATATCGGTTTCGCTTTCATTAGAGCTCCTCAGTGAGTGTGCTATACCAATCACAATTTAAACGCACCCAAAGCAACACGGCTAAAGCCCATTCCAAAGAAGATTGTGAGCTGTAAAACGGACAACACTGCTAACATTTCTCGGCCGAAGAAAACGGCGCAGACTCACAAATAAATTTCAATATAGTGCCCCCGCCCCTGACATCAATGCACTTATTACATCGTTTCAGCAACAGTTAGATACACATAAAAATATTATTTCGGTCTGTCCTTAAAATTTGTCCAAACTGCAGCTTTCACCTCTCCGTCGTCACTGAAATGGTGCCCACGAAGATCCTTTTTAAAATTTCCAAATAGGTAGTAATCACCGAGGGTCATATCTGGGCTATTCGGAACGCGATCAGTTTGTTCGAAACCGCAATCACAAATTGCGGCTTGTACAATTCCAGCAACGGATGCATTGTAATGGAGCAAACGCACGCCTCTGGGCAGTCTCTTCCCCCGAATATTTTGGCGTTATTTGTGCACGAGTGTTGCATAATATGCCCCGTTGGCTGTGGTGTTGCGTTCTTTAAAGTCTATGAGAAGAGGACCATCACAATCATCGCAAGAAATCGTGGCCATAACTTTTTTTGTCGACTGACAGACCTTGAACTATCTTGGCGGTGCTTCGCCTTTATGCCCCCATTTCATCGACTCCCATTTGTACAAAAGATCATAGTAGGAAATCATAGTTTCATCCTCTGTGACAATTGTCTTCAGTACGCCCACAGGATTTTCTCCACTGAGGTCCAAAAAGGATCGGGCACATTCAACACGACGTTTTTGATAATTCTTTCACTTTCCAGCGTCGATCAAAAGATCATCAACAAGAGCAATCTTGTTGCCCGTCACCACTTCCATCGTCCTTCCTGTTCTTGCGTCATCATCTAAGCGTTCCTGCCCCATTCTAAACCGTTTTGACCAATCTTTTACTACAGAATAAGACGGATAATTTTCTCCGTACACACCATCTAGCCAATCTTTGATGCTTTGAGCTGGAAGACCTTCTCGAGCAAGTAATTTAATAAGAGCTCTATACCGAATTTTTGTGACCTTTGACATCGTGATGAACAAGGGTCAGTCATAACAAAACTAATTGACATAAAATCCGTTTTTGTTTTTTGCCAAGGCTAATGAGACTTAAAGCAACGTCCAAATTGTGACACGCTATGAGACCCTGTATCTATGCCAAGCCGGGAAATTTTGGCGCTTACCTCGTATTTTGACCATCATTAGAAATACATGCCGGTTTAGCTTTCATTAGAGCTTCGTCAGTGTGCTAATTTTTTTTCTCCCTCAGGGCTCGTCCGAGACCTCGCCGCCCCGATAGCGCTGCAACCTGTGGTTTATTGTGCATGCCCTCAGTATTTTTACTCCACCCACTTCAAAATCACTGTGCCTTGAACTAGTCTGCACAGCGATTGGTAGGGTGAAGTTTTATAATGCTCTGTCTCCGGTCTAGACTGACCGTAGATCAGTTGTCTTCTGCGGTCCAGAGCTTTGCACTCGCACAAAATGTGCTGGGCTGATTCCTCTCCCTCGCCGCAGAGTGCATGCGAGGTCCTCCTCGAACCGCCCCATTTTATGCAGGTGTTTCTTGACGGCCATGTGTCCCGTCAAGAGACCTGTTATGTTTCTGAGCTGCCCTCTGCTAAGATTTAGCAGCTCCACAGCTCTTTTTGAACTGGGTTCGTCAATTGTTGACTTCCCATGTCTGAGCCCTGGACAGTCTCCCCACACCTTGTGTTGGTTTCTGACCCAGGACTTAATGGCTCCCCTGGCAGTGCTCTTTGTCACGCCCAGAGCCGGTTGTGGTCCCATAAATGGTTCTGCTGACCCTCTCTTTGTGGGACTGTCAGCTTCTCCCGAGTGAGCCGGCACTCAGCTGAGGGTGACCTCATTCCGCCCAGCCAGGTCGCTCGTCTCGTCTCGGCACTCACTCACCAGCCAGGAATTTACCAGTGTGCCACTTAGGGCCTTAAGGGCTGCGGCTGTCTGTGGCTATGAGGATCCGATTGTTGGTGTAGCCCCTCCTCGTCAGTGTGCTATACTAACGACAATAAAAACACATACAAAAATAATACCGCTAAAGGTAATCGATCTCAGAGCTGTACGACTGGCGACCCTGTTCACTGTATTAGGGAAGAAAGTAACAGGGATTGACGATTTTAAATATCGTTGGTTGGTTGTACGCAGTCTCTATGTCTAACATTTTATATTTATAAGAGCTGACGTGGCATCATAGTACCTAGTTACGCACCGAGATGGCGACTGTGTTGTGCAACTTACAATGTTTGTTGCTATGGTATTGCATTGTATATTCAGCATTTAAACAACATAATATTTTCTACAAATAAGCCATTGCTTGTGTATGTACACAGTTTATTAAAAAAAGATTCCTAATTAGTATCCTAACTTCTGACTACCAATTTTCGCAAATGTTGGCTTCTTAAAAGTATTCTTGCCTCGCCATTTTCACAATTTTTTTGTTCTGACAACCTCCATTTGCGTAACACTCTTTCTCAACTACAGTATGGTAAAAATAAAATTGATTTGCACACTACTGCACCAGATTTTTAGATTTAGATATTTTTTCTTGACATATTAACATTTTACAATACTTGTCAATGAAAGCGATCAAGGGCTATGTAGATATCAATAATACACCCCTGTATTTATGATATCGCGTATAATAAACTTGAATGTTTTTAGAAACATATAGGTAAGCATTACTTCACACATCTTGTCGTTGGTCAGTCTTAAGAAAACTGGGAATTTTGAAGAGTCACTCCCTGCCGAATAAGTAAATACACTTGTGTACAGCCTATCAGAGTCGTGTGTACGTAACAACGATGGCTTGTAGCCAAGTGAGCCAACTTGCTATGTTGGTTTTATTACCTGGTGCAGGAATACGTGGGCGCCTTCGGTCGCTGATCTTGTCGAATCTGGCGAAGCCAGTTTGCGAAATGTCCCTGGCTTTTTTCTTGAATATCTTAACTGCAACCGGTGCCAAGAGTGTCCAAGAGGTAGAGGACGTAAGATTGTGTCGCCGTTATTGTGTTAATGATGTTTCTTTGAATTTTTTTAATTGCTGTATAATTAGGTAATTCTCTAATTCGTGCTTATGAAAATTTATATGTAATTAGTTACAAGTTTTTAGAATGTGTTTACGGACTGTGGTGACACATCTAATTTTATTAAATATTGCGGTTTCATATTAGCGATTTTAATTTAAAAATCTCCAGTAGAGGTCACGACTTTAGAACTTTCAAAAATTTGTTCAGATGAGCACGAAATAGAGCCCCTAGAAATAATGTTAAGGATCGCTTAATTTCTTTGATATGTTCATATGCAGGGGTGTATTTCAAGGCAATAGCGGGAAAATGGTTTGGTATATTTTAATAAAATCTTAGTGAGGTAATTGTTAGGAAATGCAACAGATTTTAAGATACTTTTGACACTTAACCCTCCTCCACGTTTTGAATGGCTGGTAGCAACTTTGAGATGTCAAATGGAAAGATATACTTTTTCTAAAATTCATTCCCTGTTAAAAACTACGAAGTATATCAAAAACAATAAAACCTAGTGTCACACATTTTAAAATTAACGAGGGTCGTGCTTCAGAAGGAGTTCATGTAACGTTTTACACCTGTTTATTTACTTTCTATTATGGATTATATTCTTTATATTACATATTCAATAATAGACATAAATGTCGTGGATAACGTCGTTGCTTCGGTCTATCGAATAACATACATAATACATTAACCTTCGAAAAGTGCAGACCCAAAAGATAATGGCGTAAAAAGGCAGGTGGTAGTTGACTTTTCCTTTACGTGATAGTAAAGGATTTGTTCACTCCCGAGGAGGTACCACCCCTTACATCAGGTGAAGTCCCAATTAATGTTTCCGATTCTAGTGTATGAGTCGGTTTCCCTTATAAACAAAATTGATGATGGCTCCTCCTTGTACAAAAGATTCCGGAGATAAAATACCCCTCCATTCGTATGTCCGGGAGAGGGGTGTGCAGGCGGCGCCGGCATCAAGATTTAACATATCCTTCTCGAATGGCCTAAATTCTAACCTGAAATCCGTCCACCATTTCCTCCAGGCAAATAGGCCCCAACTCCTCTTCCTCACCGAAACCCAAATCAGTGTCAAAACAGCCACTAATCACCTTAATTTCCCGAGGTATGACCTCCTTACTTTCTTTAGATTGCGTGGAGGCGTGTGCGCATACGTCCGTAGTAATCTACCCTGCACCAGACTCCCCGATTAAGAGAAGCTGGAAGAAAAGACATACTATGGATAAAACTCTCTCTCAGGGCTGCAACTAAATTTATCTGTTGCATTTACCGGTCAACTTCTGGCAACAACTTTGTCCAGCTATTCGACTACCTTTCTGAAAAACCGACCATCCGATTTCTGAATATCCTTCCTCCGAGGTCACTATTCTCGGTGACTTCAATGCCCATTATAAGGAATGGCTAGGATCTTCAAAAACCGATCCACAAGGGACAGCAGCGGAGGCCTTTGCAGTCAGTAATTCTTTAGCCAATATGGTTCAGCAACCTACTTACTTTCCTCGCATCCCAACACACAGCTCAAATCCTTTAGATCTCCTTCTTACTACAAAACCTGAATGCAGTCACCGCCCCCCTTGGTCGCTCAGATCACTGCATGGTCACTGCTTCCTGCGCAATGCAACCGAGGTCACACAGTCACACCCCCGTATCGTTTGGCACTACAACTCCGCGAACACTGGGGCGAAATGCAGGATTACTTTTCCTCATTTCCATGGGCGTCTGTCTGCTTCTCTCATCCTGACCCCTCTGATATCTCGCAAAACGTCACCGAAATTATCCAAGCTGGCAAGGAATTATTTATTCCACGTACACAGAAAACCTCTTCAGCCACTCAAAATGTCAAAGCTCACAAAACGCTTCTACACAATCTCAGTCAAGAAAACCGTCAAGAATTTAACGACGCAAGAAACCGCTATGTCCGCATTCTTTCTGAGGCAAAAAAACTCGTTTAATAACCACATCAAAAACAAAGTCGTCTCAACCTCCAACGGCAGCAAACCCTTATGGACTCTTGCTAAATCTATTGGGAATAATTTCTGCAAGAGCACGTTCCCACCTTTTGTTTCAGCGGATGAAATTGTTTCTACCGCCCTGGGCAAAGCTGAACTTTTTGCCTCGCTGTTCGTCGGTCATTCTACTCTCAACCCACCTCCAAATGTTCAACCACCAACAGTCCCCAATATCGCGCATAAAATGACGGATATTTTCAAAACTAAAAAGGCACGAAAAATGCTCTCTTCTCTTAATACCAGGAAAGCCCCTGGCCTTGACACGATACCAGCAATTATTCTCAAAAAATGCGCACCAGAACTGGCTCCTGTCCTGACTCGTCTGTTTTAGACATCTTACAATAGAGGCATATTCCCTAGTAACTGGAAAACTGCTCGAGTACAACCCGTCCCCAAGAAAGGACCTAAAGCGCTTCCTAGCAACTACGGGCCTATTTCTATCCTTTCAGTCGTCTCTTAAACTGATGGAAAAGTATATAAACACCTAATTACTAAAATTTCTTGAAAAACACATTCTAATACACGACAGGCAGTATAGATTCCATCAGCGCAGATCAACTGCCGACCTCCTTTCCTTTGTCATACATTCTTGGAACAAGTCTATGGAACTACACGGTGAATCCCAGATGTCGCTCTAGACATATCCAGAGCATTCGACCAGGTCTGGCACACAGCGCTGGTTAATAGACTTCCGGCCTATGGCCTACCAAACTCTGTACCTGGACAGCAAATTTCCTCTCCAACCGGAGCATTTCTGTTGTCGTGGATAGTCATTCCTCTAAGCTGTATCCAATTAATGCAAGAGCCGCTCAAGGTTCAGCTTTAGCCCCTAATTTGTTTCTTCTCCACATCAATGACCTCCTCTCTAGCACATCCAACCCAGTTCACAGTTGCGCGGATGACAGCACCCTCCACTCAAATATACAATATTCTAAGCCTGTCTCTTTAAAGTTTTAATACTTTATGTGCCGTCTGAAATGGAATCCCATTGTCTCGGCCAATTTGACGAACACTACTCTGAGGATTTTCTTCTACTGTAAATAAGACGTTTAATTTCAATTCTTCACTTATGGACCGGCGACCTGTTTTACGCAAATCTTTCACGCTAGACGTTTCTCGAACTTTCTTATCTGTTCGACTCACTGTTGATTGATTGATAGACATATCCGGATATTTAGTATTAAACAGAATACACACCTTTGCCTGAGTTCGGAACCTGTCACCTTAACCAATCATCATCAGAACATAAATAGTTTGAGCTATTGATTAACGCATTTTACCAACAATTTAATAATTAATTTGAAAAGGCAAAATTTGAAAATTATATGTATTCACTTTGCACGACAACTAAAACGTAAATTTACTATTATTATCTGTACATTGTATCGCAAAAAGATTATGAAACTTGTGCTTGATTAGATTTCATGACACATATCACCCAGCAGATAATTGTTATCATCAGTCGATTGTTACAGACACGACATAGTATAGAACAAAATCTCTAGAGTTCTTTTCGTACAAGAAGCCCAACATTTTGAACATTCTTTATAGACTTTGAGATATTGAAGTACCATATCATAAGTATCATATTAGTATCATAAGACTGGACTATGTAATTCTTTACAGGCTTCACTTGTGTTGGGTGTTACTGATAATAAAAATTCTGGACGCAGCAAGTGCGTTATGGTAGTGAATTTTCATAAAAATGTTTTTAATAGCAAACATGTTTTTTTAAGAAAGCAGGCATCAATCTATATAGTAGAAACAATGTGCCATGTTTCATTAAAATAACTTCATTGTTTGAAAATGTACAAAAATTTCCGAAAATAAACTTAAAGTGTTCCCGAAAAAACTAGTTTCTTGGTCAACCTTATAGGTTAATAGCAAATTGAGCTATTCAAATATGAAGCATTTGATCAAAATTCGCTACCATAACGCACTTGTTGCGTCCAGAATTTCTTTTCTTACAAACATGCATTATATTTAGATGGAAAATGCAAAAATGCAAAACATAAAGCGTGTTTGATAAAAAAAAAGAAAATTTGTATCACCAACGACTTATGGGCCAGCCTGCAATTGCAGAAATAATTTTTTATGATGTAGCTCAAGACACCCTATAATTAATATATACAAATTTTTTCATATCTTGTATAATAACGAATATATTGAGCTTTATTGATTTTTTACGAAAATTCGACAAAAATTATATACTATTAAACGATAAACTCTATAGCTAAGGCTACTGCCAAGCATCAGAGAAAGGGTCTATTTGATATGAATTTTCTAGAAACATTTTAGTAAAATGAAGGACAATGACGGTTGAAACTAAGACTTCAGGGTTTGTAAAACATTCTTCTTGAGACATTCTATTTCCATAGCCCATATTAGATTCAAGTTCTTGCCTAAATGTTGCCAATTTTGACGTTTTAAATCGCAACTTTGACGTTTTGAGGAAACCCCAATTTATTTTTCTTTAAATCCCTATAACTTTTTTGTCTTTTGACCTACAGCGCTAAATTTTGGTAGACGACTTACCTATAAGGATATAAACCCGCGTACCAAATTTGGTTGCCCTTAATTTGTTAATTCCGGAGATATCATTTTTTTTTTGAAAGAAAACACAAAATTTTCCGGGAAAATCTGGAGCGATTTTCCTGGCTAACGAACTTATCCAAGCCATTTGCAAGAGGAAGGTACTCACCAAATTTAATCAAAATCGGCCCATTATTTTTTGAGTTATCGGTGTGATATATATATATATATATATATATATATATATATATATATATATATATATATATATATATATATATATATATATATATACATATACACATACATATACATACATACATACATATAAAAATTGAAACTGACCCCGAATATGTGTTCTGGGGGGCCTAATTAGCGCTCATTTGAAGAATTTTTTTCAAAAGTCGGGATCTCCTCATTAATGATTTTTTTTTAAAGAAAATTCACTAAAATGTTACTCACTTTATTTTATTCCTACAAAAAAATTGGTGTTGCTGAATAGAGAATTGGCTTAGCTTTAAAAAGATGTATCACCACTACCCACCTTCCAATTTCAAAATTTCGAAGGGGCAGCTACCCTTTGAAGAGGTATGACGATAGGGGTGAGATTGCTATATCAAAAACTTAGCTTTGGACAATAAAAACCGACCTGTTTCTCAATTTTCCTTAATAATCGCTACTTTCAATTTTATTGAATTTATACGTTACTTTATAGACAGCTTATATATAAAATTTTAATTGACTCTGAATATGGGTTCTAGGTCTCCTAGCTGGCGCTCATCGATGACATTTTTTGTGCGAAAATTCGGTTAAACATAGGTAAATCTATGACCAAAGTGATCGTTGCGAAAAATTTATAAAAGAAAAACATAAATGTATATACTTGGACAAAAAACACGCACGCACGCCCACCGGCATGGTCGCAGGCGCGCACGCGCGTTAGCACTCACTCAAACACACACGTCTTAAATTCGCGACCTCTTCATGAACGAATTTTCGCTTGAAAGAGAGGCAGTTAAAATGTAAACAAATGCAACAGAGGACTATTAAAAAGGCGCCAGGGAAGTGTTCTTCCACCTTGCCTAATTTGTATTCTGAGACTATATTTGTGGAGATGTTGAAGATAAAGTACGAATAAAAATTAATGATGAGGTCATCAATAATATTCGTTATATGCCGAAACCATCGCTGTAGACATATTTGGTAAATTATTTCTAAATATTATAAATCCATGAGGCAAGCGCGTTGTGGAAGTGAAAATTAATCCATCAGTTATGCAATAAATTCAATGAGTGAAGATTGTTACCTGTGATGAGCACTGACCGGTGCAATTTGGAGAAACCAATTCATCACAATACAGTTTTTTAGACCTGGCGATCGTATCGCTAACAATGTTAGCGTCATAATAGTTTATTCTTCCCTCTGAGAACCCTATATTCGTTAGCGAAACGATCGTCAGGTCTAAAAACTGTATTGTGATGAATTGGGTTCTCCAATTGTACTTATCGGTAAATTCAATTAAAAAAAGATACCAAATTATAAGTCTATACCTAACCAAAATGGTCGTTGGAAGAAACAAATGAAAGAAATATATACTCGTATTGACACCTAGACAAGTGATAATAGCCTTTGAGATTTTATGAGTCTTTTAATTTTAACATATGTCGGCAGAGTATATGTCTGACTAGCTGTTGCCCGCGACTACGTCCGCGTGGAATTCAGTTATAATAATAATAATAATAATAATAATAATAATAATAATAATAATAATAATAATAATAATAATAATAATAATAATAATAATAATAATAATAATAATAGTAATAATAACAATAAGAAGAAGAATAATAACCATATTTTTCAGGCTGTTTAGGCATAGTCATAAATACCTTACAAACTGACATACATATACAAACTAAAGCTAAAACCACGGTTAATATTGCAGAAGAAGAAACTCAAAATGTCAAGTCGGTAATTAGAGGTGAAAAAAAAAAAGAAAAAACTTTGATATTTATATATATATATATATATATATATATATATATATATATATATATATATATATATATATTTCTTTATATACGACTTTCTTTACTATTTTAGAGGACGTTGTCAGTACAATTAGGCTGTGGGGTGAGCTCACACGCGAACACGTTACGTAAAATTGGCCATGGGAGACAACAGTCCTTTCTTAAGTCAACTCCTGCGAATCTTAGAGCTTGCCCCTGTTATAGAGAAGCATACTTTCAGGAGAAACTGCAGTCTCTTGAATTTAAAAGGGTGATCATTTGGAATCAAAGGGATACGCGGAATAAATACAATTTCTCCTTGAGCAGACTCGGTTGTAATAGTTGCGTCTACTACATTACGATGCAAAGCTTTAACTTGTAGCTTAGTACCATTACAAAGCTTGGGTGGTTTTAAATTTCTAAGCAACATTACTGGTGTGCCCACACGTAACAATAGCCGATGGGTTTATAGTGTTTAGAAATTTGACTGGGTAATAAACTGCGCCGTCTTTATTACAGAGTACAACACAATTAGAAACGGAACTCAACAAATAATAAAATAGAAACTTAAAAATACACTAAATAGAAAATTGTTCAATATAGTCACCGTTTTGTCCAATGCACTTTATACACCTTTTTGAAACATGCTTGCAAACTCTGGTGATGGTCTTTTGGTTAATATGATTTTTAGCTTCCGTGGTTCTGTTTCGTAATTCATTGATATTTTGTGGTGGATCGAATTTATACACCATTCTTCAGAGTACTCCAAAAATAAAATTTTATGGGTGTTATATCAGGACTTCGAGCACACAAATGAACCGGCCCATTGTTACAAATGACACGATTATTAAAATTCTGGTACAAAAATTTTTTGACGATCCTAGCATTGTGAGCTGGACAACCGTCTTGTTGGTATCAAATCTCGTCTAAATTATCATAAACTCTTCTAATTGTTGGTAAGATATCATTTCTCAATAGATTAAGAGACCTTTCCCTAGTTAAATTATTTTCAAAAAAGAACGGACCAACAATGAAGTTACCTGATTTTTTTTTAAATTAACTGTCTAATCTACAAATAAAAATAACAGTTTTTTTACCTAATAAGCCGCACCAAACATTAATACCAAATCTGTCTTGCAATCGTCTTTCTTCCTTTAGATGGTGATTTTAATTTGCCCAATAATGCCTATTATGGCGACTATACACACCACAATTTGTAAATCTGGATTCATCAGTCCATATTATTTTCGAATAAATTTTCATCTTGCTGACATTGTCCTTGATACTATCTGCCGAATTGAAGTCGCTTAGGGTAATCGTCAACATTTAAGCCTTGTACGATTATAGGTTTGTATGGATGGTAATGACTTTGTTTTAATACACGGTGTACCGTACTTTTTTTTGGAACGTCTATTTGTTCACCATAAAACCGAACAGATTGCGGAGTGTTTTCGTTTGAAACCTGTAAGACGGCATTATTTCTGTCTTCATTTCTAGGCATTGGTATTTTCTTTGGGTGGAAGCTACCGTCGTTCAAGAGATTGGTCACTATCCTGCGAAATATTTTGGTGTTTGGTTGTCGTCTTTCTGGGTAGTCGTTTTGATATGAATTTGCAGCTGCCTCAGTATTTCGGTTATAACGAATATAACATTCCAACATGTCAAAATATTCTTCATTACTGAACATATTGTTCAATCATATTTAAAATAAACAGGAAACAAACTATTTAGAACAAAATTTTAAACAACGTGTTAAATACACCTAAAGTTGTTCAGATAATTAAGAATGGCAGTATTCTTAATTGTCGGGATAGTGGTATATCCATAGCAACCTTTCTTCTGCTGTTTTCCAGTTGACTTACGTTTAAAAATCAAACAATTTTCAAAGGCGTCTTCGTAAATCACTAATCTCCTTTTTATTGAGTTCTGTTAGTAAATTTAGTTATTTACTAGGTTTACCTATTTAATTAAATTATAACAATTTTTTTAGGATAATGTTGTAATGTAAAATAGCATTTGTAATAATGGACAGAGTCATTGGTGTGCTCAAAGTTCCTATTTTTTCATCCCGAATCATTACGGAAAATTATGTTAAAAGTATAGGTCTATTGTTAGACTCCATGGCCTACTGCTTTTTGAACACCTTTTTTGTCATTTGTTTTTCTGGTATTGGATTTCATAGCCTACTATCCTCAAAACGGTTTTTCTCAAAAATTGTCAGTGCAATTACAAGATTTCTCAAGCATGTTGTACATCATTGGAAAGCTCTTTTCAGAGGCTATCACATGAGCAAAAATCCAATATGGCTGCCATACTAAAAACAAACGTTGATACCTGTAGCTCAAAAGAAAATGGCAATCCAAATCTGAGAATAGCACAAAAAGATTACTGTGTAAAAAGTGTCCTGATAATGTGCAAGTCTGAGATATGTCAGATCAACGCCTACTTAGATATTGAAGAAAAAAGAAATCGACAAATTTCGTTTTTTTTTTCTTCAAAATAACTCGAAAACGAAAAGAGGCAAAATACAAGTCATATTTGGAACGAGCATGAAATTCTACAAAACATTGCTAATTTAACAGTTTCCCTATCTCTAATAATAACAGAGATAGCAATACATTCCCATCCAGTTTGGGACAGACTGTATATGAAAATTTACTACCATAACGCACTTGCTGTGTCCAGACTTGTTGAAATTTAACCGACTGTATCTTTCATGGTTTGGTTTATCACTAACAACAGTGAGCTAGTTAAAAGTGACCACTGTGTTATATATGGTCACTATATCGAGACATCACTGTATTTCTTAATAATGTGTTAATGACAAGAAATGTACGCTAATTAAATATTACTAAGTGCTATTAGATATATCTAAGACAAGCTCATTAGAAATTAATTAATTACTGTGACATCCAATTACAGGCCTGAAATATTTATGCCTAACAGGTGAAAATTATTTTTCTCTCTAAGAGTACAGTTTTTCCCCACATGGAAGTACAGAACCGTACCAGAAATCATTTCGTTTAACCTTGAAGACGTAATACTATCCTCACGAGAATACAATTGTACTGTGTGATGAAGTTATCAGGTATACAAACTATGGAAACGTTAGATTTCCTCTTTGTCCTGACAACAATGCTGTCTGCGCAAGATAATAGAACAATTGTTTTCATTTGAAACCGCCGCTGGCGGTATTATTATTTCTGTATGAGACTGTTGCACTTGGTGCATCCTGCGAACGTCCATGATACAATGTTGAACTTCTGCAAGCGCATATTTCTGCATCTCATGAACCGCAGAACGTTGCAGCTTTATTTATGTTATTTGCAATTCGGTTTTTTCTTATTTGTTTTTTCAATCTTAGTAAACGTTTCACGAAACATGTTATGTGTCATTCGAATTTTCAACAATGATCGCATGTTTCATTTTGAAAGATTATTGTCTTAATTAACAATGGATTGATGTTTGTTTTCTTTGTTTCAGGAGATTAGTTAAAAACTACCAACCTAAGAAAAAAGAAGAAGATGAATACCAGTGAGTATTGACGTGCTGTAATTATTTACGTAAATGTGTCTGTAATTGTGTTAAGGTTAATTTCGTTGTGAAAGTTTCATGAATCATACGAAACATTTAAAGTTGTATTACACATTTTGACATAAAATGTATCGCAAGCGACCGATTTTCCTACAGTAAGCTAAACTGGAAAGCCACATCGATGTATTCTTGATTTCTTGTGGGGGCAGGCTTTTTATTCCATGAGTATACAAAAATTCGTGTGTGCTCTGGCCTTAAGGCGAACTCATTCGAGAAATATACAGTAATAATATAGCTTTACTTTAGATGCATTTAAATTAAGTTGCATTTTGCATATTTTTGACCTCAAAAAAATGCGAGAAATCTTCATCGTATTTGCAAAAAGTTTTTCAAGATCTAAAGTCACAGTTCACAAAATAGGTTGCCAGTATATTACAATTATTATTAAATTGAAAAAAAAGACAGTTATTTCTAGAAAAAAGTCTGGATGCAGCAAGAACGTTCAAATTATTCACATAGTTGTAGGTCGACCGCCAGAGGGCGTAACTGAAAACCCAAAAAAAAAACCGATTTCTTGCAAAGAAATCCTAAAAAAAATAAGAATCTTCGGAAAAATCTGAATATTTGTTGTGAGAAGAATTTTATGCTATCTTGGCAAATAAGAGGTGGGGGGAGGGGGAGCCCGGAATATATCTAGCATTCACAATCTTTATTTTAATGGTTCGAATTTATAAATATATCCTATTGGCTTAGGAGATCTCTTTGGAACAAGACCAAGTTTGATAAAGTCGGTTAAGCAGAACCGGACTTAAAAACGTTTTTTCAAAACAAGATTCCCACCCTTCCCCATCTCTTATTTGCTAAGATAGAATAAATTTCTTCTCACAAAAAATATTTAGGACTTTCCGAAGATTTTAATTTTTACATTTTCAGTAGACCTTAATTAAGTTTTTTTTGTGCAAAAAATCGGTTTTTTATTTTTGATTTTCAGTTACGCCCTCTGGCGGTCACCCTACAACGCTGTAAGTAATTTTCAGGCTTTTTTCGTGGCCACTTTCCTTATAAAAATGTTTTGCTAAAATACTACAATGTACGGTTTCCGAGATACAGCCGCTCGCCCCCCTGTATATATATATATATATATATATATATATATATATATATATATATATATATATATATATATATATATATATATATAACTGACCTCGGTTATCCTACAGTTTAGGTTTCCTTATCGGTCAGATTCTTGCACACACGAATTTCTGTGTTCGAGTTTACGCGGTGTTTCTACTTCCTTTCTCTTTATCGACTGAATAAGGCACTGTAATACGTCATCTGATTGAATGGAAGTTAATTATATATAGTTAGCTCTTTTATTGTTACTTCATTGCTCTCCTTCATAAAAAAAAACATTCACACATGCAGTTCATTATGGTAACAAATAAGGGATATAAAATAAGGTAACACTTCGAACACATTTAGTTTTTATGTAAATGTTACGGTAAAACTGCACACACGTTAGATACTTTGCTTACTTTTTTTTGACAAAATAATATATATATATATATATATATATATATATATATATATATATATATATATATATATATATATATATATATATATATATATATATATATATATATATAATGGAGAATAGCGCAAAGCGCCAGCTCTGGTGTTGTCACGGTTCTAAGCTTCCACAGCAGCTTCCAGGCCCACACAGCACAACAAGAAGGAAGCTGTGAGAAGAAAACAACTACTTGCCTAGTTAATACCACGACGGGCATTGAATCACATCACTCACTAACCACCATCACTTTAGCCTTGCCGGAACTTTGTATCGGCAAGATTTAAAAGTCAGATCTCTCATTATAAAAAATCACAGTTTTATGACTACTCAATTTTTGGATGTCAAACTTTGACAGTTTGTTTTATTTATAAACCATCAAACTTGTTACCATTGCTTACTGGATAGTTTGCATTCCAGATAGATATCAATATACCCATGCATACGTTTATAAAACGTCGTAGTTGTTACCATAGCAACTAAATACAATTTTGCTTACTGGATAGTTTACAGGCTAAATAGATATCAATATACTCGTACATGCGTTTATAAAACATCATAGTTGTTACCATAGCAACTAAATACAATTTTGCTTACTGGGTAGTTTGCAGGCTAAAGATATAGCAATATCCTCATACATACGTTTACTAAACTTCATAGTTGTTAGCAACTAAATACAATTTTGCTTACTGGGTAGTTTGCAGGCTAAAGATATATCAATATCCTCATACATACGTTTATTAAACTTCATAGTTGTTAGCAACTAAATACAATTTTGCTTACTGGGTAGTTTGCAGGCTAAAGATATATCAATATCCTCATACATACGTTTATTACACTTCATAGTTGTTAGCAACTAAATACAATTTTGCTTACTGGGTAGTTTGCAGGCTAAATAGATATCAATATACTCGTACATACGTTTATAAAACATCATAATTGTTAGCAACTAAATACAATTTTGCTTACTGGGTAGTTTGCAGGCTAAAGATATAGCAATATCCTCATACATACGTTTATTAAACTTCATAGTTGTTAGCAACTAAATACAATTTTGCTTACTGGGTAGTTTGCAGGCTAAATAGATATCAATATACTCGTACATACGTTTATAAAACATCATAGTTGTTACCATAGCAACTAAATACAATTTTGCTTACTGGATATTTTTCAGGCTAAATAGATGTCAATATGCTCGTACGTGCGTTTATAAAACATCATAGTTGTTACCATAGCAACTAAATACAATTTTGCTTACCGGATAGTTTTCAGGCTAAATAGATGTCAATATACTCGTACGTACGTTTATAAAACATCGTAGTTGTTACCATAGCAACTAAATACAATTTTACTTACTGGATAGTTTGCAGGCTAAAGATATATCAAAATCCTCATACATACGTTTATTAAACTTCATAGTTGTTAGCAACTAAATACAATTTTGCTTACTGGGTAGTTTGCAGGCTAAAGATATATCAATATCCTCATACATACGTTTATTAAACTTCATAGTTGTTAGCAATTAAATACAATTTTGCTTACTGGGTAGTTTGCAGGCTAAAGATATAGCAATATCCTCATACATACGTTTATTAAACTTCATAGTTGTTAGCAACTAAATACAATTTTGCTTACTGGGTAGTTTGCAGGCTAAATAGATATCAATATACTCGTACATACGTTTATAAAACATCATAGTTGTTACCATAGCAACTAAATTCAATTTTGTTAGCTGAGTAGTTTGCAGGCTAAATATATATCAACATAATCTCGTACATACGTTTCTAAAATATCATAGTTTTTACGATAGCAAGTAAATTCAATTTTGTTTACTGGGTAGTTTGCAGTCTAATCAACATACTCTCGTACATACGTTTATAAAACCCCATAGTTGCTACCATAGCAACTAAATTCACTTTTTTCCCTTAGGGTCCGTCCTCGTCTTTGCTACCCCGATAGCACCGCAGCCTTTGGATTATTGTGCATGCCCGCGAATCTGGAGGAAAAACAATTTTACAGTGGAAATCCCCGACCGCGAGGCATGGCGGGAGGAGACGCCGGGCATACCACGGGACGCGCTCGTCTGGTTCACGGGTGGATCCGGCGGGCAGCGTGGGACGGGGGCAGGTGTTTATTCGGAAGGACCGAGGGTAAGTCATAGTATTTCCGTCGGAGCGCAAATAACGGTCTTTCAGGCCGAAATGTACGCCATCCTGCACTGTGTGCGGGAGAACAAGAGGAGGGGCTACACCAACAAGCGGATCCTCATAGCCGTAGACAGCCAGGCAGCCCTTAAGGCCGTAAGTAGCACACGGGTAAATTCCTGGCTGGTAAGTGACTGCCGAGACGAAACGAGCGACCTGGCTGGGCAGAATGAGGTCACCCTCATCTGGGTGCCGAGTCAATCGGGGGTCAAAGGCAATGAAGAAGCTGACAGTAACGCGAAGAGAGGGTCAGCAGAACCATTTATGCGACCAGAACCGGTTCTGGGCGTGACAAAGAGCACTGCCAGGGGAGCCATTAAGTCCTGGGTTAGAAACGAACACAAGGTGTACTGGGCAGACTGTCCAGGGCTCAGACATGGGAAGTCAGTAATTGACGAACCCAGTTCAAAGAGAGCTGTGGAGTTGCTAAATCTTAGCAGAGGACATCTCAGAAACATAACAGGTCTCTTGACGGGACACGTGGCCGTCCAGAAACACCTGCATAAAATGGGGCGGTTCGAAGGGGACCTCGCATGCAGACTCTGCGGCGAGGGGGAGGAATCAGCCCAGCACATCTTGTGCGAGTGTAAAGCTCTGGACCGCAGAAGACAACTGATCTACGGTCAGTCTAGACAGGGAAACAGAGCAATATAAAACTTCACCCTACCAATCGCTGTGCAGACTAGTTCAAGGCACAGCGATTTTGGAATAGATGGAGTAAAAAGACTAAAGGCATGCACAATAAGCCAAAGGCTGCAGTGTTATCGGGGCGGCAAAGACGCGGACGAGCCCTGAGGGGAAAAATACAGACAAATCAGTGTTAATATAAAATGTATCATATTTCATAGGATACAACCCGTTGGGGAATACCGGTCGTGACTGGCATTACCCGGGTTGTTGTGTACGGTATTACCCGAAATAAACATAACCTCATAAAATATATATTCGTTTCAGGAACATGCAAACACATAATATGAAAATCCAAACGTCCATAACACGTATGCTGATTAAAGTGTACCAAGAAAGTAGCGCAATCGGATACTTACATTGTTGGAAAATTTAAAAACTACACATCACAGTTGCTAACACACTGAACTTTGAGCCCCAAAACCATTGTATTGTTATGGCTTGAAATTGCGGCAACAATTTTTCTTTATTATTTTTTTTGTATATGGAATAAATGCAGAGCTCAAATTTAGTATTGGTGCAAAGATATGGTTAACTAAATTATTTACATATAAATTTCTGTAGTTTCACATTTGCTTAAATAAATAGTTTATATGAATTGGCAATAGATGACTTATCTGGAGAATACTAATTTATGCTAGAAAATTGTCTACAACTTGGCTTGTTCACCCAAAAATTGTTAAAATGACGAGATGAAGGCAAATAAATTTGCAGGTTATATTTGTTATCGTGAACAGGCACATCCACATCCGACTGTGTGTTAATTATGTTATGAATAGCGTACGTCTCACAGGTAAATATTTATCTGTAATGCACACACTGCGGCAGTTTGGGCTAATACCGATTCTAAACACTCAGAAATAACATAGCGAATCATTTTCGCGCTTTAGTGTTATTGTTTACATTTAGTTGCCGGTATCTTATAGGAGATAACCTGATGATAACGAATTCTCCGATCGTAAATATACTTGCAGTAGCGGCTCCTGGAAATGAATAAAAATTTTACTCTTAGAAACACATGGAGTTCGCATAAGGTTAACAGAGAATCTAATTTCTTCAACTGCTGTAGTCATGTATTATCAGTTAACAATAACATACTGTGCTCAAAGCGCCGCGAGATTTCAAATTAATCATACAATTAGACAGGTTGAAACAATACCCGCCGCTGGGATATTTACTGGATGGTTCAGATGTTTAAAATATAGGTTCTTTAACCCACTTGTGTTGGAAATATGTGACCACTGCCACCTCCACGGGTCGATTTGAATATATTTCAAAAATGTCCAGTTCTTTAAAAAGCAATTTCTGCCTTTCATTTCATCCACTTAGGTAACACTTGAATGTGTTATATATTCAGAGTTCATCATGCCAAGTTTATAGTTTTGTTCATCGTAAATTTGCATATTTTTGAATATTTGAATCTGGAGTTTCCATCTCCCGCTCTTCGAAGCCCTACTTCGAACGTTTTTTTTTGCTATGCTGCTTTTCTCGTTTTCTTCCGAGAACTGTCAGTATTCCATTTTTGTCTGCAGATTTTATTGTGAGCTGTTGTACTTTATTGTGTCTTTTTGTAGAACGGTTATATGTAAAGTGATTCTAGTTTATGGTAATTTATCATTGTTGTGACTGGCTGTTCGGTTCTGCAGTTGGTAAGTTATACTGTTTAGCTTTGCTGTTATCGCATATTCCTGATGACCGCCATTGCATTTCCACAGGATTTGCTTTAAGTATCCCTTTTTGATGTTTACTTCTGAGTGGGTAATCGTGGGGATCTGTACGGAAGGCTCCAAAATCTGCCGTATTTCGAGATATGTTAGATAAAACCACTCAGTAGGTTACGAGATTTCACCCCAACCATTCATCCCCTGCTATTAGCGTGAGGACCGTTGGCCCAGATATCTTCCCGTCCATCAATTAGCTAGCAGATGCTGTTTGGATCCCGTGGCTTCCCCGGCACTGTCCAGGATTGGTTCCTAAGATAAGGACCTCCTAATTTTATATCGACTACGTTATCCGGGAATTTAATGGGATTATCAGGAGTAATGAGAATCGTTTTGTGGACTATTATTCTAATGAATTAAATACAAACCTCACACCATTCATGTCGACTGTTCGGAGATACGTCACGGGTTAAATGTGAACCTCCGTATCAAATTTATTAAATATTAGCTAGTCTGTGTTTATTTAATCTGTACCATTTTTTTCTAGCTCTTTTGTAATAATATTTGTGAACGTTCTTGGCAGCCAATTACGGGAAAAATAATAACGTTCGATGCTTACCTTTAACTCAAATTATTATAATAACTATTGATATTCCAAATTTACGAAGTTAATAATTGTCAATACACCGTTAGCCTATCAGATATAATACATTTATTTTAACTTGACCAAGTGGTTTAAAGGTCAATACCTTATCAAAATAATATCATACAATATCTATATTTTAATTTTACCCAGTAATTTAAATACTTGTACACTTACATGTTTATTTTTGCACGTATTATATTTATATAGGTATATTATCTATTTTATTATTTTTTAATAAAAACAAACTTAAACTTTAATTTAGTCAGTGAATTGTTTTGGACAATGTTATACATTTTGGGCTCCTAATTTAAAGCTTAGGCAAGTATACTGGACGTACCTATGACGTGATGCGTCTTGCTTTTCACCCTTCCATTGATGTTATAGTAACAATTACTTTTAGGACAAGCATTACCTAGCACATTTATATCCTTTTTTTTTTCTAATTCAGCCGTGTCGCGAATAAACACTGACCATCTAAAGTTTGCAGTTGACTGCGGGCATTTAAGACTGCTGGCGCCCTTATAAATTGTTTTATTGAATTAATGCTCCTTCCAGAAATATACAACTAGAGTTGAAGGAAAAACGTTTAACCCGTACCACCCTAAGATTGCCGGAGCATAAGCGTTGCCTGCTCTTTATTTAGGATTCACATTAACTTCACTTTTAGATTGTTCTATTATTTTTTATTAGGCTATTACAGCAGAACGGAAAATTGGTAACAGTATCTACGTTAGTACACTAGTACACCATATACTAGATGGCGATACTGTGTGCTGATCTTTACATTAATCTCATAAAAGTGAAACGAGAGACCGGAATTACACACCTGACTGGGATTACTCATTACTCCACTCTCCCTAACATCAAACCTCGGTGGTTCATTGGTAAGAACGTGTGCCTCTGAACCTCTCAAACAAAGGGTACTGCGTTCGGTCCCAGGGTTCTACGTTCACTTTTTCAGTACCTACTGTAACATTCACATAAACCGAAGTTGTGACATTGTATTTGAGCAAGTTGAATGTTCCGCCCTTCGCAGGGGGCGTAAACCCGTCGGTCCATGTCCGTGCGATGTTGGCCACGTTAAACATCTCTACCCTCCTTACAGAATGGCAGGGGTTTGGCAAAATTTCCGGGATAGTGAGGTGAAACTGCTTCCTGGCGTCGGTGATTGGCCATAGGCGCGGAAATAGACCGACGTTAAAGAAACAAAAAAAACACGTCAAATTACAATCCATATGATTGTTGTAATCGTTTTAGTCTTGAATAGCTTTCCATGAACAGTGTTTGGCTGTTTAACTACGTATTCTCCAGCATTCTCTTGAGTTAGGCAGCTAAAAAATTCTTTTTTGAGAAATCGGCAACAGTGAAGCCCGAGCAGTAATTTAGCGGTGCTGGTGAACCCAGTCAATATAATTGGTCAAATAGGAATAATAAATGGCAAAACCTTTTTCAACATTGATACACAAAGAACTTTTGAGTCCATTACTAATATTACTCTTAAAGTAAATACGCACATTGGAATGAAAACCTTCATAAAATCTAGGAGCATGACATGATGTTTTTCCTTATTATTTGAACAATGTACTAATTGTGTACATCAAGCTGCCGTTGGTGTCTAGTATGCACCGGTGATGATCTTAAGTGGACTATATGTTCTTTGAACACATGCCGGCTTACGTAATACACATAATTGAATGCAGTGCCCATTTAAGCCTTGCATTAAATCAACTACGTATTGAGAGCTTTCACTTGAGTTTTACTTGCCTATTAGAAGATATTGCCGTTATTAAATTGCATCCACTGCAAATTATTGATAGTGCACTTTAATAAATTAAAATTGAATCTGATGTACTTAAGTAAATTTGTTTTGCATCTGTGCGTAATTTAGTTGCCAATTTATGTCGGTATATTTTACATACTTTTCAGAGTTAACTTTTATTTATATTTATTCCTGTTTACTTTCGAGAAGTCATTGAAAAATTTTGTGTCGCCCTAATTTGATTTGTTTTAGCGAATTGTTACTACGAAATGAAATCACGACTTTTAAATTTAGAAAAAGTTTCTTCAAATGAGCGCAAACTAGAACCCATATTCGGAGCCCGTCTAAATGTTTATATTATGTTTATACATTAAAATATAAAGAAAATAACAATTAAATTTCAACTTATTTCTCGTCTGTCATGCTTGAAATTTTTTTCGAAATGTCCCACTTCAACTTCCAAACACTTTCTTACTGTTTTTCTAAATGAATCCCGTACATACTGCAACATTTCAGGTGTCACTAATGAGCAGAAAAAACGGATTCTGTTAGTGAATATATATATTTTTAATTTCACTAATGAGATCTCGACTTTTGAATTTTGAAAACATTTCTACAAATGAGCGCGATTTAGGACCCTTGGAACCCAAATCCGAGGTCGGTTTCAAACTTTATATATATATATATATATATATATATATATATATATATATATATATATATATGTATATATATATATATATATATATATATATATATATATATATATATATATATATATATATATATATATATATATATATATATATATATATACAGGGTGTCCCTCCAACAATGGGCCAAACCCATATATTCGGATAGAGCATCAAAAATTAAATAGACTTTCATCAATACGTTTTGTCCGATTGTTGCTTGTTTTCGATATACAGTGTGTTAAAATTGACTTTGAAAAAAATTAAATCGCTCGTTTTTCTGCTAATTACTGGAATATTGATTTGGAACTTTGTAATAGGGGGTTATCGAGGATGCCGCTTCCAACCATGATACCTATTTTGAGCTACATCATAGTTGGCGTCACCTACACTAAACCCGAATGTTTTACAGGGGCATAACTTTTTCGATGATCAACTTTCTGCAAATCTGTTCAGAAAAACTGAAAACTACTAATTTTTTGTACGAAAAAGGTATACTTAGTTGAAACTCATAAAGTTAGTGGTTACCGAGATATTGCGGTTTTAATAATGGTGTGCATTGAAAATCTCTCAAATCTGAAATTTTATTCTGGCCTAAAGTTCATCTCTGGAGTTACAAACATTATTGTGTATGTACCAGTTGTTTCAAGTAACCCCAATGGAAAATTCTAGAGGATTGAGGTCGGTGTATTTTAATCATAATTTTCTAATTCTAAATCAATTCCTAAAAATTGGGAAGTTTCTCTGGGTTTAATTCGATTTCATAGAATAAGTATGTTTTTGGCAAATAAAAGATGTATTCCTGTGGACATATCACGGCGCTAATAACTATAGCAGTTGATTGGCCGGGTCAACAACTGTCAAAGAAGTAGATGAAATATCTTTTGTTTTTCGTTTTCATAGGGATGTCATTTGCGTAACACAATAAACATAATCTGTCAATTTTGACAAGCACATGGTTTTTCAATTAAGAGCAGTAGGTAGTTATTATTTCTGAAATGCCTCGCCATATTGAGTTTAGCATTATTGAGAAGAGAGATATGATCTGCGTTTATGCGCAATCAAACTTCCGTAGCCACCAAGCCGCCGCCAGATACTTGGAATTATATCCTAGTCGTAGACAACCAGATCACAAGACCTTTAGAAGATTATACGATAAATTAGGTATGTAAAAGAGTAATATGCACTCATTGCCATTGATTATTTCTGAAACGAAAGTTTTGACAAAATTCACACCTGAGGGCTGGAAAAATCGTGAAATACACATTTTGTTACACGGATGCGTATCATCTCGTCCTAATGTATTCGTAGGTGAAACTGGTTCTTTCAATTCGAAGTCGGAAGTTGGTGGACCAAGACGTCCTGTACATCAAGAGGAAGAGATATTAGTACGCCTTGCAGAAGATCCGGAAACAAGCGTAAGACGCCTCTCTGCAGCAACTGGAATAAATAAATCAAGTATTGGTAGACTTCTCAGAAAAGAAAAGTTACATCCTTACCACTTCACACCAGTGCAGAATCTTTTACCTCTAGATTTTCTATCTAGATTGGATTTTTGTGAACGCATTCGTCGGTATCAGAATGACGATCCGTTTTTCTTCAACAACATTCTATTCACTGACGAAGCGACATTCACAAGAAGAGGAGTTTTCAATTTCAAAAATGCTCACACATATGACAGCAGCAATCCTCATTTGACGCGAGAACACCATTTTCAACATGAGTTCTCCATTAATGTCTGGTGTGGCATACTAGGCGACGTGTTGTTGGGACCAATAGAACTTCCTGCAAGGCTCAATGTGGAGAATTATTCAATTTTCTTGAGAGATCAACTTCCTATTCTCTTGGAAGATGTCCCTCTAGACGTGCGCAGGAGATTATGGTTCATTCACGACGGGGCACCTGCCCATTATGGACTTCCTGTCAGAGAATTTCTGAACCAAAATTATCCGCGCCGATGGATAGGTCGAGGTGGAGATTTTCCTTGGCCTGCACGTAGCCCCGACCTCAATCCTCTAGATTTCTTCCTCTGGGGTCACTCGAAAGAATTAGTATACAAGAATATTTGTAACTCCAGAGATGAACTTTGGGCTAGAATAATCGAATCCAGTGATATATTGAAAAACGATTATCAAACTTTTTTTAAGGTGAGGCAAAATTTTGGGTTGAGACTAGAAAAATGTATTGAAGTAGGCGGAGGCCATTTTGAGAACCTTATTAAGTGAATTGTTCGATAATTGTCCATTTTTTCTTATAATTTAGTGATAATAATAATGTTAATAAAATTTCAGATTTGAGAGATTTTCAATGCACACCATTATTAAAACCGCAATATCTCGGTAACCACTCACTTTATGAGTTTCAACTAAGTATACCTTTTTCGAACAAAAAATTAGTAGTTTTCAGTTTTTCTGAACAGATTTGCAGAAAGTTGATCATCGAAAAAGTTATGCCCCTGTAAAACATTCGGGTTTAGTGTAGGTGGCGCCAACTATGATGTAGCTCAAAATAGGTATCACGGTTGGAAGCGGCATCCTCGATAACCCCGTATTACAAAGTTCCAAATCAATATTCCAGTAATTAGCAGAAAAACGAGCGATTTAATTTTTTTCAAAGTCAATTTTAACACACTGTATATCGAAAACAAGCAACAATCGGACAAAACGTATTGATGAAAGTCTATTTAATTTTTGATGCTCTATCCGAATATATGGGTTTGGCCCATTGTTAGAGGGACACCCTGTATATATATATATATATATATATATATATATATATATATATATATATATATATATATATATATATATATATATATATATATATATATATGTTACACCGATAACTCAAAAAATAATGGGCCGATTTTGATAAAATTGAATGAGTACCTTCCTTTCGCAATCGGCTTGGATGAGTTCGTTAGCCAGGAAAATCTGCTCAGTTCAAATAGATCAAACAATGCTTTGTTTTAATTAGGCAGTCGAATTCCAGCGGTCTGTATCAGTTCTGAGCTGACCTTTTATGTATCAAATTTCGACGACGAAATTATAATGCATGTTTGTAAGAAAAGAAATTCGGGACGCAGCGAGTGCGTTAGGGTAGCGAATTTTTATTAAATGCTTCAAATTTGAATAGCTCAATTTGCTATTAACCTATAAGGTTCGTTGGTCAGGAAACTAGTTTTACGGAAACATTTTAAATTAATTTTCGAACGGACCTTGGTTTTGGCTTCTAGGGACCCAAATTCTCGCTCATCTGAAGAAATTTTTGGGTTTGATCCTAGGGTTGTCCTTTCACTTTTTCAGTACATACTGTACAATTAACATCAACCGAAGATGTGGCATTGTATTTGGGCAAGTTAAATGTCAGCACGTTCCTCCCTTTGAAGGGGGCGTAAAGCCGTCGATTCCATGTCCATGTGATGTTGGCAACGTTGAAGATCCCTACCCTCCTTACAGAAAGGCAGTGGTTCGGCAAATTTTCAGGGTAGTGAGGTGAAACTGCTCCCTGGTGTCGGTGATTGGCCATAATCGCGACGTTAAAAAAAATACACACAAATTTCTAACGATCTGAGAAATCTGGCCGCTATAATCCATTGACCCTATTTGAAAACCCACCGCACGCCCTTGATGTCCAGTATATGGCAAATCTAATTTGAGGCTTTTAATACCCCAACACAGTTACTGTTCACCCATTTATAACAAATTGGCAAATTAAGTTTTTCTTAATTATACAAGTGTCTGCTCTACTAACGGTCTGTGGCTAGTTAAGTCAGTATAATATTGATACGAGTACAAATTAATTTATTTTTGTGTGTGTTGTAAGTGGCTAATAGTGTATAAAGTGGACATAAGTTCACTGACTTGTCTAAATACTTATTTAGTAGTGTTGATTTTTAATTAAAGGTAGAGTAACTGGTTATGTAAGCACGAGGCTCGTATCATAATTACCTACCATTTTTGGTTCTGTTTTTTAAAGTAGGGTAAATGGTGGTGTCAAACTCTGTCATTCATATGAGTTGTTTTAATAGTAATAAAATTCTGGACGCAGCAAGTGCGTTATGGTAGTGAATTTTCATTAAAATGTTTTTAATAGCAAATATGTGTGTGTTTTTTAAGAAAGCAGGCATCAAATTTGGTTACCAGTATAACCTATATAATAAAAATAAGGTGCCATGTTTCATCAAAATAATTTTATTGTTTGAAAATGTACAAAAATTTCCGAAAGTAAACTTAAAGTGTTCTCGAAAAACATGTTTCTTGGTCAACCTTATAGGTTAATAGCAAATTGAACTATTCAAATATGAAGCATTTGATCAGAATTCGCTACCATAACTCACTTGCTGCGTCCAGAATTTCTTTTCCTACAAACATGCATTATATTTCGATGAAAATGCAAAAATGCAATAACATAAGACGTGTTTGATTAAAAAAAAAGAGAGAGAATTTGTATCACCAGCGACTTATGGGCCACCTGTGATTGTAGAAATATGTTTTTAAGATGTAGCTCAAGACACCGTATTAATGTATACAATTTTTTTTCCGTATCTTGTATAATAACGGATATATTGAACTTTATTGATTTTTTACGAAAATTCGACAAAAATTATATACCATTAAACGATAAACTCTATAGCTAAGGCTACTGCCAAGCATCAGAGAAAGGGTCTATTTAAAATGAATTTTCTGGAAACATTTTAGTAAAATCAAGGACAATGACGGTTGAAACTAAGACTTCAGGGTTTGTAAAACATCCTTCTTGAGACATTTTCTTTCCTAGCCCGTATTAGATTCCAGTTTTTTGTCTAAATGTTGCCAATTTTTGACGTTTTAAATCGCAACTTTGACGTTTTGAGGAAAACCCCAATTAATTTTTATTTAAATGCCTATAACTTTTTTGTCTTTTGACCTACAAGGCTAAATTGTAGGTAACTTACATATAATGATATAAACCCGCGTACCAAATTTGGTTGCCCTTACTTTGTTAATTCCGGAGATATAAATTTGTTACAATTTTTTTCGAAGGAAAACACAAAATTATCCGGGAAAACCTGGGCCGATTTTCCTGGCTAAAGAACTTATTCAAGCCATTTGCAAAAGGAAGGTACTCCCCAAATTTAATCACAATCGGCCCATTATTTTTTGAGTTATCGGTGTGATACATATACGCACATACATACATATATATATATATATATATATATATATATATATATATATATATATATATATATATATATATAAGAAAATTCACTAATAATGATAATAAGTTTATTATAGTAACAGTTTATGTATTTTGCAATGAATGTGGTTAAATTTAAAAACAAACCTACCAAAAAATTAAGTGGTCGCCTGCACTGGTCCTTGCAATGGGCTTGATAATAATTTAAAATGTAATCATCTTCATACTAAATACAGATGTAGATACTTCTTCTCTGGCTTAACAATTGCAATTGTGCAACGTCTACGTTGTCTATGTATATAGTATGGAACGGCTTCATCAAGTAAGGGCTGCAACAATTAATGAATCATCGTTATAGTCTAAAAACTAAAGTTGAAATATTTCACATACTAACGGGGGAAATAATTACAAAACTTAAAAAGATCCCGGTCAAGCAAAATAAAGCAAATAGTTTAATTACTTAATTGTATGTAGCACATCCAGTGCAACACCTGTCATTAACTAAGGCGTATGTGGATGAATATTAAAAAAATTAATATCTTTCAAACCAAGTTATGTCAAACGGATTTAAGCACCCCAAATTCTATTTAATATAAAGCTCACCAAAACGTATATAGCAAATTCAATGTCATCCCGATCACTATGTGAAAGCTGGAACCTGTGATGAGCACTAACAAGTACACTTGGAGAACCCAAATCACCATAACACATCTTTCAGAGACCTTACGATCGTTTCGCTCACCATGTCAACATCTTCAGAGGAAGAAAAATTCTAAAAATACACTACTAGCTACCGTGTATTTATATCGCGTCTAGGTAAACGAACTAGTCCGAAGTTAAATTGTCGTCGAAGACCCATCGTTTGTTGACCTGCTTTAATCTTCTGGTCGACAAATTTATGAGCCCTTATCTAATATAAGGATAAAAGGCTTAAAAGGAACGGTACCGAGTTATTTAAGGAATCTGCATGTTCCCTTTCGATCTAGAAATTTACTGTGTGGATATTGGAGCACGCCGACAAGCACATCTGGCGAGACGAACAACATCACCTCCGCTCATCTTTTTTATATAGAAAACTAAACCCGGGTGTTTGGCTCACATTATTAACTCTAACAAAGGATAAATAATTCAACTAAAATACTACATAAAATATATTTATATTCATTTTAATTCTTCGTAAACAGTATTTATATTAACTTCATAGATACACCGTAAACGAAAGGGTCTTTAAGTCGAGACAAGCGTAGATATTAGTATATGTATAGACCGGCAGAGTTATTGACAGTAATTTATTATTCTACCAGACAAATTAGGAGTGTTTAAGTGGTCAAATGCAAAGTGAAAATAAAGGGCTTGAAATTAGAGGTGCCGCACGATCCCAATGAAGTTTTGTTCTTAATCGACCTTGATATAAAAACACTTTCTAATGAATCAAGCATTTGATGTCTAACATTTTTGACAAGTTTCAAATTTTCTTTGTCAATGTGGTGATTATTATCCCATATATGTTGTGCCACACACGATTTGTCCACCGTGCCATATCGTGAATGTGCGAGATGTTCACTAAATCTGGTGGCTATGTTTCTCCTAGTTTGACCCACGTATTTAAGATTGCAATCCTTGCAACTAATCTCATAAATACCGGACATTTTAGTGAATTTGTCTTTATCTTTCGTATTACCCAACAAATTTTTTAAATTACTTTTCGTCGAAAAAGTCAAATGTAAATCGGCTTTCTTAAAAATACTTTCCAAACCCTATGTGATTCGTGGTTCATAAGGTAAACACACAAATTTTTTCTCTATTTTATCTTTCTTAAATGTCGTACATTCAGATATCATTTTCTTTGTTCTCTGTTTGTTAATCGTTAAGTAAAAATAGATTGAATACAGAATTAAAATACATAAAAATGTGGCGAGATATGACGGTTACTTGGATGGTTTAATAGACAAATTGGTTAACAAACACAGAACAAAGAAGGTGATATCTGAATGTACGACATTTAAGAAAGATAAAATAGAGAAAAAATTTGTGTGTTTTCAAGAAAGCCGATTGACTTTTTAGACGAAAAGTAATTTAAAAAATTTGTTGGGTAATACGAAAGATAAAGACAAAGTCACTAAAATGTCCGGTATTTATGAGATTAGTTGCAAGGATTGCAATCTTAAATACGTGGGTCAAACTAGGAGAAACATAGCCACCAGATTTAGTGAACATCTCGCACATTCACGATATGGCACGGTGGACAAATCGTGTGTGGCACAACATATATGGGATAATAATCACCACATTGACAAAGAAAATTTGAAACTTGTCAAAAATGTTAGACATCAAAGTATTTTTATATCAAGGTCGATTAAGAACAAAACTTCATTGGGATCGTGCGGCACCTCTAATTTCAAGCCCTTTATTTTCACTTTGCATTTGACCACTTAAACACTCCTAATTTGTCTGGTAGAATAATAAATTACTGTCAATAACTCTGCCGGTCTATACATATACTAATATCTACGCTTGTCTCGACTTAAAGACCCTTTCGTTTACGGTGTATCTATGAAGTTAATATAAATACTGTTTACGAAGAATTAAAATTAATATAAATATATTTTTTATGTAGTATTTTAGTTGAATTATTTATCCTTTGTTACAGTTAATAATGTGAGCCAAACACCCGGGTTTAGTTTTCTATATAAAACAGATGTGCGGAGGTTATTTTGTTTATCTCGCCAGATGTGGTTGTCGGCATGCTCCAATATCCACATAGTAAATTTCTAGATCGAAAGGGAACGTGCAGATTCCTTAAATAACTCGGTACCGTTCCTGTTAAGCCTATTATCCTTATATTAGATGAGGGCTCATAAATTTGTCCACCAGAAGATTAAAGCAGGTCTTCAACCTCGTAGTTTCACTACACAATAAACAAACGATGGGTCTTCGACGACAATTTAACTTCGAACTAGTTCGTTTACCTAGACCCGATATAAATACACGGTAGCTGATAGTTTATTTTTAGAATTTTTCTTTCTCTGAAGATGCTGACATGGTCAACGAAACGATCGTAAGGTCTCTGAAATATGTGTTGTGGTGATTTGGGTTCACCAAGTGTACTTGTCACCCCTATCATTAACTAGGGGTTGGTGGATGGAAACTAAAAAAAGGAATAACTCTCAAACCAAGTTATGTCAGGCGGATTTGAACATGTCAAATTGTATCTAATATAAAGCTTAATAAAACGTAGGTAGCCAATTTAATGTCACCGGCATCGTTAACTGAGGGTGGGTGGATGAAAATTAAAAAAATTAGTAACCCGTAAATCAAGTCAAGTCAAGCGAATTTAAACATACTAAATTGTATATAATATAAAGCTTAACAAAACGTCTATAGCATATTCAATGTCATCACAGTCACTAACTATAAGGGTGTGTGAAATTTAAAAAAATATTTAATAACTCTCAAACCAAGTTATGTGAAGCGAATTTAAACATGGCAGATTGTATCTAATATAAAGCTTAATACAACGTATATAGGAAATTCAATATCACCACCGTCGTTAACTAATGGTGGGTGGATGAAAATTAAAGAAATTAATACTCTCAAACCAAGTCAAGTCAAGCGAATTTAAACATGCCAAATTGTATCTAATATAAAGCTTAAGAAAACGTATATAGCATATTCAATGTCATCGCAGTCACTAACTATAAGGGTATGTGAAATTTAAAAAAAATATTTAATAACTCTCAAACCAAGTTATGTGAAGCGAATTTAAACATGGCAGATTGTATCTAATATAAAGCTTAATACAACGTATATAGGAAATTCAATATCACCACCGTCGTTAACTAATGGTGGGTGGATGAAAATTAAAGAAATTAATACTCTCAAACCAAGTCAAGTCAAGCCAATTTAAACATGCCAAATTGTATCTAATATAAGCTTAACAAAACGTATATAGCATACTCAAGGTCACCGCCGTCACCAACTAAGGGTGATTGGATGAAAATTAAAAAAACTAATAACTCAAGCGAAGGTATGTCAAGCGGATTTTGACATGCCAGATTGTATCTAATATAAAGCTTAATAAAACGTATATAGCAAATTCAATGTCACCGCCGTCGTTAACTATGGTGGGTGGATGAAAATTAAAGAAATTAATAACTATCAAACCAAGTCCGAATTTGAACATGCCAAATGGTATCTAATCTAAAGCTTAACAAAACGTATATAGGATATTCCATGTCACCGCCGTTACTAAGGGTGGCTGGATGAAAAATAAAAAAATATTCACTTAGACGCAGTTATGGCAAGCGAATTTTAACATGCCAGATTGTATCTAATGTAAAACCTAATAAAACGTAGGTAGCATATTCAATGTCACCGCCGTCACCAATTAAGGGCGGTTGGATGAAAATTAAAAAATTAATAACTCAAGGAAAGGTATATTAAGCGGATTTGAACATGCCAAATTGTATCTAATATAAGGCTTAACAAAACGCATTTAGCAAATTCAATGTCAGCGTGGTTACTAACCAATGGTGGATGAATGAAAATTAAAAAAATTAATAACTCAAACCAAGTCAAGTCAAGCCATTTTAAATATTCCAAATTGTATCTAATGTAAAGCTTAACAAAACGTATATAGCAAATTAGGTGTCACCCCCGTCGTTAACTAGGGGTTGGTGTATGAAAATTAACAAATTAGTAACTCAACCAAGGTAAGTCAAGCCGTCACTAGGCGGCTATATGGAAAAACGTGGGGACTAAGACCTAGTATGGCCCACTGGCTGTACACAATGGTGGTCAGACCATCGTTAACATACGCGGCACTGGTCTGGTGGCCTAAGGTGACACAATCCAGTGCCAAACAAAAACTAGGCAAGATCCAAAGGATGGCTTGCCTAGGCATCACAGGGGCTATGTCTTCAGTCCCAACAGCCGCCATGGAGGTGCTGTTGGATCTGCCCCCCCCCCACGCTTAGTTATTATGGGGGAGGCCAGGCTAGGACTATACAGACTAGCCTGCAATGGTAGACTGAAGATCAACCCAGGCTTCAGGGGCCACTGCAAAATTCAGGAGATCGTGAAGGAGCCCATGCTTGAAATGAGGTCAGACTTCGCGAGTCCGCGAATCTGCAGGGAAAACAACTTTACAGTGGAAATCCCCGACCGCGAGGCATGGCGGGAGGAGACGCCGGGCATACCACGGGACGCGCTCGTCTGGGTCACGGACGGATCCGGCGGGGGGCGTGGGACGGGGGCAGGTGTTTACTCTGAAGGACCGAGGGTAAGTCATAATATTTCCCTCGGAGCCCATGCAACGGTGTTTCAGGTCGAAATGTACGCCATCCTGCAATGTGTGCGGGAGAACAAGAGGAGGGGCTACACCAACAAGCGGATCCTCATAGCCGTAGACAGCCAGGCAGCCCTTAAGGCACTAAGTAGTCCACGGGTAAATTCCTGGCTGGTGAGTGAGTGCCGAGACGAGACGAGCGACCTGGCTGGGCAGAATGAGGTGACCCTCATCTGCGTGCCGGGTCACTCGGGGGTCAAAGGCAATGAAAAAGCTGACAGTCTCGCGAAGAGAGGGTTAGCAGAACCATTTATGGGACCAGAACCGGCTCTGGGCGTGACAAAGAGCACTGCCAGGGGAGATATTAAGTCCTGGGTCAGAAACCAACACAAGGTGTACTGGGCAGACTGTCCAGGGCTCAGTCATGAGAAGTCAATAATTGACGAACCCAGTTCAAAGAGAGCTGTGGAACTGCTAAATCTTAGCAGAGGACAGCTGTGAAACACAACAGGTCTCTTGACGGGACACATGGCCGTTAAGAAACACCTGCATAAAATGGGGCGGTTCGAAGGGGACCTCGCATGCAGACTCTGCCGCGAGGGGGAGGAATCAGCCCACCCTACCAATCGCTGTACAGACTAGTTCAAGGCACAGTGATTTTGGAATGGGTGGAGTAAGACTAAGGGTATGCACAATCAACCAAAGATTGCAGTGCTATCGGGGCGGCAAGGCCGCGGACGAGCCCTGAGGGGAAAAAGGTAGGTCAAGCGGATTTTAACATGCCATATTGTGTATATTATAAAGCTTAATAAAACCTATATAGCAAATTCAATGTCACCGCCGTCGTTAACTAAGGGTGGGTGGATGCAAATTAAAGAAATTAATAATTCTCAAACCAAGCGGATTTGAACATGCCAAATTATATCTAATATAAAGCTTAACAAAACGTATATAGCAAATTCAATATCACCGCCGTCATTAACTTGCTTGTGTTATTTTAAATTTTTTAAATGTCATGTAAATATCGTTTATATGTATCCATAACGTTGGTGACCCACCTGTATGTCAAAAAAAAAAGTTGCCATGATACGCCCCATTGGCACGAAGAATATGTATCCCTGTCTAAATCCCGTAAATAGTATCTAGATCTCAAGTAGGCTTAAGTTAGAATAAAAAGCACCACGTGTAATATTAATATAAAAATAAATGAAATAAAAACTAGCCAAAACATCTTTTGACAAAATTAAATTCATAACAGAATGCCTATGAACTGTTGATATACACATCAGTTGTAATAAAAGGCTTTTAAAATGTGCAAATTGTAATCATACCGGCGCTAATGCAATCTAACGACACACACACACACACACACACACACACACACACACACACACACACACACACACACACACACACACACACACACACACACACACACACACGCACGCACGCACACAGTCATGTAAAAGAAAAGTGTTTCCGTTGGTCATTTGAATAAATAAATAAATAAATAAATAAATCTGCTGGCAAGCTTGTTTCAATCTTCCTTTTTTCATGTAATTTTCAATCCTATTTCTTTGCATTCATACTTCTTTTGCTTTCCTACAATTCTGTTTGGTTGTATTTTTAATTTGTTTATATTTACTGCATCCCCCTTCTTTCCTAACGTTTCTCCATATGTTTCTTTCTTGTGTTAAGTTTAATATTACTGATGCAAGCTACGGCCTGCTTGTTCCTAGTTTCTTGTTGCTTAGTAGTTTTTTCACAATTGCCTTTAAACTGTTTTTATGTCTGTCCACGCAGATATTCCACCGTTGAGATTTACCCTATTGGTTTCTTCTTTAAACTTTTCCAGTTCCTCCGCATCTGTTAGTTTGTGTACATTCCATTTACTCCGTTCTTTGTAAATGTGTTTTTGCACTTTGCTAGTACCCATTTTAGCCACTATATGTATCAGCTGCAGGATGTGTAGCTGGATTTAAACAAATTTCTGACATTTTTTGACGTCAATAAAATCTAGTTGGTAACTTCGGTTATTCCCTGATCCAGTCCATGTATAACGTGTTCTCGTAGGCACTTCAAACATTATATCCGTTATAATTAGACTACTTTCTTTACAGAAATGCATAAGGCTATCTCTTATGATTATTTAGTTGAATCCAAAATTATACAACGTGTCTTACAAGAAAGCTATGCTTGTGTTTGCATTTACACAATTCTGTTCAACCTTTTTCCTCTAAAATTCCTGTCAAAACCATTTTATGCAATGTCACTTTTCAATTTTTTTCTAGATTTTGCTTCTCCTACTGCTGTAACTTCCACCAACGTTTCCACAATAGCCATAAGCCTACATCTTCACATTCATTTATCTCTCCTAATCCCAATTTTTAGTAACATCAATTTGCTCATTTGTATCCTGTCGTTGACATGGTTTGTATTCATCACTTTATTGGCTCATTTGTTCGGTACTATGATTACTATTCCCGATTCCTCTCTTCTATTATAGATCAATATCACTCTTGAAGTCTCTGCTGGTCGCCTTATTTCCGATATGCCAAGTATATCTATATGCATTTTCACCATTATCATCTTTGCTTTTTATAGTTTTCATGTTCTTAACAAGCTTTGCTCACTTGTATCCTGTCGTTGACATGGTATGTATTCATCACTTTATTGGCTCATTTGTTCGGTAATACGATTACTATTTCCGATTCGTATCTTCTATTATAGATCGATATCACTCTTGAAGTCTCTGCTGGTCGCCTTATTTCCGATATGCCAAGTATATCTATATCCATTTTCACCATTACCTTATTTGCTTTTTCTAGTTTTCATCTTCTTAACAAACTTTGCATCACTTGTATCCTGTCGTTGACATATGTATTCATCACTTTATTGGCCCATTTATTTGGTCATGGTATGTATTCATCACTTTATTGGCTCATTTGTTCGGTACTATGACTACTATTCCCGATTCCTCTCTTCTATTATAGATCGATATCACTCTTGAAGTCTCTGCTGGTCGCCTTATTTCCGATATGCCAAGTATATCTATATGCATTTTCACCATTATCATCTTTGCTTTTTATAGTTTTCATATTTTTAACAAGCTTTGCTCACTTGTATCCTGTCGTTGACATGGTATGTATTCATCACTTTATTGGCTCATTTGTTCGGTACTACGATTACTATTCCCGATTCCTCTCTTCTATTATAGATCGATATCACTCTTGAAGTCTCTGCTGGTCGCCTTATTTCCGATATGCCAAGTATATCTATATGCATTTTCACCATTATCATCTTTGGTTTTTATAGTTTTCATGTTCTTAACAAGCTTTGCTCATTTTTATCCTGTCGTTGACATATGTATTCATCACTTTATTGGCTCATTTGTTCGGTACTACGATTACTATTCCCGATTCCTCTTCTATTATAGATCGATATCACTCTTGAAGTCTCTGCTGGTCGCCTTATTTCCGATATGCCAAGTATATCTATATGCATTTTCACCATTATCATCTTTGGTTTTTATAGTTTTCATGTTCTTAACAAACTTTGCTCATTTGTATCCTGTCGTTGACATGGTATGTATTCATCACTTTATTGGCTCATTTGTTCCGTACTATGATTACTATTCCCGATTCCTCTCTTCTATTATAGATCGATATCACTCTTGAAGTCTCTGCTGGTCGCCTTATTTCCGATATGCCAAGTATATCTATATGCATTTTCACCATTATCATCTTTGGTTTTTATAGTTTTCATGTTCTTAACAAGCTTTGCTCATTTGTATCCTGTCGTTGGCAAATGTATTCATCACTTTATTGGCTAATTTGTTCGGTACTACGATTACTATTCCCGATTCCTCTCTTCTATTATAGATCGATATCACTCTTGAAGTCTCTGCTGGTCGCCTTATTTCCGATATGCCAAGTATATCTATATGCATTTTCACCATTATCATCTTTGCTTTTTATAGTTTTCATGTTCTTAACAAGCTTTGCTTCACTTGTATCCTGTCGTTGACATGGTATGTATTCATCACTTTATTGGCTCATTTGTTCGGTACTACGATTACTATTCCAGATTCCTCTCTTCTATTATAGATCGATATCACTCTTGAAGTCTCTGCTGGTCGCCTTATTTCCGATATGCCAAGTATATCTATATGCATTTTCACCGTTATCATCTTTGCTTTTTATAGTTTTCATGTTCTTAACAAGCTTTGCTCACTTGTATCCTGTCGTTGACATGGTATGTATTCATCACTTTATTGGCTCATTTGTTCGGTACTACGATTACTATTCCCGATTCCTCTCTTCTATTATAGATCGATATCACTCTTGAAGTCTCTGCTGGTCGCCTTATTTCCGATATGCCAAGTATATCTATATGCATTTTCACCATTATCATCTTTGCTTTTTATAGTTTTCATGTTCTTAACAAGCTTTGCTTCACTTGTATCGTGTCGTTGACATGGTATGTATTCATCACTTTATTGGCTCATTTGTTCGGTACTACGATTACTATTCCAGATTCCTCTCTTCTATTATAGATCGATATCACTCTTGAAGTCTCTGCTGGTCGCCTTATTTCCGATATGCCAAGTATATCTATATGCATTTTCACCATTATCATCTTTGCTTTTTATAGTTTTCATGTTCTTAACAAGCTTTGCTTCACTTGTATCCTGTCGTTGACATGGTATGTATTCATCACTTTATTGGCTCATTTGTTCGGTACTACGATTACTATTCCAGATTCCTCTCTTCTATTATAGATCGATATCACTCTTGAAGTCTCTGCTGGTCGCCTTATTTCCGATATGCCAAGTATATCTATATGCATTTTCACCGTTATCATCTTTGCTTTTTATAGTTTTCATGTTCTTAACAAGCTTTGCTCACTTGTATCCTGTCGTTGACATGGTATGTATTCATCACTTTATTGGCTCATTTGTTCGGTACTACGATTACTATTCCCGATTCCTCTCTTCTATTATAGATCGATATCACTCTTGAAGTCTCTGCTGGTCGCCTTATTTCCGATATGCCAAGTATATCTATATGCATTTTCACCATTATCATCTTTGCTTTTTATAGTTTTCATGTTCTTAACAAGCTTTGCTTCACTTGTATCGTGTCGTTGACATGGTATGTATTCATCACTTTATTGGCTCATTTGTTCGGTACTACGATTACTATTCCAGATTCCTCTCTTCTATTATAGATCGATATCACTCTTGAAGTCTCTGCTGGTCGCCTTATTTCCGATATGCCAAGTATATCTATATGCATTTTCACCGTTATCATCTTTGCTTTTTATAGTTTTCATGTTCTTAACAAGCTTTGCATCACTTGTATCCTGTCGTTGACATGGTATGTATTCATCACTTTATTGGCCCATTTATTCGGTACTGCGTGACTATTCCTGATTCTTTATTTTTCAAATATTTTTGCTTATAACTATAACGTTCATAAATATGTCCCAAAAAGTTGACCACCGATATTCAGTTAGCCCTGACCGATAATAAATACCTTATATGTTTTTTCCTGGATATCAAGGGAGCATATGAGGGGGTCAATCTCACTCTTTTATATCAAAGCCTCAAAGATCTTGAAGTTCCTGAAAATATCGCTCTCAGTATAGTTAACCTTTATGATTGTAGACGTATATACGTAAAAGACGCAAATAACATCTTACACGGACCTAGGCTGATGAGATATGGCATTCCACAGGGCTCTATTTTGAGTCCTATACTATTTAATGTTTATACCCGACAATTGCGTAACATGATGGATGACGAAACGCATTGCATACAGTATGCCGATGATATATGTCTATATAGTATTCAAAACACATATGAAGCCTGTATTACGCAAATAAAATACATTATACGTCTTTTGAAACAGTGGACTGAGGAAAGGCAATTACAAATAAACACGCAAAAAACTGCAATCATGTTGTTCACAAGACATAGAACAAGAAGTCCAGAATACATTGAATCAAATTACATAAAAATCAAAATCGTCAGTGAATATAAATATCTGGGCCTTATACTCGATAAGAAGTTATTGTGGAACCAAGATGTAAATTATGTTAAACCAAATATGAGCGAGGCATAAATCTGCTAAGATCCGTTTTAAGTCATAAATGGGGTGCAGATGTAACTGTCTCACACCTTTTTTATAAATCTTATGTTAGATCTATGCTTGATTATGGCTGCATCGCATACGGGTTTACATTTAAGTCGAATCTGACTAAGCTGGAGAGAGTCAACTCAAAGCACTGAGAGTTTGTATAGGGGCCATGCAGTCTACACCAAACCAGGTTGTCTTGAATGATTCAGAACACTTTTTACGATATTATAGATAAATACTCATGCTCAGTACAAATTTATGCTGATGGCTCAAAATACAACACGAATGTGGAAGCCGCTTTTTATATTCCAGGGCTACAATTGAAAACACAAATTAGAATGTCCAAGTATGCCTCAATTTATACACCTGAGCTAACAGCAATAGAACAGGCATTAGAATGGATCACTAAGAACAATATAGCAAAATGTATTATAATAAGTGATTCAAAGTCAGCGCTTATGGCAATTAAGAACCAGAAACAAGAGAACTTTAAACATGCTATTCTATCTCGCATAAAGGAATACGAGTTTCAGTTAAAAGCAATCACTGAAATAGTATATCGGTGGGTCAAGGGGCACGCCGGAATATCAGGAAATGAAATAGTAGACGATCTAGCCAAGCAAGCAGCATTTTTGGAAAGCGATCAACAAAACCGAAAAATCCCATTAACAGATTTTCGACCGGAAATTAAATAGCAATTAATTAAATACTGGGATATAGAATGGCACCGTTATGTCAACTCAAGTTCAAACCGAGGTCATCCCAAACACGCACACACACACACACACACACACACGCGTCCCAAAAATATTATTTTGATTTTTTAAGCGATGTAATTTCTGAACTACTTTAAATAACCATGTTTTCCGTTGTTTCAGATACACATCATGTAGGGCGTTTAGGCACATGATGAATGAAATCAATGACCTGGCGGGCCAACATGAAATCGTAGCGGAAGGTTTACAGGAAAACGTAATTAGGGAATTATCAGTTTTAGTTAAGGATTTTAGGGAAGAAAGAAAGGTAAGTTTCTAATGCACTTAAAACTTACCAATTTGTGTCAAATCATTTGCTTATCAATTTTATACCGTAGGAAAATTACAATAAATATTCTTTGTTTCTGACGCCTGCATCGCACGAGGCAATTCTCAGCGTTGCTAAGGCTTTGACAAGTAAAAGATAATTAGATGTGTATGTATTTTCCGTAACAATGTTGAAGAAGACTATCTTTATAATCCTGGATCCATTGGTTGGCCTTTTTAACAAATGCCTAAAGGATAGAATATAGCCTGATTTATTACAGGTGGCTAAGGTTATCCCAGTGTTCAAAGGAGGTTATCAAAATGAAATTTATAATTACTGCCCAGTCTCACTTTTACCAGTGTTTTCTAAGATATTTGAAGTGTTAGTAAGAAATAGGTTGGAGTCATTTTTTAACAAATATAACAAAGCGCCCTGGGCAAGGCAGAACTTTTTGCTTCGTTGTTCGCCGGCAATTCTACTCTCAATCCACCTCTAAATGTTCAACCACCAACAGTCCCCAGTGTCGCGCATAAAATGACAGATATAATTTTCAAAACTAAAAAGGTACGAAAGATGCTCTCTTCTCTTCATACCAGGAAAGCCTCTGGCCTTGACGAGATCCCAGCAATTGTTCTCAAAAAATGCGCACCAGAACTTACTCCTGTCCTGACTCTTCTGTTTCAGACATCTTACAATAAAGGCATATTCCCTAGTAACTGGAAAACTGCTCGAGTACAACCCATCCCCAAGAAAGGATCCAAAGCGCTTCCTAGCAACTACAGGCCTATTTATCTCCTGTCAGTCGTCTCTAAAGTGATGGAAAAGTATATAAATAATGAATTAGTAAAATTTCTTGAAAAACACAGTCTAATCCACGACAGGCAGTATGGGTTCCGTCAGCGCAGATCGATTGCCGACCTCGTTTCCTTTGTCACCCATTCTTAGAACAAGTCTATGGAACTACACGGTGAATGCCAGATTGTCGCTCTAGACATATCCAAAGCATTCGACCAGGTCTGGCACGCAGCGCTGCTTAATAAACTGCCAGCATATGGCCTACCACCAAAACTTTGTACCTAGGCAGCAAATTTCCTCTCCAACAAGAGCATTTCTGTTGTTGTGGATGGCCATTCCTCTAAACTGTATCCAATTAATGCAGGAGTTCCTCAAGGTTCAGCTTTAGCCCCTACTTTGTTTCTTCTCCACAGCAATGACCTCCTCTCTAGCACATCCAACCCGGTTCACAGTTACGCGGACGACAGCACCCTGCACTCAAATATACAATATTCTAAGCCTGTCTCTTCAGCCCAATTAGATGAGAATCGCAGACTGATGGAGGGTTCTGTCTTTGTGGATCTCCAAAAAATATTAGACTGGGGAAGTAGAAATTTTGTACAATTCAACCCCACCAAATCTCAGTCTTGCTTTCTTTCTCATAAGAGATACACCAGCCCTAGACCCATTACAATGAACAACCAAGTTATTCAAAGTAATGAGTCCTTTTCTCTTGTTGGCATTTCTGTGGATCGAAATCTTAATTGGCACCAACATGTCACATCAATTGCAGAAGCGGCTGCTAAGAAATTAGGTTTCCTCTTCCGGGCTCGCAAATACTTTTCACCAGCTAATCTCTATACCTTATATACTTCACAAATAAAACCAAACCTCGAATACTGCTCCCACATCTGGGGTGCAGCTGCCGCTTCTGCACTCGTTATCCTGGACTCCATTCAAAAGAGAGCTATACGTCTCATCGGTGACCCTACCCTCACCCAAAGGCTGCCATCCCTTGCCCACCGACGTGCTGTTGGTGACCCTCCCCCCTCTCTCTTAGATATCTGCACGGGCACTGCTCAGAGGAGCTTTCCTCCATAGTTCCTCCACCTGCTGCCCCCAACAGATCTACCAGGGGAACAGAGCGAATGCACCCTTTTACTGTCCAGGTCACCAGACATAGAACATCTTGTTATGCCCGCTCTTTTGTCCCGAGGACTTCCAAGTTGTGGAATTCCTTGTCGGCACATGTTTTTCCTTCTCCTCCGAACCTCCAAACGTTCAAGTCCAGAATTAACAAGTTGCCTCTTTCCTCCTTGTCAACATCCTCGGTACGATAGTATTTAGGCTGTAAGCCCTCGTGGTGTGTTGTTGAAATTAAAAAAAAAATGCGTATCAGCGTGGTTTCACAAAAAACAATTTCACAATTACAGCCACAACAGAAGTCATCACGGTGGTGTATTAAGCTATCGAACGAAAACCGAAAATGGAGATAACGTTTTGTGATCTTAGTAAAGCTTTTCACATGGTAAATTATTAAATTCTGCTAAGAAAGCTTTACCATTTACTGAGGAATTACAGGAATTCCTGAGGCATCCATCTTGGACCACTGTTTTTTTAAAATTTATGTAAACTATCTTCCGGAAAGTGTCAAGTCAGCATGGGTCTGAGTATATGCGGATAACAACAGTTTCCTGAGTATTGCGCACAATAAAGAAGAACTTCAAATGAAGACCAGATATACTCTGAAACGGGCAGAGGATTGGTTCGCTTTAAATTATTTAGGGTTAAACAAAGAAACAACTCAAACTGGAATTTATTGTAAATAGAAACACGGAGGATTTCGGATGTATATACCGACTTAAAATGTGTTCAACTTGTCAGGTTGCAAGAAATGTGTATTTCTCCAATTTCCATTAAGTGATCTATGGTATCCTGGTGTGGGGCTAATCGTCAGAGATTAACTCTGTACTCCTGCAACAGAAATGAGTAATAAGGGTTTGAGGAGGGGGGGGGGGGGGGATTGGGTGTGGTCATCGATGAAATACAGTTTTAGAGACCTATTCAAAAATCAAAATATATTGACAGTTATTAATGTATTTATACTTACCTGTGTAGAAGAATATGCATACAAAAACAAGCGCACAATCCAGCCATTATTGATTGATTGATGGAAGACTGGAAATACCATATATCACCGCCTAAAGAGAACACAGGGGGGGGGGGGGTGTACAAATTATTATTAAGTTAAATGCTACAAGATACCTCAAAGAGGCCTCTGTGGTCCAGTGTCAAGCACGTGTGCCTCTTCACCCAAGAATACTGAGTTCGACTGCCAGTATGAGATCATTTCACTTGTTCAGTACATACTGTAGAAGTAAAATCAACCGAGGTGGTGGCATTGTGTTTGAAAAAAGTTGAATGTTTGCACGTTCCGCCATTAGAAGTGGGCGTAAATCCGTCGGTCCCTTCTTAAAGAAAGGCGATGGTTCGGCAAACTTTCTAGGATAGTGGCATGAAACTGCTCACTGGCGTCGGTGATTGGCCATGGTCGAGGAAATAGGCCGACTATAAAGAGAAAAAAAAGATCCCTGAAAATATTAAGGCAATAAAAAACAGTAGAAGCTTATTAAAACATGAAAAAAACTATCTGATGTTGACACGTTATTATACTATGGTAGAATTTTTAAGTGATAAAGCTAGCCCACTTTTTTAGCGACTTCATAAAAATGAGGAGGTTCTCAATTCTACTGTATTTTTTTTAGTGTGTTACCTCAGAACTTTTTTTCTAGGTGATCCGATTTTGATAATCCTTTTTATTTTATTTGAAAGCTGGTGCTTCTCGTGTGGTCCCACATAAACTTGATCAAGATCTCACCAGTAGTTTTTGAGTTATCCTTAATGAAGTCGGTTTAATTTTTTATTAATTTTTACTTGTTAATGTGTTACATCTGTTAGTTTATATGTATGTCAATTTATAACGTGTGTGTGTATGTATAGATTTTAATTATTTTATAATAATAGATTTTATGGTCTATTGTATTAAGTATATTGACTGACTAAGTGAAGATTGTAACCTGTGATGAGCACTGATAAGTACACTTGGAGAACCCAAATCACCACAACACATTTTAAAAGACCTGACGATCGTTTCACTAACCAAGTTAGCGTCATCAGAGGATGAAACATTCTAAATACTTAAAAAACGAACATCAACTTAAATACCGGATCTTAGGTAAAGAGATCGAACTGAGCTGAGAAACTAGTCGCAGGCAAATTCCACAGTGTATTGTATTTGTATCGCCGGACAAGGTCTTTGCACTGTCCCTACTACTCTATCTAAAAAGTGTCCATCTTTAATATTTTTGGGAAGGTTCAACGACAGCTAAATTAACATAGATTCCTTTAGCGACAATATCTGTATACTTATGTTATCTTTAGAACGTGCTAAAACGTGAGAATTTTATTTAACAAAGCAATCGATCAGGTGACTCGTAATTGGCGGTGGTGAAGCGTTCATACATTTTTTGTTGTAACTATATTTCGCAATATATACGCTTTCGAATGCATTTAGCTGTCCTGATTGTCTAACATTGTTTATTAATTTTAGATTATCTTTATCAACGTGATGATTATTATCCCAAATGTGTCGGGCGGGGGAAGACTTAGCTACAGTGCCGTAACGTAATTGGGATAAGTGTTCTTTGAATCTAATATACGTGTATATATATATATATATATATATATATATATATATATATATATATATATATATATATATATATATATTTATATATATATATATATATATATATATATATATATATTTATTTATATATATATATATATATATATATATATATATATATATATACGTCGGACAAACAAAAAGATCGATTGGAATTAGATTCAAAGGACACTTATCCCAATTACCTTACGGTACTGTAGATAAGTCTTGCGTCGCCCGACACATTTGGGATAATAATTGACTGGATGTTTATATTCTAATATTAATTATTGACGTATCATAGGTATATGAGTACATATCATGTACACATTTTTGACATTTTCTCAGGAGAAATATTCCATTTTCTTTTATTTCTCTAAAATACAGCACAGTTTTAAATTAAAGCTGAAAATTAAAGTCGAGAATTGTTATATCTATAATGTGGGGATTTACAAGACAATGTCCGAAAAGCAGTTTCCCGTTGATTTCCTAGGAAACACACCAGTTGATGATATGCCTATAGAGATCACTCTAACAGTATCTGCCCTTCACTGTTTCTTCACTCGCATCTCGAGGTCTCCGTACTTGATAATCTTCTCGTACTTTGTCTCCAAATTATTAGTACATATTGGGAATGGCCACATCAATCAGCGTCACTTGTTCGCAGGACTTAACTACTTCTAATATATCTCCCCTTGTGGGCAAATTGTTGGTATGTAAACACCGTCCCAATACATCCCGTGGCCGGAGTTTTCAGTAATAGGCTCAGGAGTGTATCTATATTGAGACACATTAGTATGATTCAAAGCTCCCTCTTTCAGAGCCAGCTGTTGATGAAGTATTTTCGCACTTTGTTGCAGCAAACGCTTGGTATTTTCCAATGACGTGCTGGGTAGTTTCTGATATCTGACACCCAAATCTGCGGGTGTCATCTTAGACCGTATGATCTCCAATTATTATTATCATTGTTATTATTATTATTATTATTTATTTTGTTCTTTTGTTTGCCCTCGTGGCGCACTCGGTCCTCACGAAACAAGGGATTTGAATCACGTTCATTTTTGACCACCCGGAGGTTATAGCGGTAAATAAAACATTTTATTTTCGGATGGCTACAGGGATAGGATTTGATCCATGGTCCTATAGTTTCTTGATACGGCTTACTTGTTCTATATTACCCAGGAACATATTATGGATCATATGTATACTTAATATGGCTTTTTATTGGACGACACGTCAATACTTTTGTCTTCACCTAACCAATCTTCACTAAATTCCATGACAGGCCATGGAAAATGTATATACACGGTTTTGTGTTAATAAATTGTTTCCGAATTTTTATAAAACGATTTATGTTTTTTCACACTGTTGTACAAAACACTGCCTCCTATGACCAAGAAGTACTAGTCCAAAATATCGTAATCTAGAAAAAAAGACAATTAAGTTTTTGGGAATCCATTTCGCAGACATTGAAGCGGAATGCACATTGTGATGGACTAGCAACTGGACCAAACATGTCTCAGGGTACCCAACGACCTGGAAAACCGGGAAAACCTGGAAAAATCAGGGAATGTGAAGTACCCCCTAAAATGTCGGAAATTTGTAATTTTACTCAAATGTCATGAAAATCATTCAGTAGACCTGGAAATTATATATCTGTAAAATGTCGTCACTAGCAAATGCTATTTTATTCTTATTTCATATATATTATATGAATTTTCTCACGTAAATAGTTTTCTCATACCTAGGGAAATATATCTGATAACAATGCGGCTTACCCTTGGTATCAATATCAATTAAATCCGCCAATGAACGCAGCGTATGCCACATCATAAATAGCGTCTTCTTCTATCTCAAACATGTCCCATATGTACATCTCACTTGGACTGTTCTTTCTTGAATGCATAAAATGCAAAATGCGTTTTATGTATTGGCCGGGTACAGCTCTGCTGTGAATGTGTTTATTCTATTTTAACCTTTATGATCATGTTGAAAGTGCATATGAATGTGTATATGGCGCATGTAAACAGTATCTTTGTTTTATTTTTTCACCGAATTTTCATAAATAAAACTTTGCTTTTAGAGAGATAACGACTTTCGAATTTTCAAAAAAAAAATTAATAGGCGCGAATCATAGCTTTTGGACCCCATTTCCCAGGCTTATTCAAATTTATATATACACGAACAACGTGGTTTGCAAAGTTTCTACACCACCTAGAGACTTCTGGTTTGTTCTATCACACTCGAAAATTCTTTCGTCGGCCAGTCATGAAAGTCAAGTTTTTCTATGAAAAAATTTCAAATTTTCTTTTCGAAAATGCTATATGTTATAAATTAGACGGAGTTAAGCATACTTATGTTTTTGATTATGTAAGTTTTTTGGTTCGTAATTTTTATTTACTCTGTTCATAAAAAAAAATATTCAGGTATGTGTGTTTTTTATTTTGAGTATTATGAAAAATGTACTCGAGAGGCCTGGAAATGTCAGGGAATTTGATTTTTGATTTCGGCTGGGTATCCATATTAACATTCAAACGCTCTAACCCAATCTCAATTCATCAGCATTAAAATGTGTGTATTTTCAGAATTTGAGCCTCTTCTCATTTATGGTATCCTGTTTTGTGGGTCGTCTACCACCGCATATTTATGCTACAAAAAAAAAGGATGATACCTAGCGGGTGTATATTTTCGGTATTCATGCAGATATCTATTTAAAAGTTGTAGGATACTTACTATCTATAACTTATATATCTTGGCAACTGCGACATATATCCATGATAAGAGAGATTCTTTGGGCTATCGTGCTGATTTACATGCACATAATACTAGGCAAAAAAGTAAAATAATACCACCACGAACCATCCCCTGGAATTGGTTGGAAATGCCCATTATGCATGGTTATATAAATGTAAAATCACTTACCCGATGAGTTGAGAATGCTAGAATGGGCTACATTTAAAAGAAAACTAAAACAGTCATTACACAGTGTGCCTGTTTACTCCAGACAGGAACTTTTTGGTTCGGAAGTGCTACCGATTTCAAATTAATTTAATTTTTATGTGTATTTGTGTCTCTTTTCCTGTCACTATGCTAATATCCACGATTATATTGTGTATACATGGATCACAGCAATAAATGGTGTTATTATTGTATTTTTGTTTCAGAAATATTTACATGAAGGAAATAGGTTATCACAAAATTTATTTAATCAAATAGAATCTTTACAAAGGGCGAAAAAGGCCTACGACAAAGCATTTAGAGATGCAGAAAGAGCATTAGAAAATTTTCAAAAGGCAGATGCTGACTTGCATCTATCTAGAGCAGAGGTATGTGCTGTTTTTATCAATGCTTTTTTACAGGGTGATTTACATAGGATTTTACCCCCCTTAACATTTTTTATTAGTTAGAAAAATAGTGCTGCAAATTGAATCATAACTTTCACATAGCTCTCCTCAGAATGACATTATCATGAAATGAATTTAGGATCCATGAGATGACCTGACCTGACCTGACCTGACCTATTACTTAAACCCTAAAACTTTATATCACCCGAGTTTTAACGAAAAAGTCTCAATTTTCACCAAGTCACCCCCCATTCATCCCATACCCACTGGAGTGATGTTACCCAAAAACAATCCGAACCTTTCGTTCAAAGGGTGCTAACTGTATACCAAATTTGAAGGGGATACCTTAATTCGTTCTAAAGTTAACGTGGCTACAGACAATACAGACCGACAGACACAAACAATTTTCGTTTCCAAATCATGTTTTCTATATGTTTTGACACATTCTACGGCTTTTAAGCGAAAAAAAACTTGAAATTTTTGACGCCGATGCCATTTTTTTCTCCCTCAGGTGTCGTCCGCGGCTTTGCCGCCCCGATAGCACTGCAACCCTTGGCCTATTGTGCATCGCCGATGGCATACTACCACACGTATTGACGATGTCGAAGTAAAAAAAAAGAATGTTTATATCCAGTTTATCATATTTAAAAAAATAAACAATTAAGTATCACATTTCTGACATGTTTTTTACTTCCACATCGTCAATACGTGTGGAAGTATGGCATCGGCGACAACAAATTTTTTTCCGCTTAAACGTCGTAAAAACTGTAGACGTGCGGTCATTCAACTTGCTCAAATACAATGCCACAACCCCGGTTGATGTTAATTGTACAGTATGTACTGATAAAGTAAAAGGAGAACCCTGGGATCGAACCCAGTACCCTTCGGTTCAGATGCACACGTTCTTACCACTGAACCACCGAGGCTCTAGCAATAAAGATATATGTGTGAAATATAAATGCATTTTGTCATTATCTTCTTTGATTACACGTACATTCCTTTGATTTATTACTTCCACATCTTCAATACGTGTGGAATTATGGTTTCGGTGACAAAAATTTCAAAAATTGTTTTTCATTTAAACATCGTAAAAAGTGTCAAAACACATAGAAAACATGATTTGGGAACCAAATCTCTTTTTGTCTGTCGGTCTGTATTGCTCTTTGTAGCTACGATAACTTCAGAACGAATTGAGATGTCGTATTCAAATTTGGTATACAGTTAGCACCCGACAAACGAACGGTTCAGATGGTTTTTGGATTAAATCACTCCAGGGGTAGGGGGCGAATGGGGGATGATTTGGTGAATTTTTTTTGGTGAAAACTCTAGTAATATAACGTTTAAGGTTTCTTTATCAGAGAGCTTTCAATTTCATCAAACATCTGGTATTCTGTTCTAAAATTAAACCTGGGGTTGAATGTGTGCGGGTGGAATATTAGTGACAGAAACGTCGAATTTTTTTTGCTAAAACGGCGTAAAAAGTGAAAACATAGAAAACTTGATTCAGCCATTTTTTTTGTCTGTCGGTCGGTCTGTCGACCTGTACGCCTTGTCTGTTAGTAGGCGCGTAACTTTCGAACGAATCGTGATATCTTCAAATTTAGTATCCAGTTAGCACCCGACAAAGGAATGCTTCCAATTGTTTTTGGATATGATTGCTTCAGGGGGTGGGGATAAATGATGGGTGATTTGGGGAAATTGACATTTTTTCGTTAAAACTCAAGTAATATAACGTTTCAAAAGTTTATGGGTACAAGAATTCTTTGTGGTCAAGTTACGGACCCTAAATTCATTTCATGAGAATGTCTTTCTGAGGAGAGTAGATTTTGTGGAAGTTGTGATTTAATTTGCAGCACTGTTTAATAGAGCACCTGTATACTTATAGTTTTTGTAACTTGCTAGTTTTTTTATTCCTCTAATATATACGTATAGGTATACATATATGTAATCTTTTTGCTTCAGTTGTTCACAAGTAATATCGCTTTAAATTTTGGAGATTGGTATGAGTCAAGCATAACCGTTGGCCGTTTGTCAGTCTACCGAAAACAACAGACGATTATTATTTTCTTTAATTAACACATGCCACATGCTTTGGGAAGATTGTTACTAGAGCTTGTCCTCTATGATTCCGGGGATGAATAAAAAATAATAGGTTCAGTGTATCTGCTGCCTGTTGTGGTAGGTGACTAGTTAGAGCAAACACTAGCGCATGTTGACTCCAAACAGTCTCATGGCGAGGCTAAAATCTCTGAAAGGTGGAAAAACCAAAGAAATTTAAAGCTCTAGTGTAGGCTCCAACAGGGGCAAGCGACTTCGCTCAGATGGCAGTACACCTCAACAGGGGGTGGATAAGCCCCTGGAGAGTCCCGCAAACCATTCGGTGCGGTAGCTGGAGGGGTCTAAGTGGGTTCGTCCACATACAACTTTTCACCCCCGCACTGGATAATAAACAACTGGGACTGCTGCAGCAATATCTGCTTGAAGCTGTAGAAGATGTTCCGAGGCTGCGCAAAACTGCCTGGTTGGATCCTTATCAGTTGTACTACCGAGGACAGTTTCCTCGGGCTGGGGCGAGTTGTTGAAGAGCTTAGCCGAGGGAAGGGGCTCGTCTTAAGTTTGTACAAGGACAATATATCCCAAATCCACTTGTGTGGCGTACAGACTGAACGACGTTGGTACGCGACTTGTGTCTGAACCGTTATGCCCAGGCGCGAAAAGTGACTCGGTGGTCTAAACAGTAGTGAGTTGCCTATTTTACACAGAGAAGGAGCGGACCATTGAATCATTTTCGGTTGACAGAGAGTCAATGGTAACGCGGGAGAGAATCAGCTCCACACCATACCTTGGCTTTGGGCAGACATTATCCCGACCAAAAGTTTAGAATTCTGTGGCTGCACAGAAACCCACAGCCGCCACCACCAAAACCAGCCACAGACTGGAACAGATTCCTCTGGGATAGAAGACGGAACACATTCCCCAGCTAAGCCCTTTGGTAACAGCACCACAGCATAGTTATAAGTATCCTGTGGCGGCACCATAGGGAGGGGTAAACCTACCTACAAAACACTGGTAAATCCTGGTGATAGCTTTTCAAAGCACACTGCATCTTTCAAATAAAAACTAGGTTGTTTATTTTTCAGTCAACTGGCAAACGGTCAGCGGTTTATTATTTCACTAAAGTCCTAAACTCAAAGTTCTCTACTAAATACAAAGGTTTCTCTGGCTTCATAGATGTTGGTTATCAAGCCGAAAGAACATTTTCTTTCATCCTGGCAATGTCGTGTGCGGCGAAACTGGTTGCAAAGAAGGTAACAAAACATTTGTAAAGAGAGAAACAATCTTTATGATACATTTGTATTTAATCTGTAACAGTTTTACCAAATAAGACAACGATAAATGAACTAAAGTTCCATATCTAAAAAAAATATAGAAAATTACAAAAAACTAATAATGTAGAGGGTTTTATTTGAAATACTAAATCTGATCTTAAAACCCAATCCATAATTGTTTTTCTGAAACGTCTTTTAAACTCGACAGCAAATTCTTCAGAACAGTTTCTAATTGTTTTTTTCCTAAACAAAAAAGAAAAAATGTGGCTGAAATATTATGTAAATCACCTGTACAATAGAAAGGCACCACGTTAACTAATTCATCAACGATAATTTTGTTGTAGGTTGAAAAACATAGATCAAATCTTTCATACAAAACAAATGTCTGTGATACGGCTAAAAATGAATATGCAGTACAACTGCAGAAAACAAACGAACTACAACGACAACATTTTCGATCCGGTCTACCTGAGGTGTTCAGACAACTTCAGGAATTAGAAGAGAAAAGGATCAAGAATATTAGAAACTTTGTGCGTAGTTCTGTAGAAATAGAACGTAAGGTCTTTCCTATTATTGATACGTGTTTAGATGGTATCCTGAAGGCGGCTGACATTATAAATGAAAAAGAGGTAAGTGTTCTTTACTTATTTTATAAATAGTTAGCTAACAAAAAATAGACAACAATTTGACACTGTTTCATCATACATTCTTTGTCCATTGAAAAAGTGGCCTTTAAATTATGGTTTCAAGTTTTCAAATTCCAAAGCCAAATGTATCTTATTTATTAAAAAAAAATGTGCTCAGAACTGTCATCACTGACAGTTGAAGTTATTTAAATAAACAACTGAAATTACTTGACATGATTATGTTCTAGAAGTTATCCTAGACTAACATTTAAACATCTTACACTAAATGCCACAGATAAAGACAGCATGTAACATCTTCAACACATACAGACACAACATGCTTGCTGGCCATCTATAAGACACGGATTAGGTCAAGGCTGGACTATGGACTAATTACTTACCCAACAGCTAGTAACTCGTAGTAATTAAATACTTGGATGTAATCCAAAGATCAGTTCTTAAGAGTAGCTTTATCTAGGAGACCGTCCATTGAAAGTACTCTTGTCCTTGCTAATGAACATGTGCTTTACCATAGGTAGAAATATGTGATTGCAAACGGTGTTAAAAAATTCCAGACAATCTCCGCTCCAATAACATTCTTTCTGATAAATTCATGCATCCATAGACTAACAACCATAATATTGTTCCTCCATTACATGAAACACTACTGGATTTTGTAAGAGCTTAACCTGGAAGGATTTGTTAAGGCATTTCCTATTGTCTGCAAAGAATCGCCTCTATCAAACTGTCAACCCTTAACCACAGGCTTACTAAACTTGGGAAACCAAACACACCACATATTACAAGCGCCATAAATAACTTGGTTCACATAATAATAAATGATGACAGTGACATCTGTACATGTGGTTTTGTAGTTTTCTTCCTATGGGTGAAAACTTTATAGTTACAAGTCATTCTGTCAGTAGTCATTTTGACAGTTGCTTACACAAGTGTCTTGAGTGTAAGTTAAAAATGGATAAAATTGGAATTCGTGATATGACTCAATTATTTTTTCTGAAAGGGAAAAACGGTAATTTCATGAGAAGATGTGGCTTTCTGTCAACGAATTCAACCATGGCAGGATAAGCATCGAAGATGCACCACACCTGAGCTCAAAACCTTCCGTGACGACAGAGAACATTAAAGTCCAGGATATCATTCTGACCGGTCTACGAGTGAGTTAACAGAGGCCACAGTTATCTCAATTGGCCGAATACATTTCATTTTGCATAATGATTTGCACATGAAACAAGTTTGTGCATTTACCGCGTGTGCTCACTCTGGACAGAACTGAAATTGCATATGAACATCTGCTGAATGTTTCCAACTGTTCAAGAATAATCCAGCAGACTCTTTGCGACGTATAATAATGGACGAGACTTTGATTCATCATTATACGCCAGAAACGAAGCAAGTCAAAATAATGAACGTACAAAGAGAAACAGCTCTGTAAAAGGTGAAATGTTTTCTGTTGCTGTGGTGATAGCGCCAGTTTTTTGGATGCAAAAGCAATTCTTCTGATCAACTACCTTGAAAAGGAAAAAATAATCAGTGGCATATAGTATGCATCCCTTTTAGATACTACCTTAAGTATTCAAGACAGCAATCGTGGAGAAACGTCCTGGAATTTCATAAAATATGGTATTGCTACACCAGGACAACGCACTGGTCTATTCAAGTCATGTGTTCAGCAAAAATTGACCATAATTTGCTTTAAACTGCTTCTGCATCCAGCCTTTTCACCCGATTTGACACCTTCTTCCTGAAACTCAAAACTTGCCGGACTAGACAGAACTTGATGAACTTCTAAGTCAGATACATTTCAATGTACTAAACCGACTTCTGAGGGTCACTAAACCTTTTTCCTTACCCTTTCGCAGAACTAACGCTAAAAAAAAGCGGGTAATGAGTTCTTGGCCATCGACATGTGCAGTGGCTCATTGCTCGGGTATAAAAAAGCTTTGAAACTCCGACTATTGTTGTTGTCTTGATTTTTGTTTGTTTATTTCCCTCCATATTATATGTGTGCGCACAAGTATGTGCATATATAAGTATGTGATTGTATTTATAACTTAAATGAAATATTGTTTTGATTTGTTTTTAGAATAATGCATGATACTTTTGTTATCACTCCTGTATTTGTATTTATATACTCTGTATGTGTTCCTGTTTGGGGGAAAGCCCGTTGGTATCCACACAAATAAATAAATAAATAAATGAAGAAGCCATTGAGGTGGTTAACGACTATTTCTAGAGCCCTGAAGAAAACCACTTTAGGGAAGGAATCTGGAACTTGGAAAGTTATAGGGTCAAGTTCATTGAACTTCAAGGGGATTATCTTGTATACCCTGATTTAGCTAGTTTTACATGGACATTTCAAAATAGAATGGGGAAGCATGGGTTGCTGCCAGAGGTCTGCAGTGCTCATTAAAGTTTATATTGCCCGAGGAGTCAAGTGTGTCTACAGGTGAACTCTGCCATCTGCAAACTGTAATATATATATATATATATATATATATATATATATATATATATATAAACTCCATACACAAACAAAACTGATTAATATGTAGTCACTCACTTACTGAGCTACAGAGTGTTGAAAATGCCTCTACTTCACCAATCTGCTAGTTGTCCAACTCAAAAAGAAATTTCCAAGAGTATAGTCATTAGTCCGCAACTAGTCTATGTTCCTTCGTGTAATGGGTAATGAATAAATTGTCGATGATGCAAAAGAAGCAGCTATAATAAATCATTACTTTTAATCAGGGCCTAATTTTACCTACCATCAGATGCTAAGTCCGTGTACAAGCAGCTTGTTGGCATTCACAGTGGGATGTCAGTTGTTCAAAACTTCATGCTATCAAATCTAACCTAAATCAATTTGCCGTCACGATCAAGTAGTTCTCGCGAGATTAACAATCAACCATACAAAACTTACACACCTGTTACTTTTAAATTGAGAAACAAATCCCCAAGTGCACTCAGTGCCAGGTACCTCTAAGTGGGTTGCATATTCCCTATCACAGCCTATCAAAATTCGTCTCCAATTGAAGGAAGTGTATCGAGAGAGAATCTTTAGCTGATCGCACCGAAATTTACTATGAAGAAAGAAGAGAGGCCTCAATTTTCGACCAGATAGTTGGGAATATTGAACAAATCATGCTCCAGGATTGGAGGATCGCCCTCAGTGATCTCTGCATTTTGGTTTCTGACGTTTCTCGAATTACCATTCATAGGACTTTGACTGAAAAGTTAAAATATCGGAAAGTGTGCGCTAGATGGGACTCACAAATGATCACAGAAGACAATCGACGACAGCCTGCGAATTTATTCAGTGCACTGCAGACTAAAAGGTAAACTTTTTGAATTCAATTGTCAAGGGTGATGAAACCTGGACGTTCCACTTCACATCTCAGACCAAACAGCAAGCGTAACTGGCGGCATTCCTCTACGCCGAAGCCTCGAAAATTAAACAAACAGTCTGCCGGTAAAGTTATGAATAAACTGTGTTTTTGGAATCGAAAAAGGATATTTTTGCTTGATTTCATGATACATGGAATCACATTAAACGCTGACTGGTATTGTGGACACACAAAAAAACTCGAAAGGGAGATTCAGAACAGTGCAAGAGGAATGTTGAGCCAAAGCATAAGCCTTCTTCACGACCACACTCCTCGGCCACATAATCATCGCTTTCGTGCAATAGTTTCAATGGGACATCATCACCCACCAACTTTATAGTCCGGACATGCCACCCACTGATTACTACTTGTTTTCCAAGATAAAAGAAAATTTCGCCGGAAGGCACTTCAGCAACGATGACGAGGAAAGGATGAGGTCCAACGCTTCCCCAACAGCATGACGACGAGCTGGTATGACATGAGCATAGAAAGACTGTCACATGCATCGACCGAAATGGCGGTTATATAGAAGAATGGATGAATATGCAAGTTTTTTAAAGTGGAATCACCTTTTTTTTTGTTTTCTGCCTTAGGGCACGTCCGCGTCTTTGCCGCCCCGATAGCACCTCAGCCTTTAGCTTATTGTGCATGCCCTTTGTCTTTTCTACTCCACCCACTCCAAAATCACTGTGCCTGGAACTAGTCTGCACAGCAATTGGTAGGGTGAAGGTTTATATTGCTCTGTCTCCGGTCTAGGCTGTCCGTAGATCAGACCGAAATGGTGATTATGTAGAAAAATGGATGAATATTCAAGTTTTTTAAAGTGGAATCACCCTTGTATTATATTGTTTCTGTAGGTTTCATTTTTCCAGGGAAGCTGAATTTTTATAGGGATTGTCTACCAGAATTAACCTATGCATCAGAGCTTGTTAATTTTTAAATTAACAGATTTTTAGGGTTATAATCAGCACATGAAAAAATAACAAAAACCACTGTTATTATAAAATCCTCAATATTAACAACAAATTTCAATTATGGATGCACTTATCTATTTTCTTTTTCCAATTTGCAGGACACAATGATGGTAATAGAAAAATATAAGTCTGGCTTCTTGCCTCCTGAAGATTTTCCATTTGAGGACCTGTCGAAAGGTGGTAGTGAATCGGGTAGTGCTAATAATATTAACAATATACAGCTCAGTGGAAAGTTAAAAGATGGGGGTTATACAGTGAAAGGGACCATTACTGGGAAAGCGATGAAGAAACGTGCTGGAATATTTCACATCTTCGGAAGTCGAGGGGTGAGTTTAATTATTAATAAAATTTGAGAAATATATTGAAGGTTCTATGCTGTTAATGATTGTGAATGTGTTGTCACCTTGTTTTAAGATTTACTAGCTTTGAATGCTGTGAAGTAGTTTCTGTCTACATACTTTTCTTTCTTACTTCCTTTAAATTCTAACTTTAGTTATAATTTATGAAATAGTGCTGCAAATTGAATCATAAGTTCCACATAGCTGTGATAATTTATTCTCTCCAGAAAGATGTTCTCATGGAATTAATGTAGGGCCCATGATTTGACCACAATGAAACTATTTGTATTCCTGTACCCATAAACTTTTGAAACGTTACAATACTCGAGTTATTAAAAAAAATGTCAGTTTTCACTAAATCACCCCTTATTTATTCCGTACCCCCTGAAAGGATCTTAGCCAAAAACAGTTCAAAGCGTTCCTTTGTCGGGTACTACCTGGATACCAAATTTGAAGATTCTATCTCAATTCAGTCGAAAGTTATTGTGCTTATTAAAGGAAAGACATACATGCTGACATACCGACAGACCAAATGGCCGACAGACAAAACAATTTTCGTTCAGAATCAAGTTTTCTATGTTTTTAGACTTTTTACGCCGTTTTAGCAACAAAAAATTTTGAAATTTTTGTCAACAATATTCCACCTCCACACATTCAATCCCTAATATAATTTCAGCACAGAATACTAGTTGTTTGATTACATTAAATGTTTTCTAATAAATAAACACTAAAACGTTATATTACTCGAGTTTTAACGAAAAAATGTCATTTTCGCCAAATCATCCCCCATTCATCCCCACCGGCTAAAGCGATTATACCCAAAAACAATCTGAACTGTTCGTTTGTTCAGTGCTAACTGTGTACAAAATTTGGCTATAGACAGACCGACAGACGAAAAAAATTTCCGTCCCAAATCATGTTTGCTATATGTTTTTTTACTTTTTACGACATTTAGGGGGAAATTTTTTTTTTGAAATTTTTGTCGCCGATGCGATACTTCCACACGTTGTGACGATGTGGAAGTACAATAGTTTTATCAAAGAAAAAAGTCTGAACGCAGCAAGTGCGTTATGGTAGTGAATTTTCATAGAATGATCTGGCATCAAATATTTTTTATAACGTTTTTCCTGTAATATAGAGATCTAAATTTTGGTATATAGGGTCCTTTTAATATCATAAACTTATATACCAAATTTGATTACCATAGCTTTTTTTTTTGAGATAAAAATTTTTCCCGAAAGAAAACCCCAAATTTTCCCGGAAAACCTGGTTCGATTTTCCTGGCTAATGAACTTATCCAAGCAACTAACAAAAGGACAGTACATGCGAAATTTGGACAAAATCGTTTTAAGGGTTAAGGGATGAATGGGGGTGATTTGCTGAAAATTGACATTTTTTCGTTAAAACTCGAGGAATATAACATTTTAGGATTTATTTATTAGGAAACTTTTAGTTTCATCAAACATCTGTTACTCTGTGCTGAAATTAAATTAGGGGTTGAATATGTGGGGGTGGAATATTGTTGGCAAAAATTCCGATTTTTTTGCTAAAACGGCGCAAAAAGTCTCAAAACATATAGAACACTTGATTCTGGAACGAAAATTTTTGTCAGTTGGTCTGTCGGCAGGGTCAAAAGAATGCCCTCCTGGACTAGCCTGAAAACTCACCGGACATTAACCCTATTGAGAGCTTGTGGTCTATATGCAAGGCCAGACTGATAAAAATGGATTGTTCAATAAAAACTAAGGTAATTCAGGCTGTCATTCATGTGTGGTTTCGAGATGACAAAAGGAGAATTGCAGAAAATTACTTGATTCTATGTTGAAACGAGTTGCAGCTGTAATGCCAAAGGGGGGAGATGAGTCCTATTGAATAACACTAAAAGCTTTATAAACTAGTACTGCTTGTATTTTTTTTTCTTTCAATAAACCATATTTAACGTAAATCTGAAGAACCTCAGTGGTTCAGGGGTAAGAACGTGTTCCTCTTAACCGAAGGGTACTGGGTTCGATCCTAGGGTACTCCTTTCACTTTTTCAGTACAAACTGTAACATTAACATCAACCGAGGTTCTGGCATTGTATTTGAGCAATTTGGAGGGGGGTGGGGGTGGCGTAGAGCCGTCGGTCCCGTGTTCATGTGATGTTGGGCACGTTAAAGATCCCTACCCTCCTTACAGAAAGGCAGGGGTTCGGCAAAATTTCCAGGATAGTGAGGTGAAACTGCTCCCTGGTGTCGGTGAATGGCCATAGTAGCGGAAATAAGCCGACGTTAAAGGAACAAAACACGCACACACACACACAACGTAAATCTGCCTACGTTTACATTAATTTGCAGAATACTGAATCAAAACACTAACAACCTTCATTTTCATTTTCATTTACAATGTTATTTTTCCCACGAGCATGGACAACTGGCTTCTTGCATCTTGGCATTCATTCAATAAGGTGTTCATTCTTGTTCTAGTTTTATCATTTTCCATTCTTGGATCACTACTTTCCTCAATTCATTCAAGATATTCCAAAAAGTAACTCGGCGTATCGTGTTACTGGCGTCTTGAGTACAAGGTCTGGACTATGTGCTAACCAATTTATTTCTGTTAAGTCTTTTTAATATATGTATTAAGTAACAATTCTTGCCACATGGCGAGTATTCTCATCCATCAAGGTGAAGTTGTTTCTTATAAATTGTGAAAAATAAATTAGTTGTGATTCTAAGGCTTCTAACTTATGTTTGTCAGGTATCATGGCTGATCCTCTAAACATTACTATATCACTATGAGCTTCTGCACCTCTTACCCCAGTTCACACCATTATGGAGCCTCCACCGCAAGTCAACCTTGTATAAAAAACGATTGTGTTTAAGGTGCTCTTTTGCCCTAAGATATATCCTTGGTTGCTATCTAGAGACCCTAGATTATGCATAATTGCATGGTAGGGGCTCCATAATGCTTGACTTGTTAGATAGTAAAATTTCACCCCATTCATTGGTCTCAATTCTGATGTTCCAGAGCAAATTGAAAACATGCTGTTTTGTGATTTCTATTAAACTGTAGACCAGTTGCACAGGAATCATACTGTCTTTGAAAATAGTTATTTTATTTATAGAATCTTCTAAATTATTTCTGATCATTACAGCAGTGGTGCTCTTACCTTCCTCTAGCTTTTTAATTTGGTAGACGGGGGTTGGTAGGTTTTTTTTCTTTTCCTGTGCTTCTACAGCAGGGGTTCAATATGCCATTTGGTTTTCCCTTGCTCTAGCCTTTTAATTGGTCAAATCATGGGTCTTTTGGGCAGAAACAAATGAGGAGTAGCTTAAGAGGTTGGCTAGGGACAGTTGGTATGGGATCCGTCCTTCCCATTGACTTCTATAAAGTACTATTTTCACAGTTTGCGTTTATAGCTCCTATTAATCTTGTTTAGTCTGCACAATTCTCTTATGATTCATGCATACAGGAGTGCTTTTAAGCATGTTTCTGAAAAAAAAATCCAGTGAGCAGACATTGCACTAATCTGCAAAGTTACCAATCCATTTTCTCTCATAATATCACCAGTTTTATTTTAACTGTTCTACATTACTCTGAGCATTATGTCTTGAAACACTCAATATTCTAGCAGCATAACGATCTTCCATCCTGCGCTATACAACTTCCTCTGCTGCAAAGTTGGTCGAAACTATAATTTTAGCCGGATGAATCTGAGTTCAATCACCACAGAAATAATTCTTGACATTTATTTGTTTAAATCAAAATATATATTTGGTATTTATAGTCATAGTCATCTAGAAGAACAATTTTAAATGACTGTTTAAATTAAAAGTAGATAATATATGTGGTCAATATTTTCTTCAAAAATTAAATCCTTGAATGAGTGAAGATATCGAAAATGTTAAGAATTAATTAGTCTTGTCAATGAAATCTATTTACTAAAATTAATCTAGTAAAGGTAAGATTATATAGAATAGTTCTACAGGTGTCATAAAGTTTAGCCCAAAAATGTTACCGTTTTCCCCTCTATATTATAATTGTAAATTATTTTTACAAGGCTCATAATGTGGACTTAAACAATTGACAATTTTATCAACTTCCAATAAAGTCATCAAAATTGTATCAAAGATTAAAAAAATTAACTCATTAAACTTAGCAACAATTTTGCATTATGTACTGAATTTTAAGTCAGGGAGTGTATTAAATAATGTAGACTCTTTCAATATTTTGGATATTCATCAATTGTTGCCATTGTTTGGTGAAACCGTTCCATACTAAATACAGACGTTGACGTCTCTGGCTTCGCAAAGGTTTGTTTTCTTCTCTGTAACCGGTTTTGCTATTTGACAGCATCATCAGACAGGAGACACATTTTTTTCTCCTGTCTGATAATGTAAACAGAAAAACCGGTCACAGAGAAGAAAACAAGCCTTTGTGAAGCCAGAGAAATAGTCTCTGCGACTGTATTTTCCATTCGCTGTGCCTCCTGAATCTTAGAAAATACAGTTTTTCTACAAGCAAAAGTAAAAAAAAACCATTATAACTCGAAAACTATCAACTTTAGCTATATGCAGAATTTAATGATCTACCTGACCAATCCATAAAAAATAGGGTGTTCGATTTAAGAAACAAGTTATGCCACTTTAAAGTTAGGTATTTTGTAACCAGAAAAAAACACCCTGTACAATGTTGATAAATTGTTCTTTAACTCTTTCAACTCTTTGAATATTGTCTACTGATACTCAGCATACGTTTGAAGTAACATATAAATCTGAGCTACAAAAAGGAAGGTCGTAGTATTTTCACAAATATCAAAGATAGCTATAGGGAATGTCTATCCAAAAAACCAATAAAAAGTACAATGTTTCTTTTGAAATACAAAATTGATAGCTACTTCCGGTGTAACCAGCCATTCCACAAAGCTGCATATGTATTTCCCGATATAGAGTTAGTGTTGTCTACTATCATGGGTGTCAGTCCGTGGGGATCTTGGCTGAATCGGGTGTTCCTTAGGGATATGTTCTGGAATCCTTGCTGTTCAATCTGTTCATCAATGGTATTTCGGATGTCATCGACTTACCCCATCTTCTGTATGCGGATGATGTAAAAATCTTCTCATCCGTTGCTGGTCTCTGCGATTGTTCGGTGCTTGAGGGATGTTTGCATGGAGTTCAACACTGGTGCTCCATTAACAACCTCCCACTGAATATTAAAAAATGTGTTGTAAAGTCTTATACGCTCAACCGCTGTGTAATCGAGTTCCCATACTCCATAGATGGACAGCCTCTTCTAAGACTGCAACCTTTAAAGACTTGGTTGTTGTCTTCGACTCGAAACTCGTTCGATTCCCGGGCGAGCCAAGTTGACTCTGTCTGGAAAATTATATATATATATATATATATATATATATATATATATATATATATATATATATATATATATATATATATATATAGCCTGAGATGCCGCAGCCAATAATATTAAATAAAAAATAAAAAAATAAAAATTTGGTCTTTTAAGTTAAATGAAAAAAAAAGTTATAAGCATTTAATGAAAAACTTGTGGGTGCCACTGAAGGTCACAAGAGGGCACAAACTAAAATATTTGTGTGATAAACAAAATCTATTGAATATTACAGACAAATATTATTTTTCTTGGTGCATATATAATTTTCGTAAAAAAATTTGCATAACATTTCTATGAAAATTCACTACCATAATGCACCTGTTATGTCCAGACTTTGTTTTATTTACTTGAGTTTTGTGCTATATATGTTTTTAAGATTGTCTTGTTTTAGTGGAACACCTGTAAATAAAATGAGTGTAATAAAAATAAATAACCTGCTTCAACTCTACCTTTAAATCTTTTTGTCTATATTTAGTAAATTAACCTTTTTATTTATTTCTTGTTATTTGCAATGTTATCTTATCATTCTTACAGTAGATATAATTTTCAGTATTCCTTTCTTATTGTAACCTATATATTCATTTTATTTTACTTCTATCTTGCCTTTGGTGACGGTGACTATAATGGATGATGAAAATATTTTCTTGATAGTAAGTAGTTTATTAATTTATCTTTGAAATGTGTACTGCATGACTGTGACTAAAATTGTTTATGGAAATTAGCAAAATTGTTTTTTTTTAATTGTGTGAAACATATCTAATAACACTAACTTTTTAAGTCTATTTTTTTTATATTATTATAAAATGTCCCTGTTTTTAGGAAAATATTAGTTTTCAATAACAGTGAAGAAATTCATGAAATTATGTTTCTCTGTAGTACATACTTGTAATGATATGTAGGTTAGCTACTTTCATGAATCAAAAATTCTGTAACATGGTTGAGAGATTTTAACAAATAAATCATTAAGCTTTTCAGACAGACAGGGTTTCCAGACTTTGGTCTCTTATCAAGATTTTCGTGCAAATAAACTATGTTTTTCCAGAATTAAAACCCGGGAAAACTTAATTTTCTAGATATACCCACTATCTCAATTTTGATAAAATTTCGCATATACCCAAGTAATACCAAGTAAACACTGCTATAAATCATAAAAATCATAGTAAAAGTTTGTGAGAATGTCTATTTCTTTGATTGTGGTTATTGTACCTTGGTGAAACTATTTCATACAAAATACAGACCTAGACATTTTCTCTGTGTTGTGAGGTCAGAAGAAAAACTTCTACATCTGGAAATGTCAATGTTCAGAGTTATATTTATTTTTAATACTAATTTTTTCTTATATTTTCATTAGCTTTTGTCTATGTATTAACATTAAGTCGGAATATATCGGGATGAATCTCTATGCCCGCCGCTGACCTAATTATAGGTTTTATAGTTACCATATTTTGACAGTTTAATGCCATGTGTGTATTGATATTCCTGTCAAAGTATGACATTTCTTAGTCAGATAGTAATCAATCTCCACGAGCTTAAGTGAAGTGGTTACACCTTATCAGTTGGAAATAAATAATAGTCGAGCAGAGAATGGTGATTAAGTGTCTAAAATAAAGCCCAAGAGTCCAGCTCCAATGCTGTAACTAATGATGTAGTCAGCCCTTAGCATCGGGATATCAGATATGGTAGGACTGTTTGGAAATAGTACGAACATGCCAGTGGCCCTTCTATGATACTACTCAAGAAAATGTTAAAAAGGTTCATGATCTTGTCATGCATCATGAGCGAATTAGCATCCGGCAGCTAGAAGAAGACACAGGCTTGTCCTATCATACAGTATACGTCCTATCAAAACAACTTATATAAAAAAAATCTGCAAGATGGGTCTCACGAATGTTATCAGACGACTGAAGAGGAACTGTACTTTGGTTTGTCAATGGTTATTGAGACAGATACAGAGCAGACAAGAGTAACTTTATTAACCGTTTTATAAACTGTTGATGAATACTGTGTTCATCACTATGATTCTGAGGCCAAATGCGAGAGTATGCAATGGAGACACAGTGACTCCTGCCTCTTCATAAGTTTACAGTTCAGTTCTCTGCAGGAAGGATGATGCCTACTGTTTTCAGTGATGCTTCAGATTTCATTTTGGATGATTATTTAAAAAAAAAGGCCCTACAATGTTCAGTACTATGCTGAATTAATAATTGAGTTACCTGAAACTATAAAAAGAAAAACGTCATCGAAAGATGTTATGCAAATGCACCGAGTCACTAGTCGGTTATAGCAATGCATGTAGCATTTGGTTTGAACTATTAGAACATCCACCTTATTTCCCAGATCTTGCTCCAATCGACTACAAACTATTTACAAATCTCAAAGAATATTTGAATGGAAGAGATTTTCGATAGATAATATACAGTCTGTCCCAAACTGGATGGGAATGTATTGCTATCTCCGTTATTATTAGAGATAGGGAGACAGTTAAATTAGCAATATTTTGTAGAATTTCATGCTCGTTCCAAATATGACTTTTATTTTGCCCTGCCTCTTTTCGTTTTCGAGTTATTTGAAAAAAAATGCCGATTTCTTTTTTCTTCAATGTCTAATAGGCGTTGATCTGACATGTCTCAGACTTGTACATTATCAGGACACTTTTTACAGAATAATCTTTTTGTGCTATTCTCAACTTTGGATTGTCATTTGTTTTTGAGCTACATGTATCAACGTTTGTTTTTATAATGGCAGCCATATTTGATTTTTTACTCATGTGATAGCCTGTGAAAAGAGCTTTCTAATGATGTACAACATGCTTGAGAAATTTTGTAATTGCACTGACAATTTTGAGAAAAACCGTTTTGATGATAGTAGGTTATGAAATCTAATACCAGAAAACAAATGACAAGAAAACAGTGTTCAAAAAGCAGTAGGCCATGGAGTCTAACAATAGACTTCTACTTTTAACATAATTTTCCATAATGATTCTCGATAAAAAAATATTGTGATTTAATTTACAATACTTAATTAGGTAATAATGCTAGGTAATATTATGTGAAACAGTTTAATAACGAAATTAGGCAATAACAAATAGAAACTTAAACTCTACAAAACAACACAATTAGAAGCGGAATTCAACAAATAATAAAATAGAAACTTAAAAATACACTAAATAGAAAATTGTTCAATATGGCCACCGTTTTGCTCAATGCACTTTATACACCTTTTTGAAACATGCCTGCAAACTCTGGTCAAGGTGTTTTGGTTAATATGATTTATAGCTTCTGTGATTCTGTTTGGTAATTCATTGATATTTTGTGGTGGATCGAATTTATACACTTCATTCTTCAGAGTACCCCAAAAATAAAAATCCATGGGTGTTATATCAGGACTTCAAGCACACCAATGACCGGCCCATTGTTACAAATGACAGGATTATTAAAATTTTAGTACAAACATTCTTTGACGACCCTAGCATTGTGAGCTGGACAACCGTCTTGTTAGTACCAAATCTCGTCTAAAATATCATGAACTCTTCTAATTGTTGGTAAGATATCATTTCTCAATAGATTAAGATACCTTTCCCCAGTAATTTTTTTTAATTTAAATTAACTGTAATCTACAAATAAAAATAATAGTTTTTTTTACCTAATAAGCCGCACCAAACATTAATACCAAATCTGTCTTGCAATCGTCTTTCTTCCTTTAGATGGGGATTTTCATTTGCCCAATAACGCCTATTATGGCGATTATACACACCACAATTTGTAAATCTGGATTCATCAGTCCATATTATTTTCAAATGAAAATTTTCATCTTGCTGACATTGTCCTTGATACCATCTGCAGAATTGAAGTCACTTAGGGTAATCGTCAACATTTAAGCCTTGTACGATTGTAGGTTTGTATGGATGGTAATGACTTTGTTTTAATACACAGTATACCGTACTTTTTGGAACGTCAATTTTTTCACCATAAAACCGAACAGATTGCGGAGGGTTTTCATTTGAAACCTGTAAGACGGCATTATTTATTTCTTCATTTCTAGGCATTGGTAGGTTCTTTGAGTGGAAGCTACTGTCGTTCAATAGATTGGTCACTATCCTGCGAAATATTTTGGTGTTTGGTTGTCGTCTTTCTGGGTAGTTGTTTTGATATGAATTTGCATCCGCCCCAGTATTTCGGTTAGAACGAATATAACATTCCAACATGTCAAAATATTCTTCATTACTGAACATATTGTTGAATAATATTTAAAATAAACAGGAAACAAAGTATTTAGTACAAAATTTTAAGCAGCATGGTAAATACAGCTCAAATTGTTCAGATAATTAAGAATGACAGTATTCTTAATTATCACGATAGTGTTATATCCATAGCAACCTTTCTTCTGTTGTTTTTCAGTTGACGTACGTTTAAAAATCCAACAATTTTCAAAGGCGCTTTCGTAAATCATTAATCTGCTTTTTATTGAGTTCTGTTAGTAAATTTAGTTGTTTACTAGGTTTACCTATTTAATTAAATTATAATATTTTTTTAGGATAATGTTGTAATGTAAAATATCATTTGTAATAATGGGCCGATTCATTGGTGTGCTCAAAGTTCCTATTTTTTTATCGTGAATCATTACGGAAAATTATGTTAACAGTAGAAGTCTATTGTTAGACCCCATGGCCTACTGCTTTTTGAACACTTTTTTTGTCATTTGTTTTTTTGTATTGGATTTGATAGCCTACTATCATCAAAACGGTTTTTCTCAAAATTGTCAGTGCATTTACAAGATTTCTCAAGCATGTTTTACATCATTGGAAAGCTCTTTTCGCAGGCTATCACATGAGCAAAAAATTCAATATGGCTGCCATAATAAAAACAAACGTTGATACCTGTAGCTCAAAAACAAATGACAATCCAAAGTTGAGATTAGCACAAAAAGATTACTCTGTACAAAGAGTCCTGATAATGTGCAAGCCTTAGACATGTCAGATCAACACCTACTTACATATTGAGGAATAAAGAAATTGACAAATTTTTTTTTTTCAAAATAACTCGAAAACGAACAGAGGCAGGGCAAAATACAGGTCATATTTGGAACGAGCATGAAATTCTGCAAAACATTGCTAATTTAACCGTCTCCCTATCTCTAATAATAACGGAGGTAGCAATACATTCCCATCCAAGTTGGGACACACTGTATAGGAGAAGTGGCTGTAATTAAGTAGTTTGAAGAAGTTAGAGAAAGATTGGATATAAAAGCTGTAAAATAATAAGGCATTGTCGAAAAAAGTATGTATGTTAGAGTTGAAGACGATCATATTGAAAAATAAAAAGAATTAATAATTCATGTGTTTATTACCTTGATTTATACAATATGTCTATGCAAAAGTTAGGTATATAAAGTTTTATCCTAAATCGCTTGAAAACTACGGCATATTAAATTTGTTTCTAGACTTTCATTATATATGTCAGGGGCAGGACATAAGGATCATCCCTTATGCTTCAATACTTATGTTGTATGGTTTTTATCTTTTCAATTAATGATTTAGTTATTCAGGATTTTTTATTTTTAATACATCTAATATGTTAACTATGGTGGTTTTGTTTTTTTCATTTTATTTAATTTGCTGACTTTCACATAAAATGGGTCAATAGGATATTAGTTATAAAACTGGAAATTTTGACTAGATCGGATCAACTATCTGCTAGCTTACCTGCTAATAACCATCATAACTAACTTTCCCAGTAAAAAATAATAGGTTAATTAGAGATTCTGATACAGTATTTATTTACGCTTCTGCAAATTGTAGAAAATGAAAAAAATTGTACAAACGTCTGAATTAAAAAGTAAAACTCAAAACATAGACATTTTCGTACATTTACAATCTATAGCCAAGAAAACAATTTTATATAAAATTTGACTAAAATCAATGTGCATGTTCAGGTAGGTTGAATATAATTTAAAATCATGGTTTCTATCGAGCCAAATTCTAGTTTATAATAATTTTTGATGACATACATTGAGAAAGGTTAAATGTCTACTATTCTCTATAATTAAATGAATGTCTTTAATACTGGAAAAATGTTCACATAACAAAACCACTTTCTAAGCAAATAACCCATCTTGCTTGTGAAATATCTTTAAAACTTATTCATAAAAAGGTCTGCAATGAATGATGAGAAAAGTTGTCTTACCATTTTGCCTTGAGTTTGTTCATAAAATCAGTAATTATTTTGAAGAATATTTTGTTTCATACAGACCTTGCCTGTGTTTATCAATTTCACTAAATGAGTAACTGTTTATTGAATGGCGACTCGTAAGAAAAAGGATATCAATGTGAATAAAATTTTGTTGTATATACGAATGTGTTCAATTGAAACCTATATTTGGTCCAAATTATTTAGAAATATAATTACTAAAAATTACCAGCACAATAAAGGCACCTCTCCCAACCGATGTATATACAGGGAGTCGGTATAATGTGAAATGAAAGGGCTATGGCATGTATAAGACATTGTCAATGTGTTTCCCCAAGAATAATATATGTACGGATGAAAAGGAGTATATGTGGTGGGTTTTTGGTTGCCTGCTTTGCACCCACAAACGGTAATAGTGAGCAAGAGAGGGAAAACTTTTGGAAAGACATGTATGAAATACTAGACATGAGAACAATGAAAAACAAAACCAATAAAGTAGTGGGACCGTAGGAGATGCAAGAGTTAATGAGAATGGAGACTGTTTGATTAATATGTGCCTGAAAAAAGACCTGTTTATATCGAATGTATAGTTCAAACACAAAAATATTCACAAGTATAGGTGGAAAAGGAGTGATATAAAAATATAATAGGCTACATTGTGTATGATAAGATACTGCGCACATTGGTAAAAGATACTAGAGTTATGAGAGGTGCTGAATGTGGGTCTGACTATTTTCTTGTGGTGTCTTGGATAAAGCTGGGACAAGGATGGATAAAACGAGTGATGAGACAAGAAGAACAAGTGAGAATCAAAGTTGAGGTACTTTTAACGCCTGAGAAAAGGGAACTGTATGCCCCGCTATTGGAAAAAATAATGACTCTGAGTTGTATGTACTATGGAACAAATACATCAAAGATTGCAGTATGGAAAGTGCATGGACGACCCTGAAGGATATGATAAATTGTTGTGCAAAAGAACCACGTGGTAAAGCGACAATTGGATGTCTTAGGAGGGATGCATAGTGGAATAAAAAATAAAGAAATATGTCGATGACAAAAAGGAAGCATATAAAAAAATGGTAAATGCCAAAGATGTGCAAGGGAAAGAGAAGCACCTGGTTGAGTACAGAAAATTGAGAAGTGAGTGCAAACAAATTATACAGTAAGCGAGAACTGGAAATGGAAGAGGCTGAGAAAATGTAGAACGACTTTGAAGGGAGCAAGATATTGTCTTGAGAGTGGATAAAAAGGGCAAGACAAATAAAAAGAAACAATATAATTGGGTTGAAAACACAGAACGGGGACATGGTATGTGACAAGGAAGGTGTGAGAGAATGCTGGAAATAATATTTTGGGAAATTATATGGAAGCAATAAAAACTATCAAAACCCTCTGCTGATTGCAAGTCAGACAGAATGTGACACTGTTGAAGTACATGAGGTTGAAATAGTGATCAAGAAACTAAAGAACGGAAAAGCACCAGGTGTTGATAAAATCCAAGGAGAAATGTTAAAGTATGGATGCTCAAATTTGACTGTGCGGCTAATAACGTGTGCATAAAAGTAGGTTAAGTGCCAAGGAAGTAGAAGGATGGTAGCTTTCTATAAAGGTAAAGAATGCAAGAGTGAATGCAAAAATTATCGAGCGGTAAGTATGTTAAATGTTGTGGGGAAGCTCTTTGGGTGAGTATTGATAGAACAAGTGAGCTGATTGGGAGGGATGTTCAGTGTGGGTTTAGGACAGGAAGAGTCTGTACTGTACTAGAATTCAACAGGGTGTCAAACAAGGATGTGTGATGTCTTTATTCAATATATTCATGAACCAATCTAGAAGAGAAGTTTGCTCGGAGACAGGAGGCATAAAAATTAATGCTTCCGAGGTGAAAATGTTACTGTACGCTGACAATGCAGTAGTACTTAGTGAATCTGAAGTAAAAATGCAGGAAGTGTTAGAGAAACCGACACTAACAAATAAAATGAATCTACATGTGAACACAAAGAAGACCTACTGTTGTGGTGTTTGAAAAAGAGGGGGTAACGAGGAATTTCAGTCTCTTGATAAATGGTAATATAGTAGAGAAAGTAAAAAAAATAGATATTTAGGAATACTGTTTTCCAACTATGGCAAAATAGATCAGATACAAAGTAGGGTAAGTGCAGGCAGAACTGGAGCTAGGAGTGTTACTGACTGTTATACATGGGTCTGAAAGTTGGGTGTGCCAGGGAAAGCATGTAAGAAAATTGAATGTTGTTGGAATGGACTACCCGAGACGAGTGACAGATAAATCAAGGAAAGACAGAGTTAGAAATGAATGGGTTCTTAGCTAATGTAATGTAGAAAAGTCTATTGAAAGTAAATATGAGACAGCGTGATTAGATGGTTTGGACACAGAACGAATGGATAATGAGAGAATGATAAGTAGAATTTAGAGAGGGCATGTAAATGGTAAGAGAGGCTGTGGAAGACCCAGGAAAGCTTTGTTGGATGTTATGGGCGATATATTAAAGAAGAAAGAGGTCAGAAATAAGCTTACATAATGGGAGAGTGTGTATGCGGAGATGTATGAATGTAGAAGAAGCGAAAATAGCTTGTCAGGCCAGAAGTGCATGGAGAAACATTGTTAATAAATAGCATAGGTTTTGTGGTGTGCCTACCCCTTTATGGGAACAGCGTGAATCTGTACCACTTATTATTTCGGCATTAGATTCCTGAATCTACCACTTAATTAAATGATTGTGCATGCAAATTTAAAAATTTTGTCAGTGAAGCAGAAATGTCTTCTTTCTAATTAAATTCAATAGATGTATTATCTTATTTTAATAAAATAGCCATGAATCCATGATGAATATAGGAGCTTTTTATGCAGAATATTTGCTTATTTTAGTTAATTAACATAATGTACAGAATAGAACAGAATTAAACGTTCTTATCTGTACTATGCTTCAAAGGGCATGTTTGCTAATGCTTTTATCTTTTCATGCAAACAGAAGCTTACAGAAGTCTGTATGGCGATCAAGGTATGTTGCTTGTTTGTTTGCTAATTTTGCCTCATAACTTAATTGAATTATACATATTTTGCTTTCCTTGTTGCTTTGTATTTTTTGCAGCACTTATTGCACATATCAATATAATCTGAAAACTTTATATTAATAAAATTGCTTATGTTCTCAAACCAATTTGGATCATTTAAGTTTAGATCTACGAGAAAAAATATTACAGGTGCTTTAAATCTTTCAATAACCTAGTGTGTATTAATTTCTTTGTCATGGAACAAACAGATTTAGATGTGAGCAGAAAATATTTGATTTCAGAACATTATTACAGTGATGTCCATCATTAGCAATTTGGTTTGATTTTATTGTAAATCTTTAGCAGTGAAATATGTTAAAGTGCTACAGATTTTAAACAATAACATATATGTATCTTTCTTGCTAGGTGGTGATATTTTCTTTAGTTTAACTTCTTAGAGGGTTATATCGAAATATACAGGGTGATTCTGATCGAAATGCACATAGCATCGCCATATGTGCAGTGCATATATGTGATCACAAAAACTGGACATTTGGTGTCTGATGGCCCTCGTTACTAAGATATTGGTCAGTTAATTTCAGTGAAACCTTTGTTTTAACATAACTTCTGAACTGCTTAACCTCAGAATTTGTATTGTAACAATTACAATCATCACAACTAATACAATGTTGGTGCTATTAATTGCTACACATAATTAAAAATAAAATTCCTTATTCGAATGCTTTGATAAGCTCCAATATCTACCAGATTAGGCTGCACCCTATCCAAGCGTACCTGCAGAACTAAAACTTGTGCGCAGGTTCACTCGAAACAGGACACAACGGAAAGCACTTAAATGTAACAACCCACTATAAAACAAAACACAACGTAAAACAATTTTAAGAATGTGGTAAGTTCTATATGCACTAGTATGCACCCATGTGGCATCACAGGCTTCACGTATCTACAAATCAAGCCAATTTGGATGCTCAGTACAGCACTGACATCAAAACAACCAACTTCTGCAACCAAAAAATCACTAAAGGCATATTCAAATAAATTCTGACATCCAAGACTGAACTGAACAAAAATTAACTGTTATGTTCTTATAAAAACACGCTGTATATTGCAATTTGAAATGTCTGATGCAAAACTAGAAAGGCTGGGAAACCCACAGCTAAAATATAGGTGAAATATGCATATCTTGTAGTCTTGTAGCGAATTTTTGTTTCCAGCTCAATTTGTTTTCTGTTCATTTGGAAATCCCCTGTTCAACAAACGAATAGTTTATAATATTTGTGAGCCAGTCAAAATATAACATTTATTGTGTTAAACGCTGAAAATGGATTTGTTTTTAATAACACCCAAAACCTTGAATTCAGGTTCGGACTGGGAATTGAAGAGCACTACTAATGATGAAAAAAATAGGAGCTTAACATCTGATTTTCGAACAGTTCAAACGTTACTAAAATTAATTTCAATTCTGTTCAAAGTAACTTCCATTGACAGCAATACATTTTCTTGCTCTCTTGTGCAGTTGTGTGACCGACTTTCTAATGACAGTTTGACGATTTCTGATTTCCTCAGAGCAATCAGTTATTCTTTGAACAAGATCTTTGCTTGTATATATTTCAAAGCTGTACACCTATCTTTAAATGGTCTCACAGGTGGTAGTGGACTTTTCCTTTATGTGATAGTAAAGGGTGTTTTACACGCCCGAGGAGGTACCACCCCTTACATCAAATGTCCAAACGGACGTTTCCGGTTCTGGTGTATGAGTTGGTTTCCCTTATAAACAAAAATGATGATGGCTCCTTATTGTACAAAAGATTCTGGAGATAAAATACCCCTTAAATCGGATCTTCGGGAGAGGGGAGTGCAGAGGGTGCCGGCATCAAGATTTAACATATCCTTCTCGAATATATGTGGCCTAAATTCTAACCTAAACTCCGTCCAACATTTCCTCCAGGCTAATAGGCCCCAAATCTTCTTCCTCACCTTAATTTCCCGGGGAATGAGCACCTTTTTTTTTTTTTTTTTTTGTTCCCTCAGGGCTCGTCCGCGGCCTTGCCGCCCCGATAGCACCGCAACCCTTGGTTGATTGTGCATACCCCTAGTCTTACTCCACCCATTCCAAAATCACTGTGCCTTGAACTAGTCTGCACAGCGATTGGTAGGGTGAAGTTTTATATTGCTCTGTCTCCGGTCTAGAGTGACCGTAGATCAGTTGTCTTTTCCGGTCCAGAGCTATACACTCGCACAAGATGTGCTGGGCTGATTCCTCCCCCTCGCCGCAGAGTCTGCATGCGAGGTCCCCTTCGAACCGCCCCATTTTATGTAGGTGTTTCTTGACGGCCATGTGTCCCGTCAAGAGACCTGTTGTGTTTCTGAGCTGTCCTCTGCTAAGGTTTAGCAGCTCCACAGCTCTCTTTGAACTGGGTCCGTCAATTATTGACTTCCCATGTCTGAGCCCTGGACAGTCCGCCCAGTACACCTTGTGTTGGTTTCTGACCCAGGACTTAATGGCTCCCCTGGCAGTGCTCTTTGACACGCCCAGAGCCGGTTCTGGTCCCATAAATGGTTCTGCTGACCCCCTCTTTGCGAGACTGTCAGCTTCTTCATTGCCTTTGACCCCCGAGTGACCCGGCACCCAGATGAGGGTCACCTCATTCTGCCCAGCCAGGTCGCTCGTCTCGTCTCGGCACTCACTCACCAGCCAGGAATTTACCCGTGGGCTACTTAGTGCCTTAAGGGCTGCCTGGCTGTCTGTGGCTATGAGGATCCGCTTGTTGGTGTAGCCCCTCCTCTTGTTCTCCCGCACACAGTGCAGGATGGCGTACATCTCGGCCTGAAACACCGTTGCATGGGCTCCGAGGGAAATACTGTGACTTACCCTCGGTCCTTCCGAGTAAACACCTGCCCCCGTCCCACGCTCCCCGCCAGATCCGTCCGTGAACCAGACGAGCGCGTCCCGTGGTATGCCCGGTGTCTCCTCCCGCCATGCCCCGCGATCAGGGATTTCCACTGTGAAGTTGTTTTCCCTGCACATTCGCGGGCTCGCGAAGTCTGACCTCATTTCAAGCATGGGTTCCTTCACGATCTCCTGAATTTTGCAGTGGCCCCTGAAGCCTGGGTTGATCTTCAGTCTACCATTGCAGGCTAGTCTGTATAGTCCTAGCCTGGCCTCTCCCATAATAACGAAGTGTAGGGGGGGTAGATCCAGCAACACCTCCATGGCGGCTGTTGGGGTTGAAGACATGGCCCCTGTGATGCCTAGGCAAGCCATCCTTTGGATCTTGCCTAGTTTTTGTTTGGCACTGGATTGTGTCACCTTAGGCCACCAGACCAGTGCCGCATATGTTAACGATGGTCTGACCACCCTTGTGTACAGCCAGTGGGCCATACTAGGTCTTAGTCCCCACGTTTTTCCATATAGCCGCCTAGTGACGGCTAAGGTCATGACTGCCTTACGCAGTATTTTTCCAATGTGACCATTCCAGGTTAGCTTAGAGTCCAATACGACCCCAAGATATTTTACCTCCCTGGCCATTGGAACGCTCCTACCGTATAGAGTGAGAGTTCTGTGGCTTTCACACTTCCTCCTCCTCGTAAACGGCACGACGGTTGCTTTCTCGGGGCTCACCCCGAGCCCTTGATCAACCGTCCACCCTTCCACCACTTTCAGTGCAGTCTGCATACGCTCCCACACTGCCTGTGTGACCTTTCCTCGGACTATGATGACAATGTCGTCCGCATAGCCCTGTACCTCATACCCCCCTCCCGAGAGCCTCCCCAGCAGGCCGTCCACGACTAGACACCAGAGCAAGGGAGACAGAACGCTCCCCTGCGGACACCCCGCCGCGACCCCCGCCAGCAGAGTCCCTCCCGCGAGTGAGGTGAACACCGCCCTGTCCCTGAGCATGGAACCGATCCACCTGCAGCAGGTCTCCTCTATTCCACGCTCCCGGGCAGCTGCCAGAACCGATCCGAACGAGGTGTTGCTAAAGGCCCCCTCTATGTCTAGGAAGGCCCCCAGCGCCACCTCCTTGTTCTCCAGCGTATTCTCCAGTTTCAGCACCAGTTGGTGCAGTGCTGTTTCTGTTGAGAATCCTGCTCTGTATGCATATTGTCCGCAGTGTAGAGGATATGCTTCCAGTACACCGCCCCTAATGTGCCGGTCGAGCAGTTTTTCCACTGTTTTCAGCAAGAAGGACATGAGACTTATTGGCCTCAGGGACTTTGCCTGGTCTGTTGGACGCCCAGGTTTAGGAATAAATACAACCCTGGCCAGTCTCCATGCCCTCGGAATGTACCCCAGAGCCAGGCTGGCCCTCATAATGAGGGTAAGCACCGGCGCCAGTATATATATCCCCTGTTGGAGCATGATGGGCATTATTCCATCAAATCCCGGCGATTTGTATACCTTAAAGCTGTTAATGGCCCATCTGATTTTGCTCCAGGTAACCACCTCTTTAGCGACTGTCCAGTCTACTCTAGATGCCCGCCTATAAGGCGCCTCTATTTCTGAGTGTTCCCAGTCCGGAGGTGATTGGTTTATTATGTTACAGCCGGGGAAGTGCGTCTGGAGTAAAATTTCCATAGTTTCCTCCCCCGAGCTTGTAAAGCCTCCCGTGGGTGTTCTAAGGGAGCCTATGTTAGTCTGAGGGCCTTTAGACAGGATCTTGTGTAGTCGAGCACTCTCGGACGTGTTTTCCACTTCTTCGCAGTGCCTCCTCCACGACTCCTTCTTGGCGTCCCTCAGTCTTTTGTTATAGGTCGATAGGGCCTGTCTATATTCATCCCATGCTCCCGACCTTTTGGCCGCGTTAAACAGCTTACGAACCTGCGTCCTCCTTTGCCTGAGGTCCTCGTTCCACCATGGGACGTTCCTGGTGGACACCCTCATTTTCAGGGGGCAGTTGGCGTTATAGGCCGAGGTAATTGCGTCTCGCAATTGGACTGCTGCAATCTCGAGGTCTATTGAATCCCTTATGGCCCTCTCAACCCCCCGCAGTTCCACAGCTAGGTCTGCCCTGTAGGCTTCCCAGTCCGCCTTGCGGGGGTCCCGGTACCATACCGTTTCTCTTTCGACTTTGGCGATTTCAAACCGGATGTATCTGTGGTCTGAGCTACTCACTTCCCCAGACACAGCCCAGCTTTTAACAAAGTCACCCAGAAACTGGGTGGAAACTGTTAGGTCTAAAACTTCCTCACGCCGTGTTGTGACGAATGTCGGTTTATTACCTCTATTCAATATGTCTAAATTAAATTTCATAAAGAATTGTAAAAGTGCCTCACCCCTAGAGTTTGTGTCCGAGCTACCCCACAACTCATGGTGCGCATTCGCATCCATGCCGATGATGGTCTGCCATCCACCTGCTCTGCTACCCACCATCAGCTGCTCCAATTCGTTGGGTGGAGGAGGGTCCGTGCTGTCCCCTGGCAGATAGGCTGACGCGACAGTAATGTCCCTCAGCCCATCCGCTCCTCCACATCGGATTTTGATCGTTGCCAGGTCCCTGGAACAGAAATTCATTAGAGGGAGAAACTCTATCCCTTCCCTGACAAAAATGCAGGCCCTCGGATTCTCGCTGGACCTGCTGTAGATGAGCTTTCCATTAGCTCCGCCGAGTCCCTTGATCTCTCCTTTGTAGGAGTACGGTTCCTGGATGAGGGCCACATCCGTGTTCCTCAGAGCCATTAGTAGTCCGGCCGTGGCTTCCCTACTGTGTTGGAGGTTGACCTGAAGGAACCTAAGTCCCATTAACCCTTAATTGCTTCCCCAGTGGGCGGAAGCTAACCCTTCCCATGCCCCAGAATGCCTTGAAGGAGGTTCCTTCAAGGGCTCTGTAAGATGTCGGGTCGATCGAGAAGGCGAGCGTCTGTCCTTTCTCCTCTGCCTTCCTGCTTAGAACCGACCAGTGTTGCGTCCCCAGTTCAGGGTTCTGGATCTTAAGTCTGCTGATCACCGTCTCCTGCGGGACGGTGTCAGGGATCCGTACGAGGACCTTGCGTCTCTTTGGGAGTTCCTTGGGCTCGACGGCTGTCAAGTCCGCCCCCTCCCAAATCTGACCGAGGCCCCCGATCGTTTTCCGCAGCCAGTCCCGCGACTGCGGGCCGGCACAGGTTATCCAGAGGATGCCCCCCGTCAGGCGCGTCCGGTGGAACTGAGGCGGGCTCTCCCCTTCCTGAAGAGAGTCCACTGCAGCTACCACCGCAGCCTGGATCAGGTCCGCCTTCCCCTGGTCTAGCGTGACCTCAGGATGGCGTCTGTCAATCACCGCCATCCCGAGGCCCTCCGCAGCCTCCCTGTAAGAGCCAGTCTGCGCCGGTGTTCCGGCCTTAGTTCCTTTGGGAGGTCTGTCTGTAGTAGGCGTGCTAGAGCCAGAGCGCGGCGTCTTCCGACTCGCACTCTCCTCTTGCGCCTTTACAGGCACCCTGGCCCTTTTGGAACGTCTGTCTGTAGTGGGCGTGCTAGAGTTCGAGCGCGTCCTCTTCTGACCCGCACTCCCCTCTTGCGCCTTTACAGGTTTCTCGACCGTCCAGGTCCCGGCCGCCATTTTTTGCGCCCTCCGGAGCTTCTTTCTTTGCGCCCCGGAAAGACGCTTGGACTGCCGGGGCAGTCCCTCTACTCTAACAGTAGAGTCCTCACTGGTGGAGGGGCCCCCGGAGTCCGCGGAGCTCGCCGCCCTCCGGTGGGACCCAGCCTCCAGCTTGGGTGTCGGGGACAGGTCTCTGGCCGAAGCTACCCCCTGATCCCCCGTATCTACGCCGGTCGTGGGACCTCCAGAGTCCGCTGCCGCACCCTGGCTCGTCTCCGTTTCCGGGATAGACTCAAGGCTCAAGTCTGTAGCCGGAGCCACTCCTCGAGCCTCATTGGTTTTGGTTTTATATGTATTTATAATCTTCATGTTGTTCCCACGAGAATGGGGGAAATACTGTCCACACCATCAGAACCCCCTGTGTGGTGCAAGGCGGGTTACTCTGGAGGGTTGCCTGGTACTCCAGAGGTTCCGTTCACGACACCATCGCCCTGGTGCCATCCATCCATAGGCACGGGTCACGTGACACCGTAGATTGGGGGAGTTTAGTTCGACCTCCTTGTCTAGATCCGTCATGTTTAGTTATTAGCAGGGTCACCTCGTGCAGGATGCGGATTTTTACCGCGCATGACGGTCTTGGGGAAAGCTTCATCGGGAGTTTATGTTGTTATTTCCACTTCCTCAGCTTGCCCCCTGGAGTCCTTTGGCCCGCGACTCCTTAACCCCAATGAGCACCTTACTTCATTTAGATTGCATGGAGGTGTGTGTGCATACGTCCGTAGCAATCTACCCTGCACCAGACTCCCCAATTTAGACGCTGGAAGAAAAGACATATTTTGGATGAAACTCTCTCTCTCTCTCAGGGCTGCAATTAAATTCATCTGTTGCATTTACCGGTCACCTTCTGACAACAACTTTGTCCAGCTCTTCGACTACCTTTCTGAAAAAACCGACCATCTGATTTCTCAATATCCTTCCTCCGAGGTCACTATTCTTGGTGACTTCAATGTCCATAATAAGGAATGGCTATGATTTTCAAGAACCGATCCACAAGTGAGAGCAGCGGAGGCCTTTGTACTCAGCAATTCTTTAGCCAATATGGTTCAGCAACCTACTTACTTTCCTCGCATCCCAACACACAGCTCAAATCCCTTGGATCTCCTTCTTACTACAAAACCTGAATGCTATAAGACATCAGTACCCCCCACCCCCCTGGTCGCTCTGACCACGGCATGGTCATTGCTTCCTGCGCAATGCAACCCGAGGTCACACAGTCATCACCCACGTATCATTCCACGTATCATTTGGCAGTACAACTCCGCGAACTGGGATGAAATGCGGGATTACTTTTCCTCATTTCCATGGACGTCTGTCTGCTTCTCTCATCCTGACCCCTCTGATATCTCACAAAACGTCACCGAAATTATCCAAGCTGGCATGGAATTAGTTATTCCACGTACACAGAAAACCTCTGCAGCCACTCAAAAGCCCAGGTTCTCTAAATCCTGTGACAAGGCGAGACTTGAAATGGTCAAAGCTCACAAAACGCTTCTACACAACCCCAGTCAAGAAAACCGTCAAGCATTTAACGACGCAAGAAACCGCTATGTCCGCATTCTTTTTGAGGCAAAAAACTCGTTTAATAACCACATCAAAAACAAAGCCCTCTCAAGCTCCAACGGCAGCAAACCCGTCTGGAATCTTGCTAAATCTATTGGGAATAATTTCTGCAAGAGCACGTACCCACCTCTTGTTTCAGGGGATGAAATTGTTTCTACCGTCGTGGGCAAGACTGAACTTTTTGCCTTATTGTTCGCCGGAAATTCTACTATCAACCCACCTCCAAATGTTCAAACACCAACAGTCCCCAATGCCGCATATAAAATAACGGATATCATTTTCAAAACTAAAAAGGTACGGAAGATGCTTTCCTCTCTTAATACCAGGAAAGCCTCTGGCCTTGACGAGATCCCAGCAATTGTTTAAAAAAAATGTGCACCAGAACTTGCTCCTGTCCCTGACTCGTCTGTTTCAGACATCTTACAATAGAGGCATATTCCCTAGTAACTGGAAAACTGCTCGAGTACAACCCATCCCCAAGAAAGGATCCAAGATGCTTCCTAGCAACTACAGGCCTATTTCTCTCCTTTCGGTAGTCTGTAAAGTGATGAAAAAGTGTATAAATACCGAATTACTAAAATTTCTTGAAAAACAGTAATCCACGACAGGCAGTATGGATTCCGTCAGGCACAGATCGACTGCCGCCCTCCTTTCCTTTGTCACCCATTCTTGGAACAAGTCTATGGAAGTAGACGGTGAATCCCAGATTGTCGCTCTAGACATATCCAAAGTATACGACCAGGTCTGGCACGCAGCGCTGCTTAATAAACTTCCAGCCTATGGCCTACCACCAAAACTTTGTACCTGGATAGCAAATTTTCTCTCCAACCGGAGCATTTCTGTTGTCATGGATGGCCATTCCTCTAAACTGTATCCAATTAATGCAGGAGTCCCTCAAGGTTCAGCTTTAGCCCCTACTTTGTTTCTTCTTCACATCAATGACCTCCTCTCTAGCACATCCAACCCAGTTCACAGTTACGCTGACGACAGCACCGGCCACTCAAATATACAATATTCTAAGCTTGTCTCGTTAGCCCAATTAGACGAGGATGTCTCTGTGGATCTCCAAAAAATATTAGACTGGGGAAGTAGAAATCTTGTACAATTCAATTTCACCAAATATCAGTCTTGCTTTCTATCTCATAAGAGATACACCAGCCCTAGACCCATCACAATGAACAACCAAGTTATTCAAAGTAATGAGTCCTTTTCACTTGTTGGCATTTCTGTGGATCGAAATCTCAATTGGCACCAACATGTCACATCAATTGCAGAAGCGGCTGCTAAGAAATTAGGTTTCCTTTTCCGGGCTCACAAATACTTTTTACCAGCTAATCTCTATACCTTATATACTTCACAAACGAGGCTAAACCTCGAATACTGCTCCCACATCTGGGATGCCGCTGCCGCTTCTACACTCGCTATCCTGGACTCCATTCCGAAGAGAGCTATATGTCTCATCGGTGACCATGACCCTCACCCAAAGGCTGCCATCCCTTGCCCACTGATGTGCCGTTGGTGACCTCTCTCTCTTTTATAGATATCTGCACAAGCACTGCTCAGAGGAGCTTTCTTCCATAGTTGATCCACCTGCTGCCCCCAACAGATCTATCAGGGGAACAGAGCGAATGCACCATTTTACTGTCCAGGTCACCAGACATAGAACATCTTGTTATGCCCGCTCTTTTGTCCCGAGGACTTCCAAGTTGTGGAACTCCTTGCCGACACATGTTTTTCCTTCTCCGAACCTCCAAAACTTCAAGTCCAGAATTAACAAGTTGCCTCTTTCCTCCTTGTCGACACCCACGGTACGGTAGTATTTAGGCTGTGAGCCCTCGTGGTGTGTTGTTGAAATAAAAAAAAGATTAAAAAAAGGTCATAATCAAGAGGTTTCAAATTAGATGATCTTAAAAGCCAGTTGTGCAGACAATTCCGTCCTATCCACCTGTTAGGATAATATCGTTCAAGAGTAATACAACCTGGTGAGAATAATGTGGTGGAGCACCTTCGTGTTGGAAATACATATAATGTATGTTGACATTTCTCAGTAAAGTAGGTAACACATTCACCAAAAAATGCAGACGGTTGTCCACAATCCCACATCAAGCATGGACAGAAAACTTATGTTGTGAATTCCATCTTCTAACAGCATAGGGGTTCTGGTCCATGATCTACATATCTTAGCTCAGTTTTCTTTCAGCTTTTTGGTTCTTGCATCAGAAATTTCAAATTGCAATATACAGGGTGCTATTTTGGAAGCAATATAACAGTTCATTTTTGTTGAGTCCGGATTTTGGAATTTCTTTGAATATATTTCTAATAAGTAGAATGACAAATTCTGATAGTAATATACAGGATGATTTAAAAGTTATATCAAAGCAAAAGTTTCACGGAAATCAATTGAACACCCAGTATCTCAATAACGAGGACAATCAGGTACGAAATTTACAGTTTTTTGTGATCAACTATGTGTACTGCATATATGGTTAAGCTGGGTACATTTTACTCAGAATCACCTGTATAATTCTCATCATTTTATTAGTTTCAACCTAAAAGATCTAAGTAGGTGTCAAAGCTCAGGAATCTTTCTGACCAGGTTATTCTTTTATCTTTTGAAATCTCGCTAGAAGTTTTTAGGTTTTTCTCTAAGTACTTGGATTTAATCAAAATTAAAAAAAAATAGGCATTACAAAGTTCAAAAACATACATAGTAATGTCTATTTTTCTAAGTTATTTACTATTGTAATAGCAAGAAATATACAGGTACTATTTTTACTTTTAACTCTTATTGATAACTTTCTAGTTATGGGCTAAGTTTTAAAAGCCCTGTACCTGTACATCTCTAAACGATGCATAGTTTTCAAAAATTTATAAATAAACCAGTAGAACCTTTCTTTTGTAAAAAAATATTTCCAGTAATAATTCTTTCAGTGAACTCGAAGTCGAGGTTATAAATAAATTTTTAATATTTTTGTCCCTGTTTCATATTTAGTAACATGTTTAGTAAAGTTGACTCCCTCATCAAGTTCCTGAAGTACTAAATATAAAAATACCCCATACTTCTAAACCTACAGTCGCCTGGTCAAATTATTATCACCGATTTTTGTATTAAAAAAGATTGGCATTTTGAGGCGAATTGGGGGGTCTTGGGGGATTTGTGATATGTTAAGAATTAATCAAATCTTGAGCTTGGATAAAACAAGTTTTTTAATTGAAAATTCAAGTGTTGCAATATTTTATTTAGTATGTTGTTTTCCCACCCTTCACCTTGATAGCTTGAACCCTCTTCGCCATGCTGTTAATGCAATTTAAGGCCTTTTCACGTAAGTGGTTCCACTGGTAAATTATGTTTTCTATTAGCTATGCCTTATTTGTCACATTTTCGTTTGCTATTTCCTTTTCACAAGCTCCCACACAAATTCTATTAGGTTAATGTCGGGAGATTGCTCGGCCAGTCAAGACATTAAATGTTCTCCTACAAGAGTTTTCTGATGGATTTTGCTGTATGGCATGGTACTCTATCTTGCCCAAAAATAAAATCCTCGTATGTGGAAAACTGCTCATGCAGTCTTTTATCAGGGACTTGAATGCACTGGTCCTGTCTCATTATATACCTTGGACACTGTAAAGTCACTCTAGTCCTTTCTTACCAATGAGAGACCATATCACCAGAGACATTGGGTGTTTAACTGTCTTAATGATCCAACCTTGCTGGTACTTTTCTGTTGTTATCACATACTGAGTCTTATCCAGCATAATTTGTAGTGTGCTGTCGTCACTACAATACGCTTGTAAATAATCAAAATAAGGTACCAGAAAAAATTGTAGCTAATCCTGGCACCTTTACCAGAAATTTTTATTTTTATTGTTCACCCTTGCGGTTATATTTGGAATTCGAAAATTTTTTTGTTAGGTTTTCTTGGCCAATTTAGTCATGAATTTATTTTCCCACCACTCTTGCGTTTGTAGTTTCCAAGATATTGCCACCTTCACTGGGTCATGGTGTATATATACAACGTATGTGTTATATGCTCTGTATGAATTATTTTTTATAAATAAAGTTTCATAATGATCTAGTTCATAGTAATTGCAATGCACAGCACACTTTGCACTGTTAATTACTTTAAATAAATATCACTTAACTAAAGTGGCACACATTTTCTGTACCTGAGAATGTGTATATATTTCACTAATTAATCTGTCCCAAATGCATATATCTAAATTAAATTATGACCTAAAACGGTAGAATAGAGAATATCTGGATAACTAATATAAAATCGAGTGTTGACTTAATTTAAATGACTTTTCAAACTAATTTGAATTCTTCAATATTTTTAAAAACAGCCACTTATTTAACATGTACATAAAGTGGGAGTAATAAAACTAGCGCCACATTGTTCTGTTTGTTTTTCCCAAAATCATCAAGAAAACCATCAATGGAAATAGTTAACTATCAGGTTGATATAACCTCACGTCAGTAAAAATACAAATATCCTACTCATCGTCATCACTCCTGTAGCCTCGATCCAATGAAAATACGTAGATTTTGATATTTTAAACCCCCATTTTTCCTTGTATATCAAAACTTCCTAGCGCAGGTATTTTTCCAGAATTACATAAATCACGATAATTTGCAAGTGTTTGAGTGTATCTATCACTGGATCCACTGTTGTACCATATTTTTTATTGTGATATGAAGTGACATTTAATAGATATAAAGGCATAATTTTAAATAAACTCGTATTTCTAAATCCTGGAAATCAGCGTGGATCTCGCTTTAATATTAAAAGTTGAATATTTGTTGGGTCAGTTTTCTCACCACCCTAGACTATTTCTATTATGTAACTTATAAGGTAGTGTCTGTTAGGTTAGGTTCGAAGCGACTATCTCAGTTTCTCCACTGTGATCTTAAATCTGTTGTGGCTCACGCCTGATTGTTTTAAATTTCACCCATCATATGCACTGCTGTTTAGTCGCTCTCGATACACCGTCACCATTTAATTTCTTCTCCAAATCCATTTCTATTCAGGTCCTGACACGGCCGACAATTTTGTGTATACAGGCCGACCAGAGTTTTTAGCTGTTACCTGTTCAACTCCAGAAGTTTTTTCCCCTCATCTCTCAGAGGCCCTTTATAAAGGCCTTAGAGTGAGCTAATCCAGGTAGTTCTGCCATTGTTGAGGTGTCTTTGCATCTGTAGGTCTTCAAGGTATGTTTCGCTGTACTCAAAGGTATGCCCAGCACAGATTCTGGTCTGACATATCTCGGTTTGGCACCCGCTTTGGCTAGAAAGTCAGCCGCTTCATTACCTTTAAGTACCTAATGCCCCAGTATCCAGACCAGAGACGCATCATTGTGGCTGACCAGATTGTTTAGGGCAGTCTTGCACTCAATACCGCTTTTGAATTTCGGTAGGAGCCAAGTTTTTTATAGCAGTTTGGCTATCGGAAAGTATTTTGATGGTTTTGTGTGTGCAATGACTTTGTTTCATCCCCCATGCACACATCTTTATGGTGTATACTTCTGCCTGGTATATCGTTACATGCCTGCCAACACTACATGATATTTTTGCCTCAGAGCTGTCCCCACATGCACCGGCTCTCGCCCCTGATTTAGTTTGGGAGCCGTCTGTGTACCAGCCGTGAACACACTCAATGGGGTGGTTTTACAGTCCTCCCTTTCTGGAAGAACAATCTTAAATGACAAGTTACTGCAGGTTTTTCTAGGCATCAGTTCTGAGATCATTCCTAGAACCACACAACTTCCAATGCCATCAAGGATTTAGGTGTATCCCATTGATTGCCTCCAGCACACAGCTGCTGTGTTTGATTACCACAAAGTATGCTAAGCCACTAAAATATAGCTCCATAGATTGTAGATCTGATAACAACTACATAGAGCCAATACATTTGATTGGGTTTCCCCCCCCCCCCAGTTGTTCTCTGTCTGTTAGCTTTAACAATTCATTACTAACACAGTTAATAAAATTAGTCTATACATTTGACGCATTTTTTAATAGACATGAAACTATATAGTGCAAAAGTACCTGTAAATGCATTCGAGTACACTTTACCATAAAACATTCTCAGTGACAGAAGTGAGGGTAAACACATTTTCTTGTTTAAATTTTTTATTGTGTAGTTTTGTATTATCTTACTATCGTACTCTTAAGAAAAAAACGTGATGGATTTTTAAAGTATTATTAGTATTAACAATATAAATCTTCTTTAGAATGCTGCAATTTCTGATGGAAAGGAGGATATGAGCGACTTGCCTCCCAATCAAAGACGGAAAAAGCTGCTTCAAAAAATAGAAGAGTTGAAACACAAGACTGCCCAAGAAACTGCGGCGAAAGATGGGTTAATGAAAATGAAAGGTGTTTACGAAGCCAATCCTGCATTGGGAGATCCGATGACAGTAGAAGGTATGTGAAAATTTTAAAAAGATTTTGAGTTGAGCTAAAGTAATTGCAAAAATAAATATAGAAATATTTTCTTCATATTTCCAAGTCTTGCTTCATAATTTTCTCTTCATTTGCTGAATAAACTACTTTCACTTAAATTTGGATAGGAGGCAAGAAATTAGTTTGATATGGCAGTCTCGTTTGCAGACAATGCGGTAGATACAAGGGTGGTCACAAATACATTTTCCGATTCTTTTTATAAATAGAAACCATTATTTGCAATAGTTGATACACCATTTTAAAGCTTGAACATTCATTTATTTTTCTGCATAATAGCCATTTCGGTCGATGCATTTTTGTAGGCGTTGTGACAGTTTTTGTATGCCCCTATCATACCAGCTTGCCGATTTGTCAACCTTCGCGACCGTTTTATCAGAAATTGACGGTCTCCCGCTTCTTTGTGATGAAATTCAGTGTGATCAGCTATGAACTCCCTCCACCACTAGCGGACGTTTTTCATCCATGCACAACTCTCCATAGACTTCTGTCAATTAGCGATGAATTTTGATAGGGTTAACGCTCTTTGCGTTCAAAAACTGAATAACTGCGCGAACTTTACACCTGTCAGTAGCAGCAAGCAGGAGCTCCATTACAAATAACTACTGAGCTTCACAGCATGCTGAGCGATAGCTTTTGTTTAGTGGTGGGAGAAGCAACAAGCACTGGTGTGTGACCGACAACTGCACGAATATTTCTTTGCTGTATGAGCCTCTTGGATGAGGATCGACCTCTTATCTATTTACAGCAATTTGTGAATTTTTATTAGAAGATAATAATCACTGGAAAATTGTAGTTCCTTGGTGCATACAGTAAGTCCTCGTATAACATCGCTTCATTTAATGTTGTTTCATTATAATGCCTCAGTTTGTTGTAGGCAAATGTATCTTTAACGTTGAAACTGATTCGATATAACGTTGTTCTAAAAAAAAGTCTAAAATAGTAGGTAAAAAAGGAGTACATCATATCTAAACTGTAGGCATGTACATAATACATACGTAAATGAATACTGGTTTTTTCTTAATCATTTTGCAGTCACAAATATCTACATATATATATATATATATATATATATATATATATATATATATATATATATATATATATATATATATATATATATATATATATATATATATTACAGTAAGTCCCCGCTTAACGGCTTAGTTGGGGACCTAATAATCCGACGTTAAGTGAAATGACGTAAAACGAATCATTGGGAATGAATATAATGTACATACATATGTACATGTTTGTGACTGCAAAAGGATTAAGAAAAGACAGTATTCATTCATCTATGTATTATGTACACGCCTACAGTTTGCATTATATCATGTATTCCTTTTTTACGTACCATTTTAGACTTTTTTTAGAATAACGTTATAACTAATCAGTTTCAACGTTAAAAGATACATTTGCCTACAACAAACTGCAACGCTATAATGGAACAATGTTAAATGAGACGTTATGCGATGACTTACTCTATAGTCATTCCCAATGATTCGTTTTACGTCGTTTCACTTAAAGTCGCGATTGTTAGGCCTCTAACTAGGACTTTTTTTCCCCTCAGGGCTCGTCCGCAGCCTTGCCGCCCCGATAGCACTGCAACCTTTGGTTGATTGTGCATGCCCTTAGTCTTACTCGACCCATTCCAAAATCACTGTGCCTTGAACTAGTCTGCACAGCGATTGGTAGGGTGAAGTTTTATATTGCTCTGTCTCCGGTCTAGACTGACTGTAGATCAGTTGTCTTTTGCGGTTGAGAGCTTTATACTCTCACAAGATGTGCTGGGCTGATTCCTCCCCCTCGCCGCAGCGTCTGCATGCGAGGTCCCCCTCGAACCGCCCCATTTTATGCAAGTGTTTCTTCACGATCATGTGTCCCGTCAACAGACCTGTTATGTTTCTGACCTGTCCTCTGCTAAGAATTAGCAGCTCCACAGCTCTCTTTGAACTGGGTTCGTCAATTATTGACTTCTCATGTCTGACCCCTGGACAGTCTGGCCAGTACACTTTGTGTTGGTTTCTGACCCAGGACTTAATGGCTCCCCTGGCAGTGCTCTTTGTCACGCCCAGAGCCGGTTCTGGTCCCATAAATGGTTCTGCTGACCCTTTCTTTGCGAGACTGTCAGCTTCTTCATTGACCTTTGACCCCCGAGTGACCCGGCACCCAGATGAAGATGACCTCATTCTGCCCAGCCAGGTCGCTCGTCTCATCTCGGCATTCACTTACCAGCCTGAGATTCACCCACGTGCTACTTAGGGCCTTAAGGGCTGCCTGTGGCTATGAGGATCCGCTTGTTGGTGTAGCCGCTCCTTTTGTTCTCTCGCACGCAGTGCAAGATGGCGTACATTTCGGCCTGAAAGATCATTGCATGAGCTCCGAGGGAAATACTGTGACTTATCCTTGGTCCTTCTGAATAAACGCCTACCCCCGTCCCACGCTCCCCGCCGGATCCGTTGGTGAACCAGAGGAGTTACTGCATAATATAACTTTCTGCCGTTAATGATATGCAAAAAAAAAATCATTTTTAAAGGTCTGTGTCTTGTGTAAAGATTCTGTTTTAGGTGTAAGTTAGAAGGGTCAGATCCTACCCCTCCTGCAACTTTGTACTATTTTTTTAACACTTGTAAAATGTATGTTAAAACAGCACAATTTTAATGATATAAACGACATTAAAAATCCTGGATGCTGTTTTTGAAGAATCTAAGTTTAGACAAGACATTGGTAGTGTTTTTTCACAGCGGGAAATTCGTTTTGATAAGTATGCTACACAAGAGGGCGCTATTGTACATACGTGGATGCATTTATTGATGTAGTTTCACTTAAACAATATTTTTAATTATTATTTAATTGCTAAGCTTAAATTTTATGACACTGGAATATATTTAATTCCTACTATACTGGTTGGAAACATCAAATTGAATAATAGATTGACTTTCACCTGTGGTATGGTGATTTGTTAATAATTTGGAATTTTTTCTCACATATAAATCCACAATGCATGGCAAATACTAATATTGATGAATAAAATATACAACGTATTATATAAAAAAAATCGTGAAATATGGCCACACAAGAGTATTTTACAGGTTGTTTCTGAAATACCCTTGCATTTGTACCTGTTTTTAACCGACTTCAAAAAAAGGAGGAGGTTCTCAATTCGACTGTATTTTTTTCATGTGTGTTACCTCTTTTCTAGGTGAACCGATTTTGATTATTCTTTTTCTATTTGAAACCTGGTGCTTCTCATGTGGTCCCATATAAATTTGATCAAGACCTGACCAGTGGTTTTTCAGTTATCCATAATGAAGTCGGTTTTCTATTTTTTATTTTTTTTATTTTACTTGTATTTTAATGAAAAATTTGATCTTTTTTCAGGTCAATTAAACGAATGTAGCCATAGGTTAGACAAACTCCAGTCGGAGCTAAAAAGATTCCAAGGGTATTATGAGGACGCGGTGAAGAGTTGTGGCCAGAACAACTCACAGACAAATTCACCAAGATTGCTGAATGGTGGCTCCAGACATCACAGGAACTCTGGTGGGAGTGCTGCCGAAGAGGAGTCACTTAGCAGGTCTGCCAGCGACAGCAGTGTCACTAACCCCACACTCAACCATAACAGACCGTCCGCACCTGGCACGCCACAGCTTAATAATCATGGGTGGGTCTATACATAAAGCTTAGGTCACTTGTAAATAGTGTATCGTGGGCACATGGCTTAACAAATTGGTTTTTGCTTGTAGTAACAGTTGATTCTGTAAAGGATCTTTTTTCTCTCATAATCTTTTGTGCTTTAGGTTTGTTATTTTAACGGGTTTTGCTAAAATAGGTGTGATTTTGTTAGGCGTGGAGGCAATTAATTTTCAAAAAGTACTAATATTTTTATTTCAATTCAAAGTACAAACATGGAGATTAAGTGTAAAATAGGATAATCATTTAAATGTCCGCCTGGGTCTATCTGGCAAATGGTTATCCTATCGGTGAAGTGTTTCGTGACTTTTTTGTACATTTCTGGCTTAATATCACAAATAACAGATCCAATGTTGTCTTTTAATTCTTGATTTGTCTTGGGGCCATTAGCATTAGAAGTCCTATGGCTCCAATTACATTATCTAAACGGCCAATTGATGTCCCTATTTCCGGAAATAATGCGACTTGGAAATTTCTCATCCAATAGTTCAATTGTTTCACCAGATGTCTGGCATGTAACGCCGTCTTGTTGGAACTAAAAATCCATCTAAAGGGCTAATTGATGTCGCCATTTCCTGAAATAATGAGACTTTGAAATTTCTCATGCATTGTTTCACCATATATGTGGCATGTAGTTTTTTTTTTTTAACGTCGGTCTATTTCCGCGACTATGTCCAATCACCGACGCCAGAGAGCAGTGTCACCTCACTAACCTGCAAATTTTCCCGAACCCCTGCCTTTCTGTAAGGAGGGTGGGGATCTTTAACTTGCCCAACATCGCATTGACACGGGACCAACGGCTTGCCGCCCCCTCCGAATGGCGGAACATGCAGACATACAACTTGCTCAAATACAATGCCACAACCTTTTTTTTTTCTACCTTAGGGCTCGTCCGCGTCTTTGCTGCTCCGATATCACCTCAGTCTTTGGCGCTTATTGTGCCTGTCCTTTGTCTTTTCTACTCCACACATTCCAAAATCATTGTGCCTTGAACTAGCCTGCACAGCAATTGGTAGGGTGAAGTTTTGTATTGCTCTGTCTCCGGTCTAGGCTGTCCGCAGATCAGTTGTCTGTTGTGGTAAAAAGCTTTACACTCACACAAGATGTACTGGGCTGATTCCTCCCCCTCGCTGTAGAGTCTGCATGCCAGGTCCCCCTCGAACTGCCCCATTTTATGCAGGTGTTTTTGACAGCCATGTGTCCCATCAAGAGTCCTTTTTTGTTCCTGAGCTGTCCTCTGCTAAGATTTAGCAGCTCCACAGCTCTCTTTGAACTGGGTTCCTCAATTACTGACTTCACACGTCTGAGCCCTGGACAGTCTGCCCAGTACACCTTATATGTTAATTATACAGTATGTACTGAAAAGGTGAAAGGAAAACCTTGGGGATCGAAATCGGTACCCCTCGGTTAAGAGGTACATGTCCTTACCAGTGACCCACTGAGGCTCTATAATGAAGTTAAATTGGTTAAATTCAATTTAATTCATTTATTGACCAACAGGATAAACCCAAAACGGATACTTAAAATACATGTCATCTTCACAAATCAATAAATAAATTAAAAGAACGTAATGAAGCAAATAATATAAACAAAAAATTATTCATGTGACAGTTATACGAGGGAGGATCCTTATACTCTGCCGCTGACCTTAATAATGACAGGCTTGAAACAATTATTAATCTTTATTTTTAACATAATTGATCTTAACTCAAATACACTTTTCCCAATATTTTTACAGCCTCTAAATAAAATATTTCGCAGGCTTTTTTAAATCGCTTATTTGTAGCCCTTTCTACTTCATTATCTGTTGAAAATGTTACCCTCAAGTATACTTGAGTTTTGGAAACACCTAGTCTGGTAAATAAGGTGGATGGCATAATAGTTGTAACCCAGTGCTAACTTGTTACTTGGTGCATTGTCTTGATAAAAGTTTACCCTTTCTCAACTTTCGTGAAGTTATTTTTATGGCTTCATGCAACTGAAATATTAAATTGGAATAGTACTGACCATTTATTGTGGCACTCTTTTTCAAATAGTTAGCCAAAATGACACCTTGAGCATCTCAGAAAAAAAGTGATCATCACCTTTCCTGCAGAAGACTAGACCCTAAACTTTTGAGAGTGCGGGCAGGGAGCCACTGCGTCTTGATTTCATGTGTTGGTGTTTGGTCTCAGAATCATAGTGCTGAACCCCAGATTTATTACTACATACAGACTTGGAGACCACTTCTCTGGCTTCACTGTTGGTTTTCGTTGGTGAAGGACGTAGCCAGCGCATAAAAATTCTGAATTTTCTTGCTCTGAAGATGTTGACATTGTCAACGAAACGATCGTAAGGTCTCTGAAATATGTGTTGTGGTGATTTGGGTGCTCTCCAAGTGTACTTATTTGAAAGAAGAACCGCGGGTTTGTCAGTGGTTAATCAAGGGAGTAGATGGAAGTAACATTATTGAATGTTTTTTAACTGTTAATAAATCTGGGATTCATTGATTGTTGTTGCCCTTACTTGGTGAAACTTGTCCATACTACATACAGACTTGGAGACTGCTTCTCTGGCTTCACAGTTGGTTTTTCGTTGGTGAAGGACGTAGCCAGCGTGTAAGCTAACTGGAACAAGTGGCCCTTACGAATTCTGGATGTTCTAGGATGTTCTTCAACGTTTCTGTGACTATAGTTTTGCTGCTTGACAGCATTCTCAGACAGATTAAAATTGAATTAGTACGAAATCATGACAACTACAAATAAAGATCTGTTGCTATGTTATGATATGATGTTTTGATAAAAAAAAATATCAAATTGAAAATAAAAATGAAACACAGATGACAGATGAGGCTTTCAAAATGTCTATGTGATGTATGTCAATATTTAACATAAAAATAGAACTAGCCTATAATAACTATAATAACAGTTACAACAATAAAATAACTAAACAATAACAGTATAAAAGCAGTCTCTATACAACGAAAATATCGTAATACATCAGCTCATTATCTTATTACAACTTTTTTGAAAGAATAATTATTGGATATTTTTCTTTCTAATTAAATAAGTCAAAAAAAATACATGTGTCAAAAATACACATGAGCACATGAGTGAAATTATGCTACCACAACTTAAAAGGAGCGATACTGGCTTTAAAGGGCTGCTACCAGGTTAATATTTCGCTACCTTTGACAGCATGAAATGGCTGCAAAGTTCAATTTCAAGCTATTTGCACGTAATGAACTTCAAACTATTTGGGAGAAATAGTATTTCGAACTTTGAACTATTTTAGCATCACCCAGCGTGTAGATGTATCTATATAACTCAAAAATAGGTGATTGATTTTTTTTTGCTAATAGCTTGGATAAGCTTGTTGGCTAGCACAATTAGACTAGTTTTCCAGATTGTTCTCAGAAAAATTTTGTATCTTTAAAATAGTAAATCTACTTTGATAAAATTCAGTGCAAATAGAGACTATACTGTGTACCAAATTTCAAGTTTAGTGGCAAGTAGAGTTATGGGCATTTAGAGAAATCAGTTAGTAATAAGATAAGACCTATCACTTTGTGTTAGATGCTATTAACTACAATTTGTTGAGCCATGTTAAATAAAACTGAATAAGGAAATGCATCAAATTGTAAACATGACAAAAATTACTGCGGATCTTTTGCAATTAATTATACATTGAAAAATGCCCTATTCATTAGATCTAATCTATGAAGGTCACTACTTTTTTAATTTTTGCTGTTTCCATTGAGTACTGTAGCTATATCTTGGTGAAACTGTTGCACACTAAATGCAGACATAAAGACTGTGCGACTTCACCAAGACCTATTTTTTTGGTTTGGAACTGTTTACCTCTTACGGCATCATCAGGCAGGAGTAAATTTAAAATATTTATATGCACCCATGAAAGCTATAAGCTAAAACCCGTTGTTGTGATAAGGTGTTTTGCTCTAAAAATTCTTTAAACATGTTCCCTTTATTAGGAGGTATATTTGTCTCACACCACACGTTCCGTTCCGGCTGCGTAGATAAATTCGAAACTTGTTATTTGGTAAATGCGGTATTTATGTGAAACTTATTTATTTAAAAATAAACGCCTAGAAAGGGCTAATATCATTCAAATTCAGAGTGATAAATTAGAGAAATTCAAATAATTGTATATCCGGTACTAGGAAATTGAAGAACTCATGGCAATCCGGATGATTACTACTGCCATATTATGTCTCTACATGTCAGATCTCAAATGATACATATGCTGCATCACCGGGTTGAAGGGGTTAAGAACGATGTCTACAATATGGGCGATATGGGGTCAGCCCGTACTGCTTATAGATGTGCTCCAGATTATAGACCACATGTTTTTCTTTTTTGGACCATCCTTATTGCCAGTTTCTCGCCCCTTGTTTGTTGCAACTAAATGTTAACAATCTGTTTCATAGAAATTCCCTCCTTGCATAGGGGTTTAAAAGCTTTCAGTTTTTCTGGAATTTATGTTATATAATATTTTTATTAAAAATCAAGTTGTTTATAATGAAATTGAAAACAATTGCCTTTTTTGATAAGTATTTATAGCGTAATTTCCCTTTACTGTGGCTTTCTAGGAATATATCTACTGTGATATGACTGTACTGATATTCTTATTTAGCTTATCAGCTCGCTTTATATATATATTAGATGGATATGCTGAGGAAAGCATTTTGATTTAATCAAGACAGCATCTAGTCTTATCTTGTAATATTAAAATGAAAGTCTATGCACAATTTGATCGACATATTTCCTTATTCATTGTTTGGGTTTATGCATGTATTTTGTTATATATATTTTTATATGCACAGTTTTATGGCCTGAATATTCATCTCGTAATTATGCTTTCTAACTTGGGAGCTTGAGAAGTAAGATAAAATTTAAAGTTATTAGTATGAGCAACTACATAAATTCCACTTTTTAACAAAAAGTAAGTCTATTAAATTTTCAATTTTTGACTTAAAGTAAATAAAGTGAATTTATTGCAAATTTTATATTTCTTATAGTGCACATGCAAGTACCACTAACCACTACAAATAATATAAAGTCTGTGGCCAATGGATCTTAACGATCCGAGACAAAACATAACAACAACATAACACTTTTAGGTATTTGTGTTAAATGTCATTGAATCTCTTGACGTGTTGAGAAAGTTTGTTTGATAGTTCTCTGGCCTCAAATTTTATTGTCATTAGTCAAAAAATTTGTGGCATTGGAGTATCTGATCTATATTTTCTTTAATTTGTTATGGATTTGTAAAAAGTTTTAATATAAAGCTGATGTGGCTTCGTGGGCTATGCAACTAACACCATGTTGTTAATTTTAACACATCTGTTCAATTTTAACACATCTATTCAGATGTGGGTTCGTGTCGCAACCAAAGCAAAATAAATTTGTGGTTTGGGAACTAATTCTAATATGAATCTATCGCAGACTGTTCAATCAGGCATAGTTGTCAAAGTGATTCATAAAGTCAACAACAAAAAAATACAATTAATGTTTTAGTGTTCATGTATCAGAACTGACAGAGAACAAGTTTGTGCAGGGGCACTAAAACATTTAATGCCATTTACTTCTATACCAAAACACCTCTAAGATAATTATATAGGAGTAAAAGTTGCCCTAAAAATTAAAATAAATCTTAAGAATTAAAAAAACTAAACTTGGTACATAAATATTAGCTAATTCAAGGTAAAATTTAAAGTCAAATTATAACTTTTTCTTTTAAAGTGGGACATTATGGAATAGTTTAAGTAAGAATTTACGAAATAACTTCATCATCTTGAACCTTTGGCAGTCTCTACTGCTAACCTTGTGATTTTTTTCTAAAGTTATATATTTTATCTATTGTGTCTTAAATTATTGTTCATTACTTTATTATTAGTTTCCAATAATGACCATTGGATTTCCATTAAAAGTATATTCTTTTGACAATTAGATGGACAAATAGAACCTTCACTTTGCTCTATTTTAGCCCCTTGAATTATACGCTGTGTCCCTCTTAAGCTTGCACACTATGGAATCTTCGAAATTAGAAGAGATACAACTTTAGTTAAACTATGAAAAAGCAGGCTTTTTTGAGACATTTCATCATTTTTGTCCAGAAATGTGATATTCGTAGCCTTTCGCAACATATTCTGGAAAAAACAAGTTATATATATATATATATATATATATATATATATATATATATATATATATATATATATATATATATATATATATATATATATATATATATATATATATATATATTGTTACATCCCAGATGTCGTAACTTGTTTTTATTGTTAATCCGTCATCATTTTTTAAAGTTTTATCTCTGTTTAATGTGTGAGTTATTTATGATGACACAGACCGTGTCTGTGTTCATCTATAATGATCATCGAGCGGGTGATACCTTCAGTATCCCTCCTCGTTTAATTATATTAAGTCGATGATAAAAAATACAGCGGAACTGGGGTAATTTGCTGTCTTTCTATGTCTGGTGAACGGTTGGTTAGATAGCGCAAAGTCGATCCGATGTCTAGAAGTTGGCATGACTGAGCGCATGTGCATTGAGTCACGACGGAGGCCTTCTTGATGGCGTTCGCTCTTCTGGTTTCGTCTGTCGTAGTGAAGAGTGCTCCTCTTCTGGTTTCAACTGTTGTAGTGTGGAGAGTGCTATTGTAGCCAGGTCCATTTTGTGTTGATTAATGCCACCACGTTAAGTTGATAAAAACGTCGTTCTATAGGGCAAGCTAGTGCTTACATCCAGGCTAGTGTGATTATGTTTTAGGGCATGTATTATGAGAATTGAGAGCATAGATGGCCGCCGCTATCAATAGGCCATATTAGTTGTATGGATCTGTTACCGGCCTGAGTTAGTGAGTTACGCTGAGGAAGCTGCTCCTGGTCTCACACAGATGAGTATTAAAGCAACCACTTCATCGTGGCAATTCAGTTTAATTGTGTGAATTAATTTTTGTACCATTGTCTCCTTTTGCGTGTGCCTTATCTTCAATGTCATTTGAACTTGTGCGACAGTTAACGACTGTTAACATCATTGCCTGCCGGTACCGTCATGGACCTGGTGGTCGTCACCGTACCATTACTGCTTGAGTGATTATACTGAGTGCCATTGTGGCCAGTCATGAACTTTATCAATTGTTATCATTATTTATGATCACTGACCTGGAGGGTCGTACACTGCATTAATTGTTAATATCATTAACGATTGCTCACCTATAGCTTCGCATACGTTATTATTTGTTAATATCATTGAGGATTACTGACCTATTGGGCCGGTTACTTCATTATTTGTTATCATTACTTGTGACCCCTGACCTATAGGGTCATGTAATTGTGATTGTTGGTCATTACGACATAAACTCCATGAAGAGGCCTCACCTCGCAGTGTTTGATTAATTCAACTCTGGGACATTTTAATGCGTAGCATTAATTTATTGTTCAAGCCCATCAGACAAATCATTTTAACCTGTTTAGGTTATATTACCTTTGTAAAGGGAAGTGAGCTCACTACCAGATATTAAACAGTGATGTTAATTAATAGCTGTTGATATTATCTGCCAATAGTTACCCATATAGTAGGTGGACCTTATTGTATTTAAGTCGGTCCCTATTACCATACAGCCTACTGTTATCGTAGCATAATTCTATGCCACTGCTGTAGTTATATTGTGAATATATGGGTTAGTATTATTTCTGGTGGTATTATCTGCTGAACATACCATTGCTTGTGTTTGTGTCGTTCGAGCTCGCCTTTCATGGATAATAGAAATATTATTGATTTTGATTCTAAGTCACCAAGTCATCGTAGTTCCCCGCGTAGGTGCTAATAACACCTTGAACCTGGCCACGGGTTGTGGAAAGTGGCTGGCGCCTAGTAAATTAAGTCTCTCAGACTTTGATAAACTCAGGGTGTTTATATAACACCCGAACCCCTCTGAGATGTCTCAATGCTTGAGCTCTGCTTATGCCTCCGCTGCTTATTGAGGGAATTGTGGTGTGTTCCATCTCTCTGGTACTTAGTAGCGAGCGGTCGTAGCAGTATATATATATATATATATATATATATATATATATATATATATATATATATATATATATATATATATATAATTCGTCATTTCTTTTCTAATAATTGAGATATCTAACTTAAAAATTGGTGTTTGGCAGTTCTAGCATGTTTAGAATCCACAAATGACTTTGAAATTCACTTAACGCACATACAGGTGATTCACAGTGAGTGGCCGATTAGAATGTTACTTAAACTATCTATATTTAAGCACTAAAAATGTGCACATCACAGTTTTAGAGGATGCTCTATCTGATGGTAATAATTTTCAAAATAGCCAACTTCCGGTGATACCAGAAACTGATATAAACTTCATTATTTTAAAAAGACACCTATATATTATTGCATTTTCAAATTTCTGGTTGACTTTTATCAAAAATCGCTATACCTATCTAAGTTCAATAGTTTTGGAGATATTTCATTTTTTGCAAATTGTTGATACGAGCTTATTAACTCATCGCATTGATGTTTTTGGAGGGAAATTATCACACTGTATCATATAAATATCAGGTTGGTATAATATCTGTCTAAAAATAAGTTTTCATATACAGATGTTGTTAATACCGCATCCCTGCTTTGAGAAATTCAAATTATAATAACCTGCTTATATTAAATAGAACATTCTGTATATTATGTATTCAATAGATGCAGTTTCAAATTGGCTTCCAAACAGCACTAGCATTCCCTTATACCGAAAATTGATTATTCTTCAGTTATCAATGACTTTTAGAGAAAACACAGAATTGTGGCATATTTAAATGACACCCGGTATATTTCTTTATAAATCGTCCATTTTGTAAATTATTACCGTTAGATAGAACATCCTCTAAAACCATCCAAATTATTAGTGCTCAGATACACATAGTTTTAGAAATTTTCTAATAGGTCACACCATGAATGATCCTGTATTTTGCAATATACGATGGTCAGTTTTTTTTTTTTTTTTTTTTTGGACTCATTGGATTTTCAATAGTTGAATACTGTTTTCAAATTTGCACACGATACTTTTTTTAAATTTAAAATTTGTTAAAAATGAAGAAAGTAATACTTACCGCTGAACATCAGGAGGCAAACATTATTCTTCCAGCAAGGTGGAGTACCTCCACATAATCATTGTTTAGTGTGTGAGTTGCTCGACAACTGCTATCCTCACTGATTGATAGGCAATCATGGTCCATCAGAACTATGTATTCTATAGCGACAGTTGTTCTGCTTGGCCTCGTAGGTTTCCTGACCTTAATCCACTCAATTCTTCTTTGTGGGAATGCATAAAGGATATTGTTTAACTTCTTTGTAATTTAACAAAAATTTAATCTTTTATAGTTCCAAAGAACCGCCATAGTGTTCTAGCTTAAGTGGGACACCCTGCATAAATCCATACAATTTTTCTAATTTTATTTTAGTTTATTTTCTTACACCATCCTTCACTTTAAATGTAAATAATAATAATTTTGTTATTCACTTTTGTTACATATGTGACAGATGACAAGGAATTATCAGCAATATGCCTGTTCAGCGTACTTCGCATCCAGCTGATAGCAATTCCTGCTCAGTTCAATGGTTATCACATTATATTTTAAATATTTAGGATCGCTTTAATTGTTCTTTGTTCAAACCATAATTAGGCAAAGCTTATACTGCTTGATCACATAAATTGCAATATCATGCTTATGTTTTTCTTTCAATAAAGTATACACTCACTGGCATGAAAAACTGAGCACTTGCACATTTTATATATTTTTGTTTATAAAAAAAGAAATGTTTTATTGCTATAATAACTTACACACAAACAAAACCAATGTCTTAAGAGGGGGGTTCAATAAAATGTTTAAAATACACTATATTTGTAGCTTGTTGAACTGTCCCAATTAAAGCCTTAGACTGAAAATATAGTATATAATAGCTAGATTAAGGTTTGAGGAAGGCAATAAAGATTTTTGTAAGCAAATATCCCGTTTATAACGAAAATACAACGTTTTTGCGAAACCATGATTTGACAATTTTTTGTCACAGAATTTGCTCAAAATCACTCTTTGCCTAGATTAGGTATCCAAGAATAAGTTTCTTAAATTTCAGGTCTTTTGGATTCCAAATAAAAATGTAGTTCAAAGTGAAATGTAAAATATGACATACCTTAGTTATTTAGTCAATATGTCTTGTCAAACTAGCGCGTTTCGGCACCATCTGTAGACCAGCTATTTTCTAAAAGATGGCACACTAAAAATGTGATTCCACGAACGCATTTCATTTTCATTCATAAATGTGTCAAATCATCTTTATGGTTACGCAAATTAAATAAATATTGTAAACAAAATCAGCTCACGCGTTTCTATGGAAATGATTTCAAACCAGTTTGTTTTTTGTATGTTTAAACTTAAAAATAAGAAGCACTTGTGTACATTATCGCAACTAGGCCATTAAAAATATTATTTTGTTTAAATATAAAAAATAATGAACAGAGACTACATGCCATTTGAATGTTATCTAAGACCGAAAGAGTCTACACTGGAATATGTTTCAGCGATCGGCGAAATAAATCAATCAATTCTGCAATTTGCTATGTAGCTAGCCACTTACATTTAATTTCCGATACCAATTTCCTGACAGTAAGGTGTCGTATGTGTAAATACAACGTAAAGAATTCGTTTATTACGATGCGTCGGTAGCTCATTGGAAGAGTACTTTGCCTGTCAAGCGGACGAAGCTGGTTCCATTCCGGCCCGATCCGTTTTTCCTTGAATGAATTTTTATTACGAAAAATTAACTACATTCAAATGGAGAGGTGAGACTTGACAAACATTTTTTCAAATGACCGTGAAATAGAACCCATAGGACAGATATCCAGGGTCAGTTTCAATTTTTATATGTTTATATATATACAGGCTGTTTCAAAAAACATGTACCATCGCTCATGGGGCAATTCCTTACTAAAAAATAAGAAAAAAAGTTCCTGTGCACATGGGCACGGAAAGGCATAGTTTCCAATATACAGGGAGTTGAATTTTAATTTTTTTTAAATTTTTTATAAATAATTTCAAAACCACTGGATTGATTTGAATGAAACTTGGAACTTGAAAGTGTATTATGAAAGTGCATATTTTCAAGTGAAAATCTGCTTACAACTGCGTCAGTGGCGTGCGTACGGGGTAACTGTAAAAATTCATTTGGGGAAAAAATATGTGCGCCACTGTCTTTTTTCAATTTTGATACATCAGTTATGAAGCTTATTACATAAGCCACAAAAGCTACCTCTTGGTATTTTTTCGTTCAGGGTATCCCCTAGGAGATATGATTAATTTTATAAAAAGGGGCAAAGTACCGATTAGTCGGCGTAATAATAATAATAATAATAATAATATATGTTTACTGCAACCATAAGAATATGAAAAACAAAACATACAGTAAACATTACAGCAGTAAACGTGCAAATAACTAACCTACGTAAAACTTATTGGTGATAAACATTGAAATGAATATTACAAACATTGAAAAAATGATAAATAAAAAATGAAAAAAGTAATCGTAAAGACACCATGATTTTTCCAAACTCTTGTTTTTTGTACATTACTCAATTGACTTTAATAACAAAGCTAAAGAAAATGTTGAAAGCGACCACCATTAGCGTCGTTACAATTATTTAACCTTCTGCGCAAAGATCTTCTTACTCTTCTGCAAATATTTTGATCTTCTCTAATGCTGTCAAATGCATATTCTATTCTTCCCAACAATTCTTCTCGTGTATTTACTGGTGTTTTATACACTATTTCTTTTAAATGACCCCACAAATAAAAATCGAGAGGATTCAGGTCCGGAGATCGAGGTGGCCATGACACCGGACCTCCACGACCAATCCATCAGTGACCGTATGTGTTGGCTAAATATGTTCTTACAACTGCTGCAAAATGTGCGGGCGCACCATCATGCTGGAACCACATTGTACCATTTCTCATAAAAAGCGGTAGTAACAACGGCAAATCATTTTGTAAAAAGTTTAAATATGATTCATGGTCAAGACGATTCGGTAGAACAACAGGACCAATTATGTGATTTTCAATAATAGCAGCCCAAATATTGATGGAAAATTGATACTGCGAATTTGCGACTCTTTGAGAGTGTGGGTTTTCATCGGCCCATGTATGTAAATTGTGAAAATTTACGATACCTTTTCGCGTAAATGACGCCTCATCAGTAAATAGTACACGTTTAGAAAAATGTTGGTTGTGCCTAAGTTTGTCTAAGAACCACTGACAAAACATTACCCTTGGTTGAAAGTCTCTAGGTAGAAGTTCCTGGACACGTGTAAAATGATAGGGATATAAACTTTGATCCTTCAGAGTTCTGTGAAATGATGATGCCGAAATATTACCCAGTTCGGTGGCAATAATTCTCGTACTTGTACTAGGATCACGTTCAACTCTATTTAATATTGCCTCTTCAACTCGTACAATTCGGCGGTATCTTCTGCGTCCAGAGTCAGCTTTTAAAGGTTTTAAAGAACCAGTTTCTCTCAAACGTCTTACAATACGTGGGAAAATATTTTTGTCAGGAATTCTTCTTTGCGGATAAGTTTCCTGATAAACTCGCACAGCTTGTCTAGCATTTTGATTTGTTTGTCCATAAATTAACAACATATCAGTCAAATCCGCTGAAGTGTACTTAATGAAAACCATCTCGAGAGGAGGAAATAATATTAATGAGCAGCTCAGTATCAACAAATAACTAAAAACGAAAATACTGCACCGTATCAAAATTTAAAGAATAGCACGAAAACTCTTTTGACGCCTACAAAGCACTTCAAGAATTTAGAGAACTGTCAAAAATTATGGTTTCATGGCACTTTACGATTACTGTTTTCATTACTCCAACGAATCGGTACTTTGCCCCTTTTTATAAAATTAATCATATCTCCTAGGGGATACCCTGAACGAAAAAATACCAAGAGGCAGCTTTTGTGGCTTATGTAATAAGCTTCATAACTGATGTATCAAAATTGAAAAAAGACAGTGGCGCACATATTTTTCCCCAAATGAATTTTTACAGTTACCCCGTACGCACGCCACTGACGCAGTTGTAAGCAGATTTTTACTTGAAAATATGCACTTTCATAATACACTTTCAAGTTCCAAGTTTCATTAAAATCAATCCAGTGGTTTTGAAATTATTTATAAAAATTAAAAAAAATAATTTAAAATTCAACTCCCTGTATATTGGAAACTATGCGTTTCCGGGCCCATGTGCACAGGAACTTTTTTTCTTATTTTTTAGTAAGGAATTGCCCCACGAGCGATGGTGCATGTTTTTTGAAACAGCCTGTGTGTATATATATATATATATATATATATATATATATATATATATATATATATATATATATATATATATATATATCTCTGAGGCCTAGGGTTGAACACACTGAGACCTCACAGACGATCTCCAGCGAGATTTGGGGAGTAGGCAGATTGAGGCCCCGTAATCGAGCTACAACAACCCAACCTACCTTTATCCACCACTCTAAGGAGTAGGCAGATTGAGGCCTTAGAGTGTCCTTACATATTTCCTTTACCTCTTGAAAATGGCTCCAAAACAGGAGCCGAAACGTCGAGTTTCCATAAATTCTGGACGCGGTTTAACCCGAGAACCAAGCATGTCTCATATATATATATATATATATATATATATATATATATATATATATATATATATATATATATATATATATATATATATATATATATATATATATTTCTGTGTGTGGGTGTGTGTCCAAACGATAACTCAAAAATCGATTTTGATGAAACTTTATTTGTTATCAATAACTTAGATGATTTCGTTAGCCAGGAAAATCGTACCAGCTTTTCCGGAAAAATTTTAAGTTTTCTTTCAAAAAAAATGTTTATCTCTGAAAATTACAAAGCTAGTTTGATGACATTTATGTGAATATGTTGTCTTGGTAAAGGCCTTACGACGTGCCAAAATTTAACCTTCTAGGTTTATAGAAAATTGAGTTATTCAAATTTGAAGCATTTAATGAAAATTGATTACCATAACACACTTTCTGTGTCCAGACTTTTTTTGCTTTCGCGACTGCAGGGGTTGGACCTTTGCTTTTTTTAGATTTAAAAATGGTTAATCTTGCTAGTGCGTATGGATGCCGTAATGAATATAATTCACAAAAACTAATTTCTTTCTTTTGTGCAAGTAAAAGATATTTAACGGTAATTATGCAGATGATCGGCATACGTGCTTTTTGAAAAATCTTTCAAGAAACATGCTTAAAAGACTCAATGTGTGCATAAGCAACAAGAGAGATGTTGTGGAATCAACCCCTCCAAAAGTTACGGGACCTGGAGTGAATAGAGATGCTCGACGGAGAAGGAAATATAAAGGAAAAATCAGTAAAAACAACTTAGTTCGACCTCTATAAGCAGCCTTTTTCACTTTTTGTATCAACACTTCCTCCTAAACATGTTTTTCCCCTGCACCACGTATATTTGCTCCTAGTTCCCCGCAGCTTTTTGGGGGTTGAAGGGACACCATTTTTCATGTTGTTTATGCACTAAACACTCTACGAAGCAGACCTGAACGATCTAACCTGACCTAACCCGACCTGACCTGATCCGGATCCTGACCTGGATTCTTACCTAACCTATACCTGACCCTGGACTGACAAAAAAACGTAGAAGAAAACCGAAAAGCAGAAAAACATGCATTTAAAAAAAATTCTTATGATTTAAAATATTTTTGATACCGCTAACTATTCGTCGAGACAGTATCAATGGGCTCTATACTGAATATCTATAAGCTACACAAACAAATTTTGTTAAAAAATAAAAAACTATTGTGAAAAAGCAAAAGCGACTACTTAAAAATAAATCCCCATAATTGTAAAGATGTGTTATACTGCTAAGAACTACATATTTTTTGAGACATTTAGAATCGATACAAATTTTTCTAAAAAGATGTATAATTAAGTATACTTTTTTATCCATGTTTTTTCCTTCGTCGATTACTTAAATTTGTTTTTCTTAAATTTGTTATGCTCAGTAATAAGAAAATCCTGGACGCAGCAAGTGCGTTATGGTAGTGAATTTTCATTAAAATATTTTTAATAGCAATAATGTGTGTTTTTTTTTTTAAGAAAGCAGGCATCAAATTTGGTTACCAGTATAACCTATATAGTAAAAACAATGTGCCATGTTTCATCAAAATAACTCTATTATTTGAAAATGTAGAAAAATTTCCGAAAGTAAACTTAAAAAGTTCCCGAAAAAACTCGATTTTTGGTCAACCTTATAGGTTAATAGCAAATTGGGCTATTCAAATATGAAGCATTTGATCAAAATTCGCTACCATAACACACTTACTGCGTCCAGAATTTATTGTTACAAACATGCATTATATTTCCATGGAAATACAAAAAAAAATTAAAAAAAACAAAATTTGTATCACCAATATTTTTTTAAGATGTAGCTCAAGACACCGTATAATTAATATATTGATTTTTTTACGAAAATTCTACAAAAATTATATACCATTAAAGGATAAACTCTATAGCTAAGGCTACTGCCAAGCATCAGAGAAAGAGTCTATTTGAAATGAATTTTCTGGAAATATTTTATTAAAATGAAGGACAGTGACGGTTGAAACTAAGACTTCAGGGTTTGTAAAACATTCTTCTTGAAACATTTTCTTTCCATAGCCCGTATTAGATTCAGGTTCTTTCCCTAAAAGTTGCCAATTTTGACGTTTTAAATCGCGAATTTGACGTTTTGTGGAAAACCCGAATTTATTTTTCCCTAAATGCCTATAACTTTTTTGTCTTTTGACCTACAGAGCTAAATTTTGGTATGTGACTTACATATAAGGATGTAAGCCCGCGTACCAAATGTGGTTGCCCTTACTTTGTTAATTCCGGAGATATAAATTTTTTTCGAAAGAAAACAAAAAAAAATCCGGGAAAACCTGGCCCGATTTTCCTGGCTAACGAACTTATCCAAGCCATTTGCAAAAGGAAGGTATTCACCAAATTTAATCAAAATCGGCCCATTATTTTTTGAGTTATCGGTGTGATACATACATACATACATACATACATATATATATATATATATATATATATATATATATATATATATATATATATATATATATATATATATATATATATATATATAAAAACATATAAAAATTGAAACTGACCCCGGATATGTGTTCTGGGGGGCCTAATTAGCGCTCATTTGAAGAAATTTGTTCAAAATTCAAAAGTCGGGATCTCCTCATTAGTGAATTTTTTAAAGAAAATTCACTAATAGAATAGGGAAATGTAATGTTTATAACGTTGTTTTAGGTTTTTTCTGATTTATTAATTTGACGCCTTAATAATAACAACTAAAATTTACAAGCATTAGAATACCTACTTATTAGTTACAGGATACTAAACATTATGGAATCGCTCAGAGTTATAAACAGTAAATCTCTGCTTTCTCTCTCCGAACCTTATTATGAGAAGGTTAAAACTCGCGCCACATGTTTCATCGTATTTGATTGGTTTCGCTTACAGTCAGATTTGAAGGAAGGGATGTCAAATTTCTTGTTCGCGGTGTAGAATTAAAATGAGTTTATCCAGTGATATTATAATATGCATCTTTGTAAATTGACAAAGGAATGTAGGTTACTAAGTTACGGCTCACGTTGCTAAGTAATTTATGCGTCACCTAGCAACCTAGGATACACACAATGTAAATTTCTCTTTCATTCATAAATCTTTGTTACTAGGCGATTGGAGTTAATACCTATTGAATAAACACGTTATTTCTCATGGTTCTGAGCAATGCTAATAATTTAAAAATATTCAAGTATTGATACAGTAGCCCCCCACACGGAGATTTCTACAACTACCACTTTGAATCCTGCTCTTAAGTAATTTCTAACAACAATCAATAGCACAAAATATTAAGTTTCTTTTTTTTATAAATAAAAATATATAAAATGTAGTGATGGGCGCATCCGAATGAATAATACTCGACTGTCCGATTATTGATATATTCGGTATATTCCGATTATCAAAAACCTATTCGAATGTTACCTGGTACTAAAGTTCAAAGATATGTATATTTGCGTGTTTAATAAATAGGAGGTTGTGCTATTATGGACCTTATGCATCTAACATCATTCGGATAATCATCTATACTAAAGCTGTCTTGCTTGTTTAATAAGTGCAAGGGTCTGCGAATTTGAACCTTATTGATTCGTCACTCTGAACACTATTCAGATTATTACTGCTCTAGAGCCTAGAGTAACAGAAATTTACTTGTATAGTAAGTGCAAGAACATGCAAATTTCACCTTAGCCATCGTTTCATTCGAATAATATCCACTCGTAAATAAAGTTCACAGTCACGAGTTTGCTTGCTTGATAAGTGAAAGGTTATGCGATTATGGATCTTACGCATCTAGAATCATTCAAATGATTATCCGAATATCCGAAATATATTATAGGTTTACAATCGGAATCAGAGGTGTGAAATACCAAACCTTATGGCAACAACTATATGTGTAGTGTATCCAGATATCAGACACAAGTACTTTTATTTACTGTAGTAAAAATAAAAGTAATTGCGTGAGATTATCTGGATACCCGCTGATAAATACTAACCTAGGATTTTTTTATTTTATTTGCATATGTATCCTAAAGGTCTGATTATTAAAAAAACTCTAGACGCAGCAAGTGCGTTATGGAAGTGAATTTTCATTAAAATGTTTTTAATTACAAATATATCGCTCTAATGCGAGCAGGCATCAATTTGGTTACCGGTATAGCCTATATAGTAGAAACAATGTACCATATTTTATCAAAATAATTATTCGAAAATGTACAAAAATGTTCCGAAAATAAACTTTAAATGTTTCTGAGAAAACTGGTTTCCTAGCCAATGGACCTTAGGTTAATAGCAAATTGAGTTATTCAAATTTGAAACATTTAATGAAAATTCGCTACAAAAATTTTCCGAAAATAAAGTTAAATGTTGGTTTCCTAAACAACAAAACTTACGTTAATAGCAAATTGAGTTATTGAAATTTGAAGGATTTAATGAAAATTCGCTACCAAAACGCACTTACTGCGTCCAGATTTATTTCTTACAAACATGCATCATATTTCGATAAAAAAATGCTAAAATGCAGTAACGAATTTGTTCTACGAAAATTAGCTAAAAATTATAGACCGTTAAACCATAAACTTCACTAAACCTACAGCGAAAGCATCAACTTAACTAAACTGACAGCCAAAGCATCAGAGAAAGGGTCTATTTGAAATGAATTTTCTGAGAATATTTTAGTAAAATGAAGGACAATGACGATTGAAACTAAGAGTTCCGGCTTTGTAAAACATTCTTCTTGAGACATTTTCCTTCCATAGCTCATATTAGTTTCAGGTTCATTGCCTAAATATTACCAATTTTAACGTTTAAAATCGCGACTTTGACGTTTTGAGGAAACCCCAAATGTAGTTATTTTAAATGTCTGTAACTTTTTTGTCCTTTGACCTACAGAGCTAAATTTTGGTAGGTAACTTACCTATAATAATGAAAACGCGCGTATGAAATTGCCCTTACTTTGTTAATTCCGGAGATATAAATTTTTTTCGATTTTTGTCGAAAGAAAACACAAAATTTTCCGGGAAAACCTCGGTGAATTTTTCTGGCTAACGAACTTATCCAAGCCACTTGCGAAAGGAAGGTACTCACCAAGTTTTATCAAAATCTGTCCATTATTATTTTTTTTTTTAGTTATAGGTGCGACACATAATATATATATATATATATATATATATATATATATATATATATATATATATATATATATATATATATATATATATATATATAAATATATATATATATATATAAACATATAAAGTCTGAAACCGACCTCGGATTTGGGTTCCAGGGGTCCTAAATAGCGCTCATTTGAAGAAATTTTTTCAAAATTCAAAAGTCGGGATCTCCTCATTAGTGAATTTTTTTAAAGAAAATTCACTAAAAATATATATTTAAAGATTTGTATTGCTGTGCAAAATACGAGGGCGGGTCAACAAGTCCGTGACTTATTGAATTTTCCGCCTCTTCACAGGAAGGGCAACACTGCTCCTGTCAACAAGCATTTGTCAGTTGACTCCTGTCAAATTTTAAACAAGGTGTGTCATTTGGTGATGGGCAAAACGGTTATTTTCTGTTAACAGTTGAATCTGTTAACGTTATTTAAAATAAAAATAACCGTTGAAAATAACAGGTCCAGTTATTTTTCTGTTATTTTGAACTGGATAGTCGATCGATAGTATCCTACGTTCCCAAAGCTGTGAGCGAGAGCGAGCACACTAGTATAAATAACGTGTTGAGTAATATGTTATGAAGTATAGTGCGCTCTATACTGCATAGCATACCCATACATATTTAGCATTCCCAGTCTCATGTCCATTGATCCCGTTAAATTTAACGGTTGCCGATGAAAACTGATGTTTATTCATCGAAGCTAGTTGCAGTGGAAAAGAAACTGATACAAGTCCAAATTCTACTTTAGTGTAAAGCGTTATTTTCTACCTGTTATTTTTATATTTCCATAACAGGCGGTTACTGTTGCGGCTCAACAACCGTTAAAAAATAACAGATTGTTAAATAACGACCCATCACTAGTGTCATTTAGTTTGTGTTAGATAGCCATTCAAAGCAGACAACCTCTTGAGTTATAACAAAAATGGAAAAAAGTGAATTTTGTGTGCTCGTCAAACATTATTTTTTCGGAAAAAAACCCATCACTCAAACCAAGGCTAAGCTTGATAGATACTATGGGGACTCTGCACCATCAATTTCCATGGTAAAATAGTGGTTTACTGAATTTCGTTGCGGCCATACAAGCACAAATGACGCTGAACGTTCTGGACGCCCAGTTGAGGTCGCTACACCCGAAACAATTGAAAAAAATCACGATATGGTGTTGGCCGAACGGAGATTGAAAGTGCGGGAGATTGTGGAAGCCATGTGCATATCACATATGGCTCAGTGGTTTTGATTTCGCATGATCACTTGGGTATGAGAAATCCGCAAGATGGGTGCAGTGTTTGCTCACAATCGACCACAAATGCAATCAGGTGACAACTTCGAAGGAGTGTTTGGCGTTGTTCAATCGCAATAGGGATGAGTTTTTGCACTGTTTCGTAATCGTGGACGAAACATGGATTCTCCACAATACACCAGAGACCAAGCAGCAGTCAAAACAGTAGCTTTTTCCATGCGAATCGGCGCTGAAGAAGGCCAAGGTGGGTATGTCAGCCAATAAAGTCATGGTGACTGTTTTTTGGGATGCACGTGGTATAATTCACATTGATTACCTTCAAAAGGGAAGAACATTCAATGGCGAATATTATACCAACTTACTGGACCGATTCAATGACGATTTGAAGAAAAAACGGCCGTATTTTGCTAAGAAAAAAGATATTTTCCACCAAGACAATGCAAGAATGCACACATATGTAGTCTCCATGGCGAAATTGCATAAATTGGGCTATGAATTGCTCCTCCATCCGTCCTATTCTCCGGATTTAGCCCCGAGTGACTATTTCTTGTTTCCAAACTTAAAGAAATGGCTCGGCAGAAAAAGCTTCGACTCCAATGATGAAATCATCTCACAAACAAATACCTATTTTGAGGACCACAAAAAATTTGCAGTTTTGAATAGAAATTATATATCACACAATATACGACATTCCACATCATTGCTCCAATTTTTATTCGGATTTACATTTCTATGCATGAAACTAATAATTTTGTAAACATTTGCTACAACTCCAAAAATCCAAATAAATAAATTTTTAGATATTTATCCTAATAATCACATCGTAAATCTTTATCTACAAAAATGGCGCATTTCAAAATAAAGACTGAAGTAGCGTTCGCTAAAATACAGAACTTGAAAGTAGCTACAACTGGTCTTTGGTGGCGAATACTAGAAAGCCAGAACTCTAAAGGTTACTTTCACTAAAAGCTACTATTGAGAGTATGAGTCAACATTGTATAAGTGTTCATAGTTCTCCTTTTCACTAAGTGAATGGTGAGCGTGTCGCCACCTAGTTGGGGAACCAAGTAGTATGTTGTCACGCCAACTCCAAATAACACAGTGTTAAAAAAAATAGAGACTGTATACAACTAACTAACAATTTAATAAATTGTCAGCCCTGGCCCATTTCTACCCTAATATAGGGACAAAGTAATTGTTGTGAGAATGCATCTATGCCTTACACTCTATGGTCCAAAAACAAAAGATACTTTTGAAATACTGTGCTCTGCAGGTCATTTTAACGTAACAAAGTTTTAGGCTATGGTTGTTTTTGTTTACATTCGTCTTGTTTCATGCTTTGTACAATTCACATTAAAAACCAGTGGTAGGGTTATGGATCTGTCGAGCTGAAAAAATTATGCTTCGTTCAAAGGTTCAAAGAATTTATAATCACATTGTACCAAACTCTCTATTTTCCATTCTTACAACATTTGGAGTTTTTAATAAGTTCTACTATTGGTTGGTAAATTCGTGCTATTTGATTTTAATATCTGCAATAGATGTGTAAACACGCTGTGACTTATTTTTATCTTGTTCTTCATCTTCACCATAAAATTTTCAATGTCATCTTCAATCACCCTCATCACAGTAATTGAAACATTTGGATCTTTCGTGTGAGAACAACTCCCCCAATTTGTAGTAAATGTTTCACTGAAGTTTATGGAAAATAATGGCGTATTGACATCAGAAAAATACTGTTCTAAACTTTTGTTTTTGTCCGTTTCACTCCTGACCTTCCTGTAAAATGTAGAATGTTTGTAAAGTTGTGTGTTGGTCGTGCCTTGCTTTTGTTGACGTATGACATTATTATTAGATCACGCACATTACACACTCTACTAGACTTGCGCAACATTGCAGCCATTTGCATCACATGCTATTGTGATTAAACAATCATCAGTGGGACTGTTAGGTAAAAATACTTTATAAATTGTAACATTAACTGCTTCAGGTAGCGGAAACATGACTGCCGCCAAAATATACCATCAAGAAGTTCCACAACTATTAGGTGTAATATAAAGATGCAGGCAAAGTCACAGCAACTATTAATGCTACTTGAAAGTGTCCGCAACTTTGGTGTAGCATTTCGGTAACATAAGACAGTTTCAGCTACTGTCCTTTGCTACCTTCAAGTTCAAGGAATTTTGAGTTGGTCTATGAGTAATGACCACGTTCTGAATACCTTGAAAGCAGCAAAGAAATTATGTAACTCTAAAGTGGTAATTGTCACTGTTAATGTGTAATATAAAGTCATCTTCACCACCATGACATAGAATTAGTGGTGATTACTAATAATTATTCATTTCAAGTTCTGATCTCAGTTGCCATCACTTTAATGCTAGTTGGGACTGGGAAGCAAATTATTTTTATTTATCAATAATCGAAGCGCATCATATGTAACAAATGAAAGAAAAATGGTCAATTAAAAAATTCATATTTGAAGTTATTGTTACCCTGAAGGTGCTAAAATTGATTATTACCTTCAATAAACATATTTTATAAAATACTGTATCTTGGAACCAGAGATCTGTGATATGTGTCTTGTTTTGCATACAATTTGTGACGATTTTGTAGCAAAATATAACTGGAAATGATTTTTAAAAATGTGTATTGGTTAGAGGTGTGCGAACCCATGTTTTGTTCGAACCGAACTATGAACGAACCCAAGCAAATATGTTGCCTCGAACTTCGAACCTCTGAAATAGTATGTCTAAGGTTCACAGTCGAACTTCGAACTTCTTAGAAATTTAAAATCGAACATCGAACTACCCAAAATTCTTCAGTGTACCATACAATATTTCATATGTGAAAGATTCCCATTCTTTGAACAAAAAGGAAGAGTTCGGCAAATTTGCAGGTTGATTGGGTGCCTTCTGGTGCTGATCGTTTGGGCTCATGGTGAAATAAATCATGTTGAAACCAATGTTTTCCAAAGTCAATCTGCAATTATCCTCATAAATTCTGAAAATTTACGTTACCGATCGCTTTCGAACACCGCCATAGTAATGTTGTTACTGAAACAGGTGTTGGGAGGCTAGGATATATAAGAAAAATAATTCTGTTATTGCTAAATGGCTCCGTCGTGTCTCAATGTGCCCACCAACTGTCAAAAATATGCATGAGTCAAATCTCCTAAAATTATGCTATCCACTCAATGAGACCGATAACGAGTTTAAAGCGCCGCAACCTATCTTTGGCGGCATTCAATGCCTGTAAAGTTAAATTTCGAAGTATTTTTGAGCAACGAACTTCGAACTATTTTGGAGAATTACATATTTCAAACTTCGAACAACTTCAACATCGCAAGTGCGAACATATTTTCGAACCGAAGGTTCAGTTCGAATTCGGGTTCGGTTCGAAACTTCGAAGCTTCGCACACCTCTAGTATTGGTAATGGGTAATGGACACATTTAACAAATATTTATTAGATGTAGAAGCTTTCCATTATTTGCTTATCACATTGTAAGTTCTATAATGCTTTTTGTAATTGGCTTATGGTTTATACATGCACACATTTATTTTGTATTGGTTTTTAGTTATTTTTGTATTGCATTTTTATTAGTTTTATTTATGTCACTTTACATTTTGACATAGTTGTTCAAACAGTCCCGAAAGTGGCTTGGGCACCTCACACACGTCCCTGCCGGGTGCAGATTCAGATCCTGACCAGTATGATGGTCATCAAGTGGATCCAGAAAGTGAATATTATGAAGCGGATGACATACTGCCTACTATTGGAACCTGCAGAGCTCTTTATGCATTCGAAGGTGAGTATTTTGTATTCATTTGTCTATAAAATTAATATGCTTTAGGACTGTAAATATACTAATACTAGACAATATACTAGACTAATACTACGAGAGAGGTCAAAAAGTATCCAAATCGGTGGGGCCACACGGAAACTGTTTGCTCGACTGTTGCCTCCACTGCTGTATTTGTTGCTTCCCACACTCCCAAGCAAATAGTCGCTCAGCCCGTCGAGACGCTCAGTCTTGACTCGATGGCCGTTTGTATTGGAGCTCCCGGCGGGTGCGAAGTTCGTACAGTTATTCGGTTTTTGAACTCAGAAGAAAAACCTATCAAAATTGATCGCCAATTGACGGAAGTGTATGGAGAGTCGTGCATGGATATCAAAAACGATCGCACGTGGTGTGGAGAGTTTACAGCTGGTAGCACAATATGTATGATAAAGAAGCAGGAGACCGTCATGAAGATTGAACAAATCATGCTCAAGATTTCGGAGAAGCACTCTCAATATCTGCATTTAGGTTTCTGAGGTTTCTTGAAGCACTAATTACAGCACTTTGACTGAAAAATTGAAATATCGGAAGCGGTTGTTAAGTTTACCCCTGCGAATGCTCAAAGACCACCAATGGCAACATATTGACTTTTCCTGCAAATTTTTTCGGTGTTATGCGGACGACAGGCACGAATGTTTGGATTTGAATTGTCACAGGTGACGAAACCTGGGCGCTTCACTTTGAACCTGAGATTAAACAGTGTTCGCATGAGTGGCAGCATTCCTCTTCACCCAAGTCACAAAAATTCAAACAAACACCGTCTGCATGACAACTGTCTTTTGGGATCGAAAAAGGGTATTGTTGGTTGACTTTGTGGCTTCTGGGACACAATAAACGCTGACAAGAGAAGAATGTTGTGCAAAGGTGTAAGAGATCTCCACGAAAATGCTCGTCCCCCACGTCGCCTGTAAAAAGTGTGGATGAGACATCACCCATTCACCATATTGTCCGGACTTTAAACCCAGTGACTTCCACTTGATTCCTATGCTGAAAGAAGATTTGGCGGGAAGGCGTTTCAGTGACGATGACAGGGTAAAATCGTAAAAGATGAGGTCCTATGCTTCCTAAACAACATGGTGGCTAGCTGGTTGGCATAGGTATACAAAAACTACCACAGCACTTATAAAATCCATGACCGAAATGGCGATTCTGTGGAAAAATAGAGGAATATTCAAGCTTTAAAATAATATATAAATTATTGAAAATAAACATTTCTTTCTATTTAAAAAATAGGAAACCTTACTTTTGGGATCATCTACCTCTGAAGATCCATTCGCATCCACCATATTGTCCGGACTTTGAACCCAGTGACTTCCACTTGGTTCCTACGCTGAAAGAAGATTTAGCTGGAAGGTGCTTCAGTGACGATGACGGGGTAAAATGGTAAAAGATGAGGTCCTATGCTTCCTAAACAACATGGTGGCTAGCTGGTTTGGCATAGGTATACAAAAACTACCACAGCACTTATAAAATCCATGACCGAAATGGCGATTCTGTGGAAAAATAGAGGAATATTCAAGCTTTAAAATGATGTATAAATTATTGAAAATAAACGTTGCTTTCTATTTAAAAAAAATAGGAGACCTTACTTTTGGGATCATCTACGTCTGAAGAAAAAGGAGGCAAGAAGCATTCTTATTTATTTAGTATAGTACAACAGTACATTTATACATAATTTAGCAATGTGTCTTACAAATAAGCTTTAATGTTTGTAATAAACACAATTTGGTCCTTAGTTGAAGACAGAACTGTCAAATCTTAGTTCTGAACTGTCACTTGAATAATTTAACAATGGCTTCAAGTTATCTTTATCTACTGCATTGCCCATACACACAAATGACTTCTGCTATATCTTTTAGCTCTACTTCATACGTATTGTAAGTAAAAAGTTCTTGAAAACTCAAAATATTTAGCACGAAAATTTTGACGTCTAAGTTTCCTTTTTTAGGCTGCCGAGTGTTTTTCAGAATTTACAAAGCCTTAGCAAGCAACTCCTGCTTTCTTGAATTTTTTTTTACAAATGTAATAGAATCTTGCTTGAACCATTCCATTAAAAGATACTGGGTAACTCATGCTTTGGTTTGGCTTTTGTATATTACTGGTACGTAAAAGACATCTTTACATGGCGTCGGATTCTTGGATTTTTCTACAACCAGCCACGTAAGTTTATGTGTGCCAATGGAATTTGCAAGAAGCATGAATGTCCGTCTGTCTCTTGAGATTTTTCTTCCTGGGCCACTTTTCTCTGAAGAGTACACATAGGTCTTCTGCTGCAACATCCTCTAGAATAAACCAGTCGTATCAGTGTTGTAAACTTGCTCTGGTAGGAAACCGAATTCTTGATCCAAGGTTCCCACTCGTCTGGAAAACAGGGAAAACCGGCAAGCGTCAGGGAATTTCTAGAAGGAAAAATTTTGTCAGGGAAATCAGGGAAAAATTGTGAAAATTGACTAAGAGTCAGGGAATTTTTGTCAATGTCAGGGAAAATTGATTTGTTTCCATTTTATGATAAATAATTAAAACACAATGATAGGTGGATATTTGTATAAGTAGCATTTTCATTTATTTGTAAGGAAAATTGTGTATATTTTATAAATGTAATTTTCGGGAAGTGTGTTTTCCGCCATGAGGCGAAGACCTACTGTATTCTGTAGTAGTGTGTTACACATTTGGGTGGTAGATTACAGAATACCAAAGTCTGGGAAATAAGTTTTGGCATAAGAAATCAGAGAAATTGATATGCTGTTTTTTAGTGGGAATCCTGTTGATTTTCAATTCAAGTTTCTTTTGAAAAGGGTCCATGGCCGAAGTATTGTTAGACAATTTTTCTCCCGTGATAGTTAAAAAAAACGAACGCCCAACTCTTCTCTTAAAGTTGTCAAGCTAGACAATGCTAGTGCAAAAATCCGCTTGTTTAGTGTTTTTTTTTAATTCATTAATAGAGATGTATCGATGGTGAGACTGCAATTTTTTTTTCAAATGAGTGCGAATTTGGGCCCCTAGAACCCATATCCGGGGTCAGTTTCGATTTTTATTTGTATATATATATATATATATATATATATATATATATATATATATATATATATATATATATATATATATATGTATGTATATATGTATCCAACCGATAACTCAAAAAAAGTAATTAACCGATTTTGATGCAACTCGGCAAGTGCCTTTCTTTTATTAATAGCTTGGATGAGTTCGTTAGCCAGGAAAATCGGACAAGGTTTTCCAGGAAAATGTTGTTTTCTTTCGAAAAAAAAAATCTCCGAAAATTACAAAGCTATTTTGATGAAATTTGGTGGACATATTGCCCTGGGAAAGACCTAACAATGTACAAAAATTCAGCTTTCTAAGTTTACAGAAAATTGAGCTATTCAAATTTGAAACATTTGTTCTTAATATCACAGCTTTTCATTGACAATGATAAAAACTGGTTTATCTAGTTTGTCTGAGTCGTTACCCGGCAACAGAACATTTGATATTGTGCATTATCGTATATTATTAGATCGTTTATCTGTTTTCAATTTCAGTTTACAAATTATATGTGTTATTTGGGAATTTTAATATGCAAGTGCGAAATTATTCCTTTACGATTTTATTAATGTTAGTGGGTGGACTAAACAGTGTTTGTGATGTTTTGTCAACAAATATAAAGGATCGAAGTTTTACAAAAAGGGCTGATATGCAACAGGTTAGTTATTTTCTTTCTCTGATACTTTGGCAGTAGTTTTAGTTAACTTTATGGTTTAACGGTCCATAATTTTGAGCTAATTTTCGTACAAAAAATTCGTCAATGAGGAGACTGTGACTTTAGAATTTCAAAAAGATTTTTTCAAATGAGCGCAAACTAGGCCCCCTAGAATCCATATCTGCCCTTGCCTAAACCACAAGTTCTTAATAGGATTAATGTCCGGTGAGTTTTCAGGACAGTCTAACAGGGTAATCTATTTGTCCTTGAAACACTTCACCATCTTCTTCAAACATGACACGGTGCTAAATCTTGCTGGAAGATTGGTTCGCCAACGGCTTGAAATTTTTCCAGTTCTCAGTTCACATATCGCACATCTCCTTATATTTTTCCACTGTTGATCATTCCTTCGATAGGCATAAGTTTCCCTGTTCCCATATATGAAAAACAGGTCCAAAACATCTTTCTGACTGGATGTCTCACTGCCTGGACCAAGTGACCTGCAGTTTTTGGTCCACGTCTTCTGGCAGGAATTTTCATCGGTACCCCTGCACCAAAAGCTGTGCCTCATGTGAGAATTCCACAGTGTTCTTCGGTCTAATGAGTATATTTTTTGTCTAAATAAGTCTTTTACTTCCACATCGTCAATACATGTGGAAGTATGGCATTAGCGACAACATTTTCAATTTTTTTTTCGCTTAAACGCAGTAAAAAAATATCAAAACATATAGAAAACATGATTTGGAAAAGAACATTTTTGTTGTCTGTCGGTCTGTATGTCTCGTCTGTTTGTAGCCACGATAACTTTAGAACGAATTGAGATATCGTCTTCAAATTTGGTATACCGTTAGAACTCTACAAACGGTTCGAATTGTTTTTGGGTAAAATCGTTCCAGGAGGTAAGGGAAGAATGGGGGGTGATCTGGGGAAAATTGACATTTTCTCGTTAGCACTCAAGTAAGATAACGTTTTAGGGTTTGTTTATTAGAAGACTTTCGATTTCATCAAACATCGAGTATTCTGTGCTGAAATTTAATTAGGAGTTAAATGTGTGGGGGTGAAATATGGGTGACAGAAATTTTGAATTGGTTTTTTTGTTTTGTAAAACAGCGTAAAAAGTCTCAAAACATATAGAAACTTGATTCTGGAATGAAAATTTTTTGTCTGTCTGTCGGCCTGTATGTCTATCTATTAGTAGGCGCAATAACTTTCGAACGGATTAAGATTCCATCTTCAAGTTTGGAATCCAGTTAGCACCTGACAAAGGAATGCTTTGAATTGTTTTTGGGTAAGACCGCTTTAAGGGGTAGGGGATAAATGAGTGGTGATTTGGTGAAAATTGACATTTTTTTGTTAAAACTAGTAATATAACATTTTAGAAGTTTATGGGTACAGGAACATGAATGCCTTTCCGAGGAGAGTGGACTATTTTATCTTATCCTCCATCAGAAGCTGTTTCTTTTGAGGTCTCACAGCTTTTCTTCATCCCTTCAAAAGGCATCTGTGAATTGCAGAGTTGTAAATTTTTGCTCCAGCCTTTTCTAAGTCTTACTGAAGGTCATCACTGATGGACTTAGTCCTAAGTAATAAATATGTGGATCAACATTCTATCACAGTATTAACACTGGATGATACGATCACGGATCATAAAATACTAACAATATTGGTGCCTTTCATAACTACAAAACAGAAAGCGATAGTGATAAGAAAACTAAATACATCTAGAGAAGTCTTCAAGCAGAAATAATGTAGTGTCACTTGTAATTATAGAGGAACTGATTTAAGTGTGAGGTATAACGAGTTTTGTAATAGATTAATTGAAGTATTAGATATATGTATGTCTAGAACAGAAATAATACCCAGGAACTCTCACAAAAGATGGTTTAATCAAACAGTTTTGAATGCCAGAACTTGGTATATCAGAGATTTGTATTAACTGATAGCTCTGAACCCTGGGATATTTATAAAGTAATAAGAAACAGTACTGTTCAAATTATAAGGGATGAAAAGTATCGTAATTATGAGCGCCTTATATATGGAAATAGAGAAAACTAAAAACAAATGTGGAAAATGCTTAAACAAATTATCTCACCAGAAACAAATCAAAATTTCAAGGACATCTTTTTTAATTGGGTTAGGATTAACAAGGGGAGCTAAATGGCTGAGGCATTCAATTGTTTCTTTAAATGTAGCATAGAGAAGTTAGTAAATCATATACCTCGAGCAAGTATAGATGTAATTGGCAAAAATGTAAAAAAAATTAGTAGATTAGACAATTTTATACCAACCAATAAAGATTAATTAAGAGATATAATTTTCTCGTTTAATAATAGAAGTAGCCCAGTATATTTGGATATGATAATTTGAAAAGAACATTTTGAAGAACTGCATGAGCCACTTTTAAATATTGGAAATACCTCACTTGAGACTGGAATAGTCCCTGGGACATTAAAAATTTTAACCGTAATACCTGCAGCCAAAGTGAAAGCTGAAGAATTTAGGGCTCTTAACACTCTGCCAGTGTTAGAAAAAATATTAGAAAAGATTGTATACTTACAGTTAGTAGAACATACTAGCAGCAAAAAAATAATTGACCAGTACGAGTCAGGCTTCAGAGAAAATTATAGTTGTGAAATGGCACTACAACATGTAATCAGCTAATGGAAAACAAATTTAGGTAACAGTAAAATAGTAATAGTTATGTGCTTAGATTTAAAACAAGCTGTTGAAACAGTATACAGGGTGATTCATAAGTGGTGACCAAAAATGAAACCCCATGTTCCTTGAACAATTTTAGAGAGGGTATGTTCTATAAAAAATTTTCATATAATGCTTCATTAAAAAGATACAGGGTGTTGAAGTTGAATTTCAAAAAATAAAATTTCCCAATTTTTTAAAAACTAGCACATATATTTTGCTGAAATTTCGCGTATAGTCTGCTATGTAAGGCGCGTATTCTACCATAACAATTGAATAATCTGCTAATCCCGCAGTGGCGCGCGTACCCACATGTCATTGGTTATCCCTCAAGAAAAAAACGGGTAAGCCAATGCAGTTACCTTACAGGAAGGACTCAGAGAGTGAAAATAGATGACTTAATTTCAACTGAAACTAGTATGAATATAGGGGTTCCTCAGGGAAGTATTTTTGGCCCTGTACTGTTTACAATGCCTATCAACGAAGTAGAGTTGAGTATCACACATCCCAGATATCATCTATTTGCAGATGATACTTTAATATATTTAGCTGGCAATAATCCTAGCGATGTAATAAAATATGTAAATGATGATTTGAAAACAGTAAATGAGTGGATAAGGCATAATAAACTTATAGTAAATGTTAATAAAACAAAAGGATGATAATTGGCGAATCTAGAAATAGTATGAATGAACGGGACAAATTGAAGATGATAATATTGAATTCATAAGTACTCATAAGTATTTGGGGATTATGAAAGACAGAAAAGTAAAGTTTGATAACCATACTGACAGTTTGTGTAAAGAGGTCAGCCAACGAATAAGAGTCTTTGCAATATGCAAGAAATACCTAACTGTACAGTCAAAAATAAATGCATATACCTCTATAATCCCACAATTACACAATTTCTTTTTGCTGACACAATTCTCTATGGTGTAAATAGTACTGAAATGCACAGGTTGCAGGTACTTCAAAATATAGCAATGGGAATCATTTTGATTGCAGATAAGTACCCAAAAATAGATGATATGTTAAAAACATTAGGATGGCTAAGAGTTGAACGAATTGTTGAGATTCAGTTATTGGTTATTCATACATAAAATAAAGTTGGGTAGTATGCCTGATTATTTCAATAATTCACTAAAAACACTTAAGGAAATCCATCAACACCACACGAGAAATAAATACAATTTTTCATTACATCACACAAATAAGATCAATATTTTTCAATTTGCCTCAAACTGTATGATCAACTTCCCTTGGAATTAAAGAATATAAATATGATTAATACGTTCAAAATTAAAATTAAACAGTAGTATTCACAAAAAACAATAAGTACACTTGGAGAACACCCAAATTACCATAACACATATTTCAGAGACCTTATGATCGTTTCGTTAACAATGTCAGAGGAAGAATTTTCTTCCTCTGAAGATGTTGACATTGTCAACGAAACGATCGTAAGGTCTTTAAAATATGTGTTATGGTGATTTGGGTGTTCTCCAAGTGTACTTATTAGTGCTCATCACAGGTTCCAGTTTTCACATAGTGCACAAAAAACAACTTTGAATAGACACAAATATGATAGTTATAGTTGTTAATCTTGGATTTCAGTTAATTTAATTAGATATAATAATTCAGTAATTAAATTTTATATAGTTGAGTAAATATGTTAAATATGCAATATGTAAGACTAATTTAGTTATTTATAAATAACCAATTTTGTATATGTTGTAAATATTGTTGTACTTGTATAGCATTTGTCAAATAAACGCTGATTCAATTCAATTCATTTCAATAGCTTGTCCCTCTGAGCTTTCTATTTTGCAAATGAAGCGATTCATCTCGGGAAGTTGTCTTCCTTTTTCTCCCACATTTCCCCTTCGACTGAACATCATTCTTTTGTTTATTATCTTATTTACAGCTCCCAAGCTCACAGAACACTCGCTAGCAATGTCTCTTTGTGTCATGGATATGTGCTCACTAAGTGTAATTATCCTTTCTCTTTTCCTTGTTTAGATTAGCCTGCAAAGTGTAAACATCAGAAAGGTCTGCTTGTACTTTTATGGTTCTTATCACAAGTTTTTTACATCCAAATTTGTTAAGATTTATGACAAACTGCAGCATTTGTTTGTGTGCACTGGTGGTAGTGTTGGTTACGAAATTTGAACATTGTAGTGGAAGTTACATTTGAATTTTCTTTGTTTTGGAGTGTATTCTGCAATTGAACAGTTATTTATTTTTTTGCACTGTGGTTATCTTATCTCCTGGTATTGTGTTGATGGACGAGGCTTTTAACTTTATCAGTTTATTTATATTTCATTTTATACTGTTTATCTACAGCTGTCCATAAATCATGAGTGACTGCTCAAGATCTGGTATTACTGGTAAGACCTTTAGTTGTGACACATGTAAGCTCTTGTTCTGTGAGCAGTGTTCAGACCTTAGTGTCTCAGAGATTAGATGCATGGAGTTGAGGAAGAGGAAGCTGTTGTTTCTGTGTTCTGATTGTGAGAATGGTCTCAAACAGTTGCCAAACCCAATTGCTAGAATTAGTGATGTCGAGAAGCAGCTTGAGAAATTGAAGGTAACACCAGAGTTACCCAATACTGTACAGATTCCCACTGGTAGTGACTCCTATATGGAGGATATAATACAGGAGATTCGTGAGCGAGACAAGAGGAAGTCAAATATTGTTATTTATGGACTGCCCGAATCTGAGTCTGGGTCTACTGCTAGCCATGGTGAGAGTGATGTTGACAGACTAGAAGTGAAGAATATCCCCCACAAGTTGTGTCCTGAGGGTGATTACTCCCAGATTAGGCCATTTCGCCTGGGTAGGTATTCCAGCAGTGCATCCATTCCTAGGCCTCTAAAGGTTACTTTCTCTGATGAACATCAGGTACTTAGTATTCTGCGCAGGACTGGAAGGCACAAGGATGATCATTTGTATCGTAATGTCAGAGTTAGATAGGACAAAACCCCTAAGCAAAGTGCATACTCCAAGTCTGTGGTCAGTGAATTGAGGCGGAGGGTGGATGATAGTGAAGCAAACCTCAAGATTAAGTATGTTAACGGTGTTCCGACTATTGCTTCTTTAAATTGGAACAGCCCAACAGTGTTAAGATACCAATTTATTACCAGAATTCTCGTGGTTTACGTACTAAAACAGAAGATATCTATCTAGGCTTGTGCCAGTTGTCTGAATTCAAAATAATTGCTCTTAGTGAAACTAATTTACAGTCTGACATTGGTGATTCCGAGCTATTTTCGTGTTCATACAGTGTATTTAGGGCAGATAGAAGACTGGATGTTACTACTAAGAGATCTGGTGGAGGAGTACTTTTGGCAATTCATTGTGATGTTCAAGTGGTTCAAGTAGATTTATCTGCTGTTCTAGAGGCAGTACCATTTATTGATATTGTTGTTTGCAGGTGCACTTTGGTTCAGATTGTGTTTCATATGGTTTGTGTATATATATATATATATATATATATATATATATATATATATATATATATATATATATATATATATATATATATATATTCTACTTATATATACTTTTCCTTAATGTGCTGGAACAGTCTGTCATTCCGCTGTTTGAAAATTTGGTTATTATTGGTGATTTTAATGTACCTCAGTTTATTTATGGACAAATTACTGATGCTAAAACCAAAGCTATCCATGATTTTTCAAATTTTTTAAATCTGTCACAGTTTAATAATATGTCCAATAGAAACAATAGGCTGCTTGACCTTGTGCTTGCCAGTTGTAATTGCTCGGTTCTCCATGATATGGATCCACTAGTGCCCGAGGATGCAATCACCCTGCTTTAGGCATATTTCCTGAATTCAGGAAAAGTTACAATGGTCCTAAATACTTTCCATGTAACAATCAGGTCTCTTACAACTTTCGAAAGGCCAATTACCCTGCACTGTATGCTGCAATACTTGATGAAGATTGGTCTCAACTAAAGTCCTTTACTACCGCTGATGAGGCTTGTAGTTACTTTTATGGCAGACTTTACAGTATATTTGAACAACATGCTCCTCAGTGCAAGAGGTCATCTAGAAAATGTCCTCCCTGGTTTACTAATGAAGTAATAAATGATATAAAAAATAAGGAGAGGTGCTATGCAAGATACAGCAGGCATAAACGTGACAGTGATCATGCAGAGTATAGTCTTCTTAGATCTATAGTTAAAAACAAGCTACGAGAGGCATATGCTGAGTATGTCCGTGGAACTGAAAAGTCTCTTAAGGTTAATCCCTCTAGATTTTGATCTCACATACAGGAAAGGAGGCGAGCAAGTAACATTCCAAGTACTGTGTCTGACGAAAATGGCATGGTTTATAATAAGCCACAAACAATTGTTAACTGTTTTGGAAACCATCCTCAATGCATCACTGAACCAGTGGATACCTCTGAACCATCGCATATGGCAGTCAGTGTGACAGTGATTGGCGATAAGGAAATTATTAAAGCCATCAAGAAGCTCAAGAACAAGTTTAGTGCTGGACCAGATTTGGTGCCATCCTTCTTGATTAAGGACTGTTGCGCATGCTCTTCTCAAACCTCTTAGAACCCTATTTAACCTGTCGCTGCGCACACATTGCTTCCCTGAGGTTTGGAAGGTTGCTCGGATCTGTCCTGTTTTTAAGTCTGGGGACTGTTTGAGGGTCAGCAACTACAGGCCTATAGCTATCCTATGTAATTTTGCTAAATTTTTTGAGGCAGTTCTGTATGGTTGTATCTATCCTGCCGTGAAGTGTCACTTGTCACAATACCAGCATGGGTTTATGGAGGGGCGCTCAACACTGACGAATTTATCCCTGTTCACACAGTATGTAAGTGAAGCTTTGGATCGACGGGGTCAGGTGGATGTCATTTATACAGACTTCTCCAAAGCGTTCGATTGTGTTGACCACTCAACACTTTTGTACAAGCTGCATTTGGCGGGCCTTGATGGACGGCTGATAGAATTCTTTCGATCCTACTTGACTAACCGTGTGCAATATGTTTTTATAATGGATTTAAGCCTGAACCCTTCACTGCTGGCTCCGGCATTCCACAGGGTTCCAGTCTTGGCCCGCTCCTCTTTTTGTTATTTATCAACGACATAAGCTCTGTAATTTCTGGTAATCATATATTATTTGCTGATGATCTCAAATTATACTCCAGTGTTCACGATATTGGTGACTGTTCAAGACTCCAGGTGGACCTTGACAACTTGCAGCTGTGGTGTGTTGAGAACAGACTTGAATTAAATGTCTCGAAGTGCAAAGTGATGACATACACTAGAAAAACCAGCCGTATAGCTTTTCCCTACAAAGTGGGTGGTGTACCATTAGCTAGGACTGAAACGCACAAGGATCTTGGCATTTTATATGATGAACATTTAAGTTTCACTGGACATATTCAACAATCACAGCATCCTGTTTGAAGTTGATGGGTTTTATTATGAGGAATAGCAGATCATTTTCCAATTTGGATAGCTTAAAAATTCTCTATTTTGCCTATATTCGATCGAGGCTTGAATATTGTAGCTTGGTATTTGATCCCTTTTATAGTGTTCATATTGGTGCTCTGGAAGATGTTCAGTGTAAGTTTTTAAAACACCTTGTATATAGGGCATCTGGTACCTACCCACAGAGGGGATGCGATCATGGACAATTGCTGATGCAAACTGGTATACCCAGTTTGTATTCACATAGACAAGTTGCATCTGTGATGTGTCTGCATAACTTGTTTCATGGTAAAGTTGATTGTCCAGACTTATTGATGCAATTAAATTTCTCAGTTCCATGGGCTGCATCAAGGACTAACTCGTATATGAAATCACCTGTGTACACAATGAGCTCTGACTTTAATGATATTGCAAACTTGTGCGACTTATATTCAGATAAGGCTGCAGTTATTCGTAGGGTGGCTATGTCTTGTCAGTTATTAAGGCCATCATATGTACTGTTTTGTGGAATTCCTGCCTTGTGATGTTTTGCACAGTATTTTAGTTTTGTTTTAGAAGTATTTTTTGTTCATATTGTTTGTTTTGTTTGGTGCCCTATTAATGGGATTATCCTGTTGGACATGTATTCAATAAATAAATAAATATTGTCCATGATGCCACAAACACGAAAAATTAACTATAATATGCTATTTCTCCGAAAACCACAAAAACACTTGTAACTTGGTCACAATAACCAGCCAATTGACTGACATAGACAATAACTTAATGCAGAATAAAATGTTATAGGATATGTCGAGAAATACCTGTCAGAATTGTCACAGTAATGTTGCCATTTTGAAATAATATGGAAATTCCCAATGTTAACATAATTCGTACAATACTACATCATTTGATATTGTTGATCATCACTACCAATTCAAAAACAAACATTGTGTCTAGATCAAATTTAAACTGTAAAATTAACTTTTCAGCAACAAGTGAAGGTAGCATTCCCATGAATCAGGATGAGGAGCTGCATTTAATAGAGTTAGATCAAGGCGATGGTTGGACTCGAGTACGTCGGACACATGGGGAATGTGAAGAGGGATTTGTACCTACATCTTACATTGAAACGACGATATTTAATGCTTAATTGTTTTTATCTTTGTGTTTTCCTAAGAAGACCCGCAATGATCAAAATATATTTTTGTATATTATTTACGCAATATTTTCATGTTGTCTCACGTCTCAGTAAATAGCGTCAACACAATTAATTTATATTTATTTAGTTGTAAATGTTTATTTTATTGTATTAATGTTTCTTTACTTTTATAATATAGAAACACAATATTTTTTTGTTTTTTTTTTACATTTAATATTTAATAAATGAACGTCCATATGATTATTGTAATGTGACTGTTGCTTTTGCGCAATATTATTTAAGTTAGTGAAGCTCTTTTTGCTTAGCACAATTTGTTTATGACATGAGAACTTTTATCACTGCTATTATTCTTGTTGTATGACTTTACGGTTAAGTTGTTGTATTTTATAAGGCAATATCTATAAAGTTATTTGTATATATACTCATATTAAGTATATTACAGTGCTAAGTTGTTGTCATGTAAAGATCGACCCAGGTTTTTGTAATGAAAGGTCTATAATCATAATACGTTTTTGTAATATTTCGACACACATTCTCCACATCTTTGAATGACTAGTTTTTGATAAAATGTTTTGTGTATATTAGTGAAGTTTTTTACTCTATAAAATAAACTTGAAAATGTAAAAAGGAAATGTATCAATTAAAATAGGCATACAAATGCAATGGTTTTATTGTCAAATATACAAATTTTTTAAATCGTCTTATTTCATTACAATTCACCAGCTATCCAAATTTTATTTTACGAAATTCTGCTAAAAAAACAGAGAAATAATGGTTTACCCAGTGTTTGAAAGAAAGGTACGCATATGACTAAACAAACATAACAATTCAATGCACTATAAATTTGAGAATTTCTAAGCTTTGACACAAGATGTATTTTACATTACCAATGCCGTCTCCATGTGCAAGCCTTCAACTTGCCATTTTTAGTTTTAAAATGCCAGTTTACGCTTCACCAAAACATTGTGAATTAAAGTGATATATTTTTGAATTTTTTAGTGAATTTTCTTAGAAAAATTCACTAATGGGGAGATCCCGACTTTTGAATTTTGAAAAAATGTCTTCAAATGAGCGCGATCTAGGACCCCTAGAACCCACATCCGGGGTCAGTTACAATTTATATATATATATATATATATATATATATATATATATATATATATATATATATATATATATATATATATATATATATATATATATATATATATATATATATATATATATATATATATATATATAGGGCTTTCATTAATTCCCGAACCCCACGTGACCACTTAAGTTAATCAACCCGGCATACACAGTTGTACAACCTGAATTAATGAAATCCCTAAGATGCTAATGTTGTCTCATATTTCCTTTGGGGTTTTATAAAAAAAAATGTAAAAATTATAATAAGTTGAAAGTAGTATTTTTAGCAGCAAGTCTGTTCATGTATGGTTTACTGTTATTGATTGTTAAAAAATAAATTAAAAACGATAAAATATTTCTTTTATTTTGTATAGATATCAAAATTTTGTAATGTACGTAAACAAATTGAGGTCCGATTATTTAAACTTCTAATTTATGGTTTTAGGAATGTGTATTGTGTAACATTGAACAAATATGTACCTGTTTGGGCAGATTACCGATGAACAGATTTGGTAGGGCTTCGTTCCATGTGATGTCATATCGTCAACAACATAACCTTAACATACTTACACTTTTAACTTACGTAAAAACACAATGAAAATGCTAAGTTTTGATAAAAACTGTTTATTTTTATTGTCCAACAGTTAGAAAATTATTTGAAGAAGGTAAACACTGGTCGAACTTGGAAAATGCACAATATACATACAAAATAACCGTCAAAAGGGAATTGAGAGCCAATGGACTGAATTGTCGATTGATTTAGTAACTTTAGGGTCCCTAGTCTAGTGGTTTTTTTTGGTTACTTTTTGACTGCCAACTCATAAAATCATATTCCACTAAGAGAGAGACAGAATCCGGTCACGTGGGGTTCGGGAATTAATGAAAGCCCTGTGTATATATATATATATATATATATATATATATATATATATATATATATATATATATATATATATATATATATATATATATATATATATATATATGTATATGTATATGTATATGTATCACACTGATAACTCAAAAAATAATAGACTGATTTTGATAAAATTTAGCATGTACCTTCCTTTTGTAAGTGGCTTGGATAAGTTCGTTAGCCAGGAAAATCGAAAGAGGTTTTCCGGGAAATTTTTGGGTTTTCTTTCAAAAAAAAATTTCTCTTAAAAATAGAAAAGGTATGGTAACCAAATTTGGTACGTAAGTTAAGGATATTAAATGGAAACGATATACCAACATTAATATTTCTATGTTGAAAGAAAAAAAAGTTATAAAAAATATTTGGTGCCAGATCATTTCTAAGAAAATTCACTACCATAACGCACTAGCTGCGTCCAGACTTTTTTTAAATACTTTTAACTAGAATTGTGCAAACCTTTTTTTTTTTCCGAACCGAACTATAAATGAACTTAAGCAAATATGTTGCCTTTAACTTCGAACCTCGGAAATATTAAGTCTAAGGTTCACAGTCGAACCTCAAACTTCTTAAAAATTTAAAACTGAACATCGAACTAACCAAAATTCTTCAATGTTTTAACCTCCCTTAAATATAAGAATTTATTACTCGGTAATAGGCAAGCAGTAATATATGAGGGACCTCAAATGAACCCAAATCTGGTCCGTAGTGAGGTCACTGTTTACTATAAATCCTACCCTAAAAGATTTCTATCTATCAGATTTGTGACTAGCAAGATTAGAAATACTTGAAGAGGTTGGAAGATCTTAGTATTGTTTACTACTTACGCTCTTGTTGTGTTGTTGCACTGCCTGAAGTCTCATATTTATCAGCGCTCCAAACTAGTGCCTGGTTACGATGATTTTTTATTATAAGATTTCTCTTCAATATCTGGGAATGCGATATTAAAGAGCCTTGATTATGTCGTCACCAAAAAGTCAAAAGGGTTTAAAGAGGAAATAATCTTCAATCAAACAGACATATTAATGTAACAAAATATTGAATTTATTCATATGAATTGAATTTGGAATAGCGACACAATGAATTAAAATAGCTGGTAAATGTAAAATAAACATTAATTGCACACATATCAATTAACATACATATGACAGAATAATGAGATAAATGTGGTTGTATCTTGCTAAAGAAATATAAGCACTTATATATTGAGGTATACTAAAATCAGATGCGGTGTGTTGCAGCTCAAAAGTAAACAAATTATTATGTAAATTATTTGACGTTTGTCAATTAACTGGGTTATTTTATATTTAGATCCTGGCCAGTTCTTAGAGTGAGGCTCAATTTAAAAATATATATGTAAATATTTACGTTAAAACTCTATAGTAATTATTGAAAATAAGTGATATTAAAGATAATGCATAAGTTTGATATTTTTACAGACAAAATTCACTAATTACAATTTCAAAAACTAGATGTTTAAATTTACAAAAACTAAGAAAATTCCACAGATTAATCAGAAAATATAATTATTTTAACAGCACCTCCCTGACATGTTTAAACTCAAAACTTGATTAAGTGAGTTTGAAAGTTCAGATTAGAAAACGTTCAGATATCAAATGACTGCATGAAATATTGGCTGGTTCAGAGAACAATTCTATGTAGACTCACCAAACTTTCCTGGCTTGAATTACCTGTTACTCTATGGGGATGCCCTCCAAGTTGGATCTACTAAGAATGCCTGACACAAGTTTAAGTGACCTCGATATGAGAGAAGAAGCTGGGAAAAATCAGTGATGCTTCCCATTAGTGGTCACTGCAGGTGGATTTGTTGTTTCACGTGTACAAGACCATTTGACACCTAGGTCGATATTCTGAATTTGCTTGTTAGAAACCTCGCGAATCGCAATTTAAACGTAAGTTAAAGCAGCAAGGCAACAGGTTGAAACAAAGAACCACAATTTAACTCCAGTTTTATGCTGAATACTATGCTTATTTAAATTCGAAAATTATTAAAACACTTTAAAACAATCACGGAGTGTTGTTACAAGGTAGTATAGGTAACAGAAAGACTATTAAAACCCCGTTTATAAGACAATTCGAGAGCCACCTCAAGTAAACGATGTTTACACCAGGAGCATCAGCGTTAGACTCTCTCTGAGCGAATGTTTTGAATCAGCACGCAGCATCTTGAATTCTGACAGTTACAAGCAGTGTGCTAACTCTTTCTAGCCTTCGTTTTTCAGATGAGATAGCGAGACCTTGCTCGGTGGCGTTACCGCCAATTCTGCTGCCTGCACACAAAAGTTTTCAAACTGTCGTTGGCTTACGTCACTGATTCCGGAAATTTCCAGATAAATAATTTATTCTAGAATATTCTAACGTATATTTTAAATGCTTAATGTTTTCCTGGAAATATTTGCTCAGTAAAAGTGCGAAGCAGTTTTCTGTGACAAGCATGCAACGAATTTTAACGTACAAATTGGAAAAGCAGTGAGGTGTTTACGGTGCTTGAAAATTTAGCGACTTTTCATAAAAATAATTTTAAAATCAAAACATGAGTTGCTTTAAAGATATTGGATTGTTGATCGTTAATTAAGTCTTTTAAGGGTTCATTTCGAATATATAAAGCAGTAACGAACACGAGCGTTACAATGTTCACATATAAATTTCCTTAAATACAAAATTTAAGTATATTGTATCATACAATATTTGGTACATAGAGGATCCGTATTCTTTTTACAAAGAGGAAAAGATCGACAAAAGGTTGCAGGTTGATTGGGTGGAGATGCCTTCCGGTGCTCATGTTAGTTGTGTCTGCGTTGAAATAAAAATACGAAAAGTATATTAAAAACTTTTTAGATTTATACATCTATAGGTGAGCTCAATTATAAATATTTTGTCGCTTCGTATTAGGCAGTTTTAGCAAACAGATTGAGGGGGTTAAAAGTGGGCATAATAGGTATATAATTACCACTTAAAATTTTAACTGTCTCCTGATTGTGAATATTTAACTGTTTTGCCTCATTGTGACATACAGCATGTTAAATATAGTTTTGCTGGGACGCAGTCTGCAATTATTGTCATAAATCCTAAAAATTTATGTTACTGATCAGTTCGAACACAGCCAACACTAATGTTGTCACCGAAAAAGGCGTTTGTATGCTAGGATATAAAAAAAATAATTCTGTGGTTGTTAAATGGCTTTGTCATGTGTCAATGTGTCTCACCAACTGTCAAAAATATCCATGAGTGAAAACTAAAATTATGCTCCTCGATGGAACCAATACAGAGTTTAAACTGCTACCGAATTCACGGGGCCACTAATGAGTTACCATTTCGCTATATTTGGCAGCATTGAATGCCTGTGAAGTTAAATTCCGAAGTATTTTTGAGCAACGAACTATTTTGGAGAGTTACATACTTCGAACTAAGTTAACGTCGTCTAGTGCGAACAATTTTTTGGACCGAAGGATTCGGTTCGAAAATTTGAAGCTTCGCACGCCCCTACTTTATACTTTTCTCACGTAATCACAGATGTGGAGTTAATTTGACCCTAAGCGAGTGCTGAGCACTTTGTCAACTCATAACTTGCCTAAACACGAAAGTTTGCCTCTACAACTTTCTCAGGCTACTAATGAATGTTAGATTAGAAGGTAGCAGGTTGCCAGGGAGTGTATAAGTTGTGGAAGTGTTGAAAATCACACCGATTGGCGATGGTGGAGTCAGTTTGAGACCCGTCTGTAGTTAGGATTAAGAAAAAGAAGCTTTGCTGGAAATACTTTTTAATCATTTCTTTTGTTACAACATGAGAGTAAACAAAGTTTTCCTGTATCAAAGCCCCAATTGCGTTTCTATGAACTCGTACATACTTAGATGCTTGCAAGTGTTTCCAGTGCTCAGGGGCACTCAAAGAGTTTCTGAGCACTCAACGTGTTCGGAAGCTGTTTTGAGGAATACTAAGCACTAAGCCTTTTTATGAAGTGCTCGAAGCACTAAGACCTGGTTCCAACAAGTGCTCTTGAATACAAAAGTGCTTCAAATGCTTAGATGACCACTTTGTGCTTTGGAACAACTGTATTATACTACTAACTATACACTTATCCATATGAAGATCCTAAAGATATATTTGCAAAGCATCTAAAAAAAGGAAGCAAAATATATGCAGATCTGTTATCGAATGAAACAGCTAGTCAAGACAAACAAAACTTATAGGCATTTTCAAACCCCAACAACGGCATGTGTATACAACATTCGTAATAAATGAAATCATATTTAGAAGTACAGTGGAATGTCGATTATCCAGATCAATTGGGATTATAGTCAATCTGGATATTCAATTTTCCGATCACTGATATGCTGTGTCTCTTTTTTATAATGTCAAATATGTATTCATTGAAAAAACACAAATGCATACATTTATTCCTATTTCAGAACAAGTTTGTATATAGGTCATATATAGATTTCATACATACATGTCTGCTTACACTAATATGTATTGAAACAAAACTGTTACAGCATAATGTGTTAACAGAATTGCTCTTTGTATGTATCAGAACAACACAAATTCACTGTGTTGTGAAGAAGTCTAAAATACTACTCTTCTGTTTTAGTCCCATAACACGCTTTTTAGCAGCAAGATCTCTTAAACGGTTCAGATTAAGAAGTTGTATTTTGTCACACTCATCTTAATTTTCATACCACAGCATTTACGTCTATACACTGCATGGCAAAGTCTTGAGATGGAAATTTTTACATCTGCAGCAACATCATTACTGCCACATTACTGCTCCTGGTCGCCGTGCTCTTCCTCTTCTTCATTTGTTCCATGTTTTCTTGTGCAAAACTTGCAATGATTTCGTGGTCTTCGAAAATCTAGTGGCCAGGGTAACTTTCATCTGACTATAGCCAAGCGATGACATCATCCGTGTCCACTTCTTGTGAATCCGGAATCTTCTGCATTGCACTAACCATTTCTGTAGAAAGAGTGTCATTATCTTCAACTACCCCAGGTATAGATGTATACAAAATATTTTGTTCCATGCTTTTTTCAAAGTCACTGTAGCAACATAATTCCACGCATCTGTGGCTATATAAGCCGCATCCTTCAAATTAATCTTTTCAAATTAACTGATTACACACTGTTGTTTACAGCGTTTGTTAACAGCAAATGACACAAAAGAGTTCTTTACAGTAGAATCTCTTAAAGGTCCCAATTACACCAGGATCCCTGGGCTTAATCAATGATGTAACATTAGGTGGAAGACATAAGAGTTTGAACATTCCATTTTCCCCTCTTTAGTGCAACTTTTGATGGGTGGACAGGTGCATTATCTAGTTCGAGGAGTATTTCACCAGAGTTTCCAGAAATACGGTCGTGTTTTTTAACTTTGGTATAAAAATATTATCGTACCAATTAGTAAAGATGACAGCATTCATCAAGGCATTGCCTTCTCCTATAGCAAAAGTCTGCTAACTGACTGCCACTGGCTACATTTTTGAATAAAGCATGCGTATATCACAGATTCCCGTACTTTCTTTTCAGCAGTTTTTATAGTTTTCCTATCTTTGTTGTCAAGACAGGATGCAAATTTCAGTAGAGATACACCGTTCTTTTTTATGTCTGATAAGGTAGATGTGTCTACCAATATTGATGACCTAAAATAACACCACCAATTCCTTTGTTCAATTACATGTTTATTTTATCATTCCCTGATAATACAACTCGCTTACGTTTAGCAGACAGTTTCATTAAACAGTCGGCACACACTGGGAGAAATATGAATGGCAACGGAGTTAGTGGAAATACGAGAGCTCAATTTCAGAACTGCAAAGTTATAAATTTCCTGGAAAGATTTTGATTTTATACTTGTCTTGCAAATCTGAATTCTAAGAATACAAGAGTAAGCATTGTCCTGGACATAATAGATACTTTCTAGGAATTGTGCTCTGATATCGGGCACCTATCGCCAATAACTGGTTGGGTTTTCATTTGATCTGGATAGCCGGCGTTCAGATAATTGACGTTCTACTGTATATTTTATATTTAAATAAGATAAATAGGCTAGGGAATGGAGCTTCTCAGTTAACAGTAGGTATGTTTCTTCAAATTTGTAAACTCCGACTAAGTTTATTTAAAAAATAAAATTATGACCCCTTAACATTCGAGTAAGAAACATGTTCAGTAATTATTGTTGCCCTTACTTGTCGAAACCATCCCATACTAAACATAAACTTAGAGGATACTTCTCTCGCTTCACGATTGTTAGTTTTCTTATCTGTAATCGGATTTGCAACTTTACGGCATCAATTCAATTTTCTCCTATCTGTTGATAGTGTAAAGCAGCAAAACCAGTTACAGATAGGAAACTAAACGATTGTGAAGCCAGAGAAGTAGTTTCTAGATATATATTCAGGTAATTATAATTTACCGCTCTTGCTCTTATGGTCTTCATTTATATATATTTGTAATATGTTCTCTTAATATTTTTTATACGATATACTGAAAATATGATCTAAAAACTGTCTTTACAACAGGATTAGAAACAGTATGCCGTGAGTTCTATTTGTTTGACAGATAACCAGCATGATGGCCTGTTACATTGAGATGGCATTGATATAGTGCTCATATATATATATTTAATAGAATTGATTAGAATACTTTAAATATTACTTTAATAAATGATGCTCAGGATATTTTCAAATGAAGTTTACCTATTTCGTAACTGTATTATTTATATAATGTATCCATGAAGTATGAAATTAATGTCATATTTCAAGAATGCTTGATTTTCATGAAAATTTGCGTGTTGGGGTGGAAATTGTGAAAAATGAAATAACAAGATCAACAGTGTTGTCAAACTTGGCGTTTTACTTTGGTAAATACAAACTTTTCAAATTTTGCACTATTGAAAAGAGCTTTTCAAGGCCAAATTGTTTCTCGACCTCAAGACCATATTTTGCTGTTTTTTATACCTGGGGGAGACTGAGATAGGTTGTAACAAAACATATTTAACAATTTTCTTCGCTTAGACCTGTTATCCCTAACCTGATGTTTTTCTGTGAATTACGTACTTACATATTTTATGTAGTTAATGAATTGAAGATATACATATGATGAAATATTTCAAAATAAGACTTCTAACATTGTTTTAACTAGATGTCACCTTTTGTTACAATGGGCCCCACCGAGGGGTAAAAAGTAACAGAATGCAGGGTAAGTTTTAACTCTTATTGTTATCGACAAACGTAAATGTGAATTATATTTCTTAAAAAATCTAAATGAATATCAATCGACACATGGCTATATAAGTCTTATTGGTTATCTATTCACTATCAGAATTACACTTATGGCAGATATATGGAAATTTTCCATCAGTACACGTTTCATGTGACCACATTTCGTACTCTCCAGAGATAATCCATTTCTCTCTGGGTGTGCTATTCTCAAACTCTTCACTGCAAACTAAACAAAAAACTCTTCTGGGGACGAATCTGAATCTACGAAAACTTCTTTCTTTACTTTCTTTATTTTTGACTTCAACATTTTTTGAGATTTCGACTGGTTTATTCTTCTGTTGCATCTTTTTCTGGCGTGTCTGTGAACACCGTAGATTCTGCTTCTTTTCTTTTCGACCTCTCAAAGTTGTCTTACGTTGTGCAGCTCTAGGTATTCCGCAAATAAACTCCAGATAGAATGTAATTGCACCTTTAGAAGTTCTTTGGGAACTATTTTCATTCGATTTTAATGTTGAAGCAAGGGGTTCAAGTTCAGTTACTTCAGAAGAGGCAGGTAGATTAGTAATTACACTAGCCGATAAAGTAGCCATGAATTTGTCAGGAGTGTCTTGTGCTTGATCAGCTGACGTAGCCACAGGTACTAGATAAATTGTTTGAGAAGAGTGCGGAGGTGGTGGTGGCGGCTGATCTGTCACGCCGACGTAGAAATTCAGTCACCAAAAATATCCCTGTTAAAAGGTTCTATGCCATAAACTTTGAAACCTTTTGTTATGTTTACTGAAGTGGCTGCTCCTGGTAGCGCATCTCAAACAAGAGATTGGGCATTATAAATCGCCATTGACTTTCCAGGGTCGTTTCGTAGCCAACTGTCTTGGGCAGACGGTTAATATTTTTAAAGGCACCATACACACTTCTGTCCAAATGCTGGAGCTGATACAAACACATTATTGCCTTTGTTGCCAAAGTAGACTCCAGCAATAATAGGATAGGGTTTTCTTAGGATGGCTTAGCATGACAAGTGAAGTGTTGCTTATATTTATAAGTCTTCTACTATCATCCATCCAGAACCATTGACTGCACCAATAGATTCTGGAAGACCATCTCTAGTGAAGTTGTCCTGGATTTTTTTACTAGGGAACACAAACATAGGTAACATAGCATTCCCTATGGCACTTATGGCAACACATACAGTAACCAGAACCCCTCTTGGCCACCGACCTACTTCGTTCATTTTACGGCTATAACCTTGCTTACTTTTTGCACAGTGTTTACCCCCGTCTCGTCTAGGTTCCATATTTGAGCAGCTGTGAAACTGTATCTATCTCTTACTTTTGCTAGATTATCAAAACGAGATTTTTTTTTTAAATTAAAATTCATTGCTCTTTGCAAACTTGTAGGCTCTGGGGTCCTAATAGAGAAGTCACTATTTTTCTTAAGAAATATTGTTAACCATCTTCTTCTGCTGATTAGTTCTGTTTCCAGGAACCAGAAACTGTAATATTGTAATGCAACACACACTCTTAGGCGAATTTACGGAATTCCTTATTAGTTAAACCAAAATATATCTTCCAAGTTTATTTTAAATATTCAACTAAGGTGGCTGATTGATTATCATTCCACCGGACGTCGCCTATAGCCTACGTGATGACGTAATATGATCTTCGGAATCTCTTACCTTCTTCACATATCTTGAGAGTCACGTGACATACATTTAGAGCATTTGCCACTGAGGGTATAGATCCCTTATTAGCAACTCTGATAACTGCTTCTTCTGTCTGTTTAGAAGTAGAACCTTTTTCTGTTTTTTTTTTTTTTTTTTTTCACAGGATTCTTTAGACACTCGCTAGTGATGCAGTGTTGTCATATTTCATTTTCGGGAAATATTTGATATGTTACAACTTACGCTGTGTTACAATCTCCCCCGGTGTCCCCTATTTGAAATATTTGCCATTTTCTTTTGTCACAACTCAATACACTAAACACACATCTATCTCAGAGACTGGTGCCATACTTCAACATCTTGTGAATTTCAAACAAAGCATATATCATGGATCATACGAAAAACATGTGCTGTTCATATGAAATGGCCATGAAACATATCCCTATTAGTTTATTTTAAATGATAATCGTAATATTATTTAAAATGTACTGAACTAGTATTTATACGAGCGTCTTGCGACAGTAAAAACTTGGTTGTAAGGAGCTTACACATTGGGCACTAAAATAGTGCTTCCCGTCATGGCATGCCTTGTAAAATAAAGAATATATGAATATAATCTATACTTCTGTCTTCCGTGCATAATAATCTTCATATATAGTATTTTGTTCTTGATAAATAATATATACCTATATAGTATATATATATATATATATATATATATATATATATATATATATATATATATATATATATATATATATATATATATATATATATATATATATAATATGATATTGGTTATTATTAATTGTTCTGTTTCTCTTTAAAATGGGTTCCATCATAAAGTGCAGTGAATGCATAACTGTACTTACTGAGAAGAAAAATTTGTAGGCTCATATGTGAACATTCCATGACTTTGAACCTAATTGCCCAGAGAATAATGAGAAAGCAAAAACTGGATGCTCCAAGTTATTCTCTAGCAAATATGCACTAAACAGGCACACGATCAACTCACATAAAAGCAAAAATCATCCATTTATTCGAATACTTCTTGCAAAACATCAAGGTTACACTGCCCTCAACATAGTTGCATGGAAAGATTACTTAACTATAGAGGCTTAATAGTTTACCTCAATGAAAATCACTTTAATAACTACAAATATATTTAGGGAATAAGTATTTGACTTCCTACTGTAATTTAAATATGCTTAAAATATTCTGCGAGACGCTCGTATTTTCCTCTCACCTGTATATTTGATTTTTTTAATGTCTTGTAAGTTTTTATGCTAACCAAATTTTATAATGTTTTTATTTCATAATATACACAAACATTAAACTTTGATATTCATTTAAGCTGGAGAGTATGTGTTTTTTTGGAAGCACATGAAATCTTTTCACATGATCAACATCCACTTCATTTTTAAAAGATACATAAGTTTTATGCAATTATCTACTCCAGGGTTGTATTTAGAAGTTTTTTAGTTTTATAAAACGTTTAGTTACAAAAATGTTCTCAGTTCTTGTTATACTACAGAGTTGCTCATTTTGATTATCCATATGTGCTTTGAAGGACACTGACTGAAAACTAATAAATGTAAAAAGAAAATATATTTTTTTAACTTTATAACTAGTTTTAAATGGAGTTAACAGCATAATTTACAAGTAAATGTATTTGCATGTGTAGTTTTCTACATTAAAGGTTTGGTGTTAGGGTTCCTGCATTCGATTTGATATCAGTTTCTCATCATTTCATATCATCATTCTTCCATTCATGAGTAAATTATTGTTGTGAAAATGGAATAATAAAGAGAAAGTGAGTGCATATCAATATGGGATGGTAAATTTGGCTTGTGAATTATTTTTATTTGATGTCCTTGAAAGCTTCATATTTATTGTATATTTAATAAATGTATATGTGAATTCTTTATGCTACAGTTTATAAATTATATATGTGTATATGACTGACTTGTATTATAAAATAAAGTAATATAGTCTTGAGTGTTTATTTATTACAATAACATTCCCTTTATTTATATCCAGCAGTTTTATTTTTTTACCTATTGTCCAAAGTTTTTTATCTTAACTGGTCGAAAATTTGTTTAATCCCTGCCTTGCCAAATAAATTTAACTGAACCACTTTCTTGTAGATAGGCTCTTAAACAGGTTGACTGCGTCATTGGACATGTCCTACTGTGCAGATGTGCGGTATCGTCCCTGAGGAGTGGTGACTGCATATTTCCACTGTGCGGTGTTGGTCCCTGAGGACTGGTAATAATATAATCAGTTGTTTCTGTTTATCTCGGAAACGATTAGACTTTTGATAAATTTGTTCCAAACTTTGTCAGATAATACATAGTACTACTCACGTTTGCAGCCGCATGGATGCAAGATCGTTTTGTCAAGGTTAAAAAAGTTTCGGAAAATATTGATATAACGCTAAAGTAAAGAATAATATAGTACAGCACTACCCCAGATAAGAATGCCATAATTTATGTGACTGTAGTAGATATGGAAGATTTTTTCCCTGTTCAGTTTACCACACACAGACTGAATCTGTCTTTTCCATGTGAAATTGGTATCTAGATGGAAGTATTTTAGAGCACTTACCATGTTTAAACTGAGGTCGCTTTGGGTCCTCCTATTTGCAAATTCAATACAAGCCATCTTGTCTTCATACACGATAAGTCTATTACTACCACACCCAACCTGGAACTGGTTAACTACCGACGCAATTTTACATGACAGTTGTAGGTACCTCCGTATCAGCGGCAACAGTCACACATGCATCTTCGGCAAATATCGTTAGCAGACCTTCACTTACAAATAGTGTCATATCATTCACAAACAACAAAAACAGAATAGGTCCAATTATGGAACCTTGTGGGACACCCAGATTTACACTGTAACAGTCAGAATAGTAATTAGCAAACCTTACCCTTGAAGACCTCCCGCTGATAAAGGATTTTATCCACACCAAAAACAACCCTCCAACTCCAAGCGCATAGAATGTCTGACTAAGTATCATGACATCCACAGTATCAAATGCATTTGAAAGGTCAAAAAATATACCAACAACATAATTACCCCACTTGAGGGTTTCATACACATAGTTCATCATCTCAAAACAAGCGCTCTCAGTGGATCTTTTTTCCTGAAATGCATGCTGACAATTTGTCAAAATATCATTAGATTTGATAAAATTAGAAAGTCTGTTACATGCAATTATTTCCATAACTTTTGAGAAGATACTCAGCAAATGAATCTGGCGATAATTGACGACACCACTGCTATCACCTCTCTTGAGTATGCCAATCACATCTGACAATTTCAAGTAGTAAGGAAAGCAGCCATTTTCAAACGACATGTTGACTATGAACAGCAAGGGAACTGACAGATGTTCGGCCACCTGCTTGACCATGCTTGTTACCCAAAGGAGTGAATCACGTTAAGTAATTCTAATTCAACCACAGAATTAAATATTTCCAAGGTAAAAAAGAACAAAACAAGGCTATGCTCCAGACTGAATTTTTATTAGGTAAAAGCCCTACGCGTTTCGGCCCATAAATCTGGCCATCATCAGGGGCCTCGTTCTGTTTTTTTATATAACAGGAACTGGACTTTACAAGAAATCTATCATCGTGGCTATTTTCATCGACTGTCGCTTTTGTTTCCTTGCACTATATGGGTGAAGGCGGAATTACAAACATTAAAACCACAAATTACAGCAATGGACAAGCGGCGATACAAATAAAAATTTCGCATTTGAAATGGAGGACGGTTAAAAGCCGAATATCTGAATAGAACAGTTCTGATGATGGCCAGATTTATGGGCCGAAACGCATAGGGCTTTTACCTAATAAAAATTCAGTCTGGAGCATAGCCTTGTTCTGTTCTTTTTTACCTTGGAAATATGTCTAACCCAGACGTTGTGACGTTCAGAAATTACAGAATTAAATATATGGAATTACGCAAGAATTCCGTAGTCTATTGTAGGAAACATTTTGACCAAAATAGTTTACCACAGCCGATTGAGCAGCAATCGAAAAGTAGTGAACAAACTCATTAGCTATTATTGACGGGCAAGTTATTAACCGCAAGTTCTTGTGGTTAATAATAATAAGACATATTTTCTCTTGTCTGCCTAATTTAGAATTTATTATTTTCCAAAGTTCCTTGGGTCTGTTCACTGACTAATTTAATTTATTTTATTAAGACTTTAGTGGCCCCTTTATTAGAAAAATACAAAGTGAAAAAATCAACCGCCATAAAATAATTGAGCTTTTTTACAAAAGATTTCCCTTGAATTGGCACACCTAGAATCATTTACTGTTGTGTAAAAAACAATTCAATGGACATTTTACCTCTAAATATTTCCTATAAAAACAAATTGTAAACTGCTTTATCAATTTCGAGATATACACCTACTTCCATCATTTTTCGTTTATTGATTAGAGAGGTGGATGTGGTGGCATATGATAGAATGCCTCTCCTGTTCTTTTTGATGTCACATTGAGAGGCATTCTATCATCTTATATCACATTGACATCAAAAAGAACAGGAAATGTCACATTGACACCAAAAAGAACAGGAGAGGCATTCTATCATATGCTACCACATCCAGCTCTCTAATCAACAAACGAAAATGTCACATTGACATCCAAAAGCACAGGAGATGTCACATTGACATCAAAAAGAACAGGAGAGGCATTCTGTCATATGCTACCACATCCAGCTCTCTAATCAACAAACGAAAATGTCACATTGACATCAAAAAGAACAGGAGATGTCACATTGACATCAAAAAGAACAGGAGAGGCATTCTATCATATGCTACCACATCCAGCTCTCTAATCAATAAACGAAAATGTCACATTGACATCAAAAAGAACAGGAGATGTCACATTGACATCAAAAAGAACAGGAGAGGCATTCTATCATATGCTACCACATCCAGCTCTCTAATCAATAAACGAAAATGTCACATTGACATCAAAAAGAACAGGAGATGTCACATTGACATCAAAAAGAACAGGAGAGGCATTCTATCATATGCTACCAGATCCAGCTCTAATCAATAAACGAAAATGTCACATTGACATCCAAAAGCACAGGATATGTCACATTGACATCAAAAAGAACAGGAGATGTCACATTGACATCAAAAAGAACAGGAGAGGCATTCTATCATATGCCACCACATCCAGCGCTCTAATCAATAAATGAAAAATGATGAAAGTAGGTGTATATCTCGAAATTGATAAAGCAGTTTACAATTGGCTTCTATAGGAAATATTTAGACGTAAAATGATGACTGACAATATGTCCATTGAATTGTTTTTTACACAACATTAAATGATTCTAGGTGTGCCAATTCAGGGGAAATCTTTTGTGAAAAAGCTCAGTTCTTTTATGGCCAAACTCACAATGATAACTTCAAAGTCAGTTCCGGATGTCTTAATAAATTTAAAAATAGGTATAAATTTGACAATCATTGTCCATCAGAGAAGGAAAATTATCTAACAATAACAGGGCAGCTGTTAAACCATTTAAAATGTGTTTCTAAAATAAACTCGAAGAAATGCAGTTGTGTGATCAGCAAATCTACAATGCAGACGTGAGCGGACTCTTCTGGAAATTACTTCCCCAAAAAACACTCGCTCACCAAGCAGAAGCATCACTGGAAAAATGAGCAAGGAACTAGTTACATTTATGTCTTGCTCTAATGCCACTAGGACGCATAAAATGAGATTGTTAGTGTTGGGCAGACCTTACGGCCATTAAGAAGTAAACCGCTGCCTGTCTTCTACCAAGGACAGAAAAATCCTTGGTTACGAGAAAAATTAATAATACTAGTTTCAAGTGTGTTCCTGCATAAGTACACTTGAAGAACCCAAATCACCACAACACATTTTAAAAACCTGAAGATCGTTTCACTAACGAAGTTAGAGTCATCAGAGGATGAATAATTCTTTTTTTTCTTACCTTTTTGCTGCTCCAGACGTATATATATATATATATATATATATATATATATATATATATATATATATATATATATATATATATTTATATATATAGGGTGTCCCACGTCGAGTAATGTATTAGATTATTTCCGAAAATATACATTTTTATGTGATAAAAATTTGTATACGGGGGTCTCCGAAGATGCTCTATTTAATGGAAATAATTTTCAAAATGGCGGACATCCAGTTACACCGTAAATAGGTATAAACATCGTTATTTCAAATAGAACACCCTGTATATTATTGCATTTTTAGAATACTCATCTTTTTTTTTTTTTTTTGTTCCCTCAGGGCTCGTCCGCGGCCTTGCCGCCCCGATAGCACCGCAACCCTTGGTTGATTGTGCATACCCCTAGTCTTACTCCACCCATTCCAAAATCACTGTGCCTTGAACTAGTCTGCACAGCGATTGGTAGGGTGAAGTTTTATATTGCTCTGTCTCCGGTCTAGAGTGACCGTAGATCAGTTGTCTTTTCCGGTCCAGAGCTATACACTCGCACAAGATGTGCTGGGCTGATTCCTCCCCCTCGCCGCAGAGTCTGCATGCGAGGTCCCCTTCGAACCGCCCCATTTTATGTAGGTGTTTCTTGACGGCCATGTGTCCCGTCAAGAGACCTGTTGTGTTTCTGAGCTGTCCTCTGCTAAGGTTTAGCAGCTCCACAGCTCTCTTTGAACTGGGTCCGTCAATTATTGACTTCCCATGTCTGAGCCCTAGACAGTCCGCCCAGTACACCTTGTGTTGGTTTCTGACCCAGGACTTAATGGCTCCCCTGGCAGTGCTCTTTGACACGCCCAGAGCCGGTTCTGGTCCCATAAATGGTTCTGCTGACCCTCTCTTCGCGAGACTGTCAGCTTCTTCATTACCTTTGACCCCCGAATACTCATCTAATTTTAGGTTAAAAGTTATTAGGGTATGCTCTTCCTATCTTCAACTGTTTTCGAGTTATGTCAATTTATTTGAGAATTCTGTTCAAGGGAGGCTGACTTAATGAAGGTGATTTCGTGTCGTGTTAGGATGCTGAAAATTCTTTAATTTGTCAGACACATTCCAAGGCCATTAAGTTTTGACATGATTGTGAGGAAAAGTTGTTTCATATACAGGCTGTTTTGTAGGATGTATTAGAATTTGGTGTGCTTTAAACTAGAATAACATTTAATTCAAATGGAACACCCTGTATATTATCTTCTCGTTGACTAAATCAGATAATTCTCTTCCAAACTGTGTTAGCATTCCCTATACCTACAGCTGATAATTGTCGAGATATTTGCAGTTTACCAAAAAAAAAGACAAATTTAGGAGTATGTCTAAAATCTGTATGAATTCTAAGAGTGCTATGTGATGTTTAACATTTTCACGTTTATTGTCAGTTTTATATTTCTGTCATTCACGTGAGTTATTTTGTCTTTGTTGTCTGAATTAATAGGAATTCTACGTTATAATGGATAATGCCAGCTATTCAAACGAACAATTGCTGAATTTATTTTATTTTCATGGAGAGTGCAACAGAGTGGTCAGCAGAACATGTCGGCTGTTTAATGATAGGTATCCCGAGTCCTCGCCAATGACTGCGTTGAAATTCAGACGTTATGAAACCAATTTCTTGAGAACGGGGAGTTGCACGATTAAACAAACATCAAGATCAGTTCCAGTTATAGAAGACGAACACACACACATTTCTGTGTGGTCTTATTTCGAAGCTCATCCAAAGGCGTCAATACGTACAGCTGAATATGACATGAACATAGTACGTTCCTCCATACAGAGAATATTGTCCAAGCATAAGATGCATAGTTATAAATTGATAAATGTACAAGCTCTGGAACCAAACGACACAGCCCACCGAATTAAATTTTGTCACACTCTTCTTTAAAAACACCGAAACGATCCTTTATTTCTGAAAAGCATAATTTGGACCGACGAAACAAAGATGTCCCATGAAGGAATATTTAACAGACATAATATTTACTACTGAGCTCAAGACAATCCTCATGTCAAAAGAGAACGCTGTTTTTAGAGAAAATTCAGCTTCAACTTGTTTGCTCTTCTGATGGATGATAAAATATCGTACTGCATTTACGATAATAATGTGACAGCTGTGCAATACCTAGAGATTTTGCGAACCATTGTCTCTGATTTCTTAGACAATTTACCACTTACTGCGTATGTGAATTGTTGGTATCAACTAGATGGGGCTCCTGCGCATTATTCAGCAGAGGCGAGGATCTTTTTAAAGGATGAATTCGGAGAGAGGTGGATGGGACGCGGCGGAACATACAATTGGCCCCCACGGTTGCCCGACCTCACTCCTCTGGATTTTTACCTATGGGGTAAATTGAAATCAGATGTTTATGCGACTCCAGTCAACACCAGGGAAAAACGATAAAGTCCGTAATTGTTTGGATAATATTGATCCCGCAGAAATAGGGGGTACAGCAAGTGAAGGAGTTGTAATACGCTTAGTGCGAATGGTACACAATTGGAACAATACCAATCATGAGTTTCTTAGCTAGACATAATCATTTTCAACTTTTAATACTTTTGGTTATTCTCTGTTATTTGTTGAAATTTCATAAATATTAATTATTATTTTTTTGGTAAACTGCAAATATCTCAACAATTATCAACTTTAGGTATAAGGAATGCTAATACAGTTTGAAAGAGAATGATCTGCTCTATTCAATGAGAAGATACCTATCATTAAACAGCCGACATGTTCTGCTGACCACTCTGTTGCACTCTCCATGAAAATAAAATAAATTCAGCAATTGTTCGTTTGAATAGCTGGCATTATCCATAATAACGTAGAATTCCTATTAATTCAGACAACAAAGACAAAATAACTCACGTTGTGAATGACAGAAATATAAAACTGACAATAAACGTGAAAATGTCAAACATCATATAGCATTCTTAGAATTTATACAGATTTTAGACATACTCCTAAATTTGTCTTTTTTTTTTTTTGGTAAACCGCAAATATCTCGACAATTATCAACTGTAGGTATAGGGAATGCTAATACAGTTTGAAAGATAATTATCTGCTCTATTCAATGAAAAGATAATATACCGGGTGTTCTATTTGAAATAAATGAGTTATTCTAGTTTAAAGCACACCAAATTCTAATACATCCTACAAAACACCCTGTATATGAAACAATTTTTCCTCACAATCATGTCGAAGCTTAATGGCCTTGGAACGTGTCTGACAAATGAAAGAATTTTCAGCATCCTAACACGACAGGAAATCACCTTCATTAAGTCAGCTTCCCCTTGAACAGAATTCTCAAATAAATTGACATAACTAGAAAACAGTTGAAGATATGGAGAGCATACGCTAATAACTTTTAACCTAAAATTAGATGAATATTCTAAAAATGCAATAATATACAGGGTGTTCCATTTAAAATAACGATGTTTATATCTATTTACGGTGTAACCGGAAGTCCGCCATTTTGGAAATTATCTCCATTAAATAGAGCATCTTCGGAAACCCCCGTATACAAATTTTTAGCACTCAAAAATGTATATTTTCGGAAATCATCTAATACATTACTCGACGTGGGACACCTGTGTATATATATATATATATATATATATATATATATATATATATATATATATATATATATATATATATATATATATATATATATATATATATATATATATATATATATATATACTATTTGCTATGAAAAATATTTAGAGGGGTTCCCTACTACAATCGTATAGTTACGTCTAACGTCTACTGTTTGGCCAACGAGTCGGAGATATTTATTGCGCAAGTATGCAGTCCATTGTCTGAATATTGGGAATTACCCAAACGACTTATTGAAAACTGAGTTCTCTTTATTAGAGTTCATTCGTGTCATATCCTTACCTATACAGATGAAAAAGGTTGATTCTAAAACAATAATACTGCATTTTGCGTCTTAATTTTATATTAATAATGACAATAGACTACTACAGTCGTATATATACGCACCACTTGAAAATTATGCGCACATGGCAGACAGACTAAATGCGCAGTGAAGGGGTATTGTGGTGATTTGGGTTCTCCAAGTGTACTCATCAGTGCTCATGGCAGGTTACAATCTTCACTTTGTATTCCTGCAGTTCAGACTCGAATGTGACAGCTGAATTTAGATGCCAAGGCACTTTTAATTTTAAACAACGCTCCAGGGCAACCAGAAGACATGTCCAGATGATAAGACAATTATGTTCATCTTTTCGCCCCCAAATGTAAACAGTCTTGTCGACCAAAAAGGCCATGTCCATGATTTTTTGGAATTCGAAAGGAATATTCCTCATCGATCTTTTGCAGAAAAGAAGAACTACAGAGGCAGTACTACAGTAAATTATTGGACCGATTCAATAAGAAATTGAAGGAGACACGGCCCGATTTGGCTAAGAAAAAAGTGTCATTTCACCACGATAATGCACCAACACATTCATCCCGAACTGTCGCAGTCTAATTGCATGAACTGCGCTACGAATTGTTGCGCCACCCAACACACTCTTTCAACTTTGCTACCTGCGTGTATTCTGCTCAAATGAGGATGTTATAGCCGAGACAGAAGCGTATTTTAGTGAGTTTGACGAATCGTATTTTTTGGAAGGGTTAAAGAAATGACAGAAACGTTGTGAAAAGTGTATTGATCTAAAAGGATATTATGTTACAAAAATAAAAAATAAAAATTGTGAAAAACTTCCGTTTTCATTCTTAACACGGGTACACATTTATTGTATCATGTATCACACTATAACTCAAAAGATGATGGGCCGATTTTGATTAAATTTGACGAGTGCGTTTCTTTTGCAAGTGGCTTGGATAAGTTCGTGAGCTAGAAAAATGGAACCAGTTTTTTATGCAAAATTTTGGATTTTCTTTCGGAAAAAATTTGTATCTCGGGAAATAACAAAGCTATGGTAACCAAATTTGGTGCACAGGTTTCTATTATAAAAGTATACTATAAACCAAAATATAGACCTTTAAGTTAAAAGAAAAAAAGAGATACGCATTTAAAGAAAAATTTTCGGGTGCCACTGATGACTAGAGAAACACCTAGAAACAATATATTTTGTGTGGATAACAAAATCTATTGTGCATTGCAGACCAAGATTCGTTTTTTTTTTTGGCCCAAAGGGTCCCGAAATTCCGGAAAATTTACTTTGAAAATTTTATAGTTTTTCTTCTTAACGCCACAGTCGCGCTTTAAAACGTCATAATTGTGCAACATTTAGACAAAGAACCTGAAACAAATATGGGTTATGTAGAGAAGATGTGGCAGGAAACGTGTTTTACAAGGCCTTAAGTTGCAGCTTCAACCGACATTTTACTCAAATATTAGCAGAAATGTCATTTCAAATAGACATTTTCTCTGATACTTTGGCAGTAGTTTTAGTTATAGTGTATGGTTCAATAGTCTGTAATTTTTTAAGAATTCGCTATCGATACTGCGACTTTTGAATTGTGAAAAGATTTCTTCAAATGAGTGTATGTTACAAATGGATACAATGCTTTGTTTGAATTAGATAGTTGGATTCCCCGGTCCTTTCTAATTCTGACCTGAGCGTTAATATCTAATCTGTCAATGTCAAAGACATATTATACTATGGTCAAACAGATGTTTGTTTATATATATATATATATATATATATATATATATATATATATATATATATATATATATATATATATATATATATATATATATATATATATATATAGATAGATAGATAGATAGAGGTATATTCTATGACAAAAAACATCAATAACATTCAAACTTAAAAATGAATTACGGTCGAATTTTGACCAATGCACATGTCCACTACTATCTGTTATTATAAAAGATACGTGAAAAAATTGTATACGTTAATTATAGGGTGTCTTGAGCTGCATCTAACAAAATCGTTTTAATAAACACAAGTTGCCCATAAGTTGTTGGTGATATAAATTTGATTAGTTTTTATTGCATTTTCTATCGAACTATAATGCATGTTTTCAAGAAAAAAATATACTGTTTTTGTTTTTAAGTTATTTCAATTGTTTTGCAACTTTTCACATTTCTGGAGGATATCAAAAAATATGATGTGGTGTTTTTACCAATAGATAGCAGATACCATGAAAATCACGGCTTCAGAGATGCTTTCGTTTATATCGTTTGTTAATTTTCGCACTTTTTCGAACAAAAAAGTTATTTTGATAAAATGTGGTACATTGTTTCTACTATATAGGTTATACTGGTAACCAAGTTTGATGCCTGCTTTCATTACAAAAAAGACCTATTATGTAGTTATTTTTTTCGTAGTGAAAATTCACTACCATAACTCACATGCTGCTTCCAGACTTTTTTCAGTTTTTAGTATATGTTGCATACATGGAAAATGAAAACGAACATATTTCTTAGCACAATGTATTACAGAATTATTCCATCACCTCTAAATACAAAAAATGTTTTAATAACACAAAAATTAACAAAACTATATAAATGATACTATATTAATTACAATACATACAATAAAATACAGTTTCAGGAATATACTTGCCACTAAATTAAAATAATTACCACACAGTTCCACAAATGCCAGTCAAAACTTTATTAAGATGGCTTAAGTTAATGAAAACATTTTGAAACAAAACTTCAAGACTTGTGAAAAACATTCAATTGACTTAAGTGATTTTTTTATAACTGGAAACAATAATTGAAGAAACCTGAAATATTTACTGGCATTGTAAAACCAAATATTTTCTGAGGAATTAAATATAGTTGGGCTGACTAAAACTATTTTATAATAAATGAAAACATAGGAGAAAATCATACATCCAGTTATATCCATTTTAAAAGAAAAAGGCAGAAAAAAGTGTTAATAAAAAAGATATAACACCAAAACAAGAGAGATAATAATTAAAATGTAATTTGCTTTAATATTTGTATACTGAAACTAAACAGTTGACTTCTGAGTCTGATTTTTATACATTATTTTATCTGAGCCTCAACACTACCCTCTAAAGTTCCAACATCTTAATTATTGAAAAATATATAACCAACATATCGACACAATGTGAAATCATATAGTGAACACTAGAAGGTACACTTTGGTAAAACCCAGTTCACCACAAGCATTTTTTGCACATATAATTTTTTGCTAAAAGTTAGCTTCTTCAAAGGATAAAAAAATTGAACTGTGGAGAAGGTAAAATCATTTTTATAGTAATTAGTTGAAGACTAGATTTTAGAAATCAGACCTGTATCATTTTAAAACTATTTAAAAAAGTTTTTGAGAGAATAATTCTGTACCCAAGAGGTAAACAGTCCCTAAATTTCACAAAATTGGGTTAAGACTGTTTCACTGAACAAAATGAACCCTTTTGAGTGGTAAAACGTAAAACAATAATGTTTGATGTATACAGTAGCGTCTCCTTATGGTGACAGTTGACAACCATGTTTAGTGTCCCAACACCTTGAGGCATAAAGTAGCATTTCCATTTGACGGGTATCATGTTAATGTTGTTTTCATTAAGACTTGTTTTTAAGTGTTAATATGTGTTCAGGGGGTAGGATAATGTAACTAACACTGGTACCAGTAAGTGTATTGTTTCAATAAAATTGATTTAAACCAGTTTGGCCCAATTGAAATTTGGAGGTTATGTTTGATGTTTACAAAGCAAAGAACTTACTGCAGATATGCATCAATGTTATTATTTAAGCTAATTAAATTAAGTCTGAATAAAGTACCTATATAGTGTATTTAACAATCATACACCAATTTTGACAATAGTCTTTGGAGTTATTACTGTCTACTTCCAAAGGTTTCAAGACAAAACACACACACACGGTTGTTTGTTTTTTATGTTCAAGTTTCACAAAATTGGGTTAAGACTGTTTTCCACTAAACAAAATGAACTCTTTTGATTGATAAAACGTAGTATCTCCACAATAATGTTTGAGGTATACAGTAGCGTCTCCTTATGGTGACAGTTGACAAGCATGTCTAATGTCCCAACACCTTGAGGCATAAAGTAGTATTTCCATTTACATTTGACTGGTATCATGTTAATGTTGTTTTCTTTAAGACTGGTGTTGTTTTTGAGTGTTAATATGTGTTCGGAGGGGCACTGAAAGGTACCGGTAAGTGTATTTTTTCAATAAAATTGACTTAACCAATTTGATCCAATTGAAATTTAGAGGTTATGTTTGATGTTTACAAAGCAAACAACTTACTGCACATATATATATATATATATATATATATATATATATATATATATATATATATATATATATATATATATATATATATATATATATATATATATATCAATATTATTATTTAAGCTAATTAAATTAAGTATGAATGAAGTACCTATATAGTGTATTTAACAATCATAAACCAATTTTGATAATAGTCTTTGGAGTTATTACTGTCTACTTCTAAAGGTTTCAATACAAAACGGAAACACGGTTGTTTCTTTTTTATGTTCAAGTTGCCCTAATCATTTCTTTTAATTATTTATTTAGTATGAACTTAACATCTTATTTTATTTTTTAAGGAAATGATGACTCTACCAACGTCAAAGAGCTAGGCAATGAATCGAACAGCAGCACTGCAGTGCCTACTTCTGGAAACAAAAAGTTAAATTATCCTACTGAAGTTTCAATGACAGCCAAGAGCGATAAAAATGCAATATTAGGAAATTATAGTGAACACACTGATACATAATAATAATAATAATAATTTAGACACAATGCTGAATCATCTCACATCACAGCAGGTATACAAGAGCGAGAAAGCCATAACACATCTAATGTCATTCAAACATTTTCTGATGATAAGTGTGGCTGAACCTAGTCATGAACGAAATAAGGAGAATAATGCATTACAGCATATTCCTGAAAGCGAAACCAAAGTTACAAACAATGAAGTAGGTATCAAGGAAAAAGGAAAGAAAAAGGCCGAAAAATACTGGCAACTGAAAAAAAAACTATAAAAAAGAGACACACTCTAGGGGGCAAGGAACATTTATCAAAATCGGGAAAGACAATACAAGTCAAAAAATGAAAGCTTGGGTGTGTTTTATGTAAAAAGAAATGCAGCGATAGATATATATATATATATATATATATATATATATATATATATATATATAATATATATATATATATATATAACAATGTTATTTTAGCAGATTGTGTTTCATCCGGCAACACCTTTGAAGAAAATAGTAATCTTACTGCTTTTGATGAAACCTCAGTAATCTTTGAAACCTACCCGACCTATACTCATTTAACCAGTAAGAAGAAACTTGTGCCCTACAGTAGAAGTTCTTTAGTGAACGAGCATAAATCGCCTCATGTTGCACATGTCTTCCAGTCTAAGTTCCAACCGTAATGGCACATCCTCATAGTCTTTGCGAAGCGATGTATTGAGGAAAGTGCAAAAAAAAGTTGAGCAGAAATGCAAGGAATCAAGCCACAAATGTCATGCACTTGAATACAGAGACGACAAGGGAAGAATTGTACCTCCCAAAACAATGCTCCCTCTTTCCTACGAAGAAAAAAGTGCAAATAAAATTGCATGTCTTTAACTGCCCCAAAAAGACAACAAAAGCAAAGATTGATTTATAGTAGAAACATGTTATGCTTATATAACTGATCTCAAGAAAATGTGATTCTTTGTCGTTTATTGTTATAATATACATTTTAGTTTCTTTTTGTTTTAATGTGATCTTTTGGTTATTTTTGAATGAAATGTTGCTTTTACAATTATATACTGTTTTAGTTTTATTTATAATTTTTTCTTTTTTGTTCATCAAATAATGTTATTGTGTCTATAATATTGTTTATTTTCACTAGAAAATTAACGATTCAAATACCAGATTTCCATTGAGAATGCAGAAATCGTGATTTTTTTTGAAACTAAAAATAAGAGCACGATTTTCACTCATAAGATTTAAGTTCATTAACAGTATAAAATGTCGCATAAGCGCGTAGTTTACGTATGCGTCTTCGACACTTTTGCTTGTTACCAGACTCTACAGTTATGTGTACACTCTGCTTAAGCTCCAGGCTGATCGGAATTGGTGTCAAGTTAAAAAGTGTAAATACAACAAATGTTGATAAGCTCCAACCAGATTTATAAAACGACGTAAGCGACACAGATATCGCCTTTTCCCGGAATTGAAGCTATTTTATGTGGTTCTTTTATCAACACTATGGCTTACTGTTGCCTAGTAAATGAGTTAAAGTATGCCCGAGTAAATTATTTTTCGAAATAAACAGTTTTATTTGATTTCTGTATAAGTTACCAAATGGTGCTTATGTCGTTATGTCTGCCAGAACATCATCGATATGATGATACTTGCTAAAGCCACTGAAATGACAGGTGTCTATGAAATAAGTTGTAAAGACTGTAATCTTAAATACATTGGGCAGATTAAAAGAACCATTGAAACCAGATTTAAAGAACATCTGGCACAGCTGAGATACGGTACTATAGACAAGTCATGTATTGCTCAGCATATTTGGGATAATAATCACCACATAGATAAAGAATACCTGAAGCTTATAAAAAATGTTGGACAACTGCTGAAATTAGGCGTCTACGAGAGTATTTATATCTCTAGGGCCATAAACAACAAAGTTTATCGAACCCGAGCTCCGCCACTGATTAATAGTTCACTGTTCACGCTGTCTGTTTGATATAAAAGAGATGCTGAAACCCAGTAGGAACAACTATAACGGGGTTTTAAAAGATCTTCCGACAATTAAAATATAAAAGTAGAAAGTTTGTTTGTTGATTCCTTTCTCTCTCTCTCTCTCTAAGGTGTCTGTCGTTTACCTGACACCTAATATAAATACAATTTTTAGTAGTTAAGAATTTGAAAATTTGCATCTGTTGTTGCTAACTTTGTTTGTTAAACGACCGGCAGGTCTTTAAAAAATGTGTTGTGGTCATTTGGGTTACTCAAGTGTACTTCTATCCTATTATACTAAAAAATAATTAGAAATTGCAAAAAATAATTATGGTGGGTTAAGACAACTGCAAGTAAACAAATTTAAGCTACATATAAGCTCCACACATAATTTTTTGCTAAACTTGTACAAAATGTACATGTTTAGCATGTACAAATACAAAAAACAATTAATATTGTCAGAAATTATGAGGGTAGGTTGAAGTTGTTTTACCATAGAGCAAATCAAAAAATACTTTTCAACTTTATACAGTCCTTAATTTCTAAATAATAAAAGGAATGCAAAAAAGCAGTTTGGTATAAAAAGTGAGTAAATTTGTCGTAGCAAATTCAACTAAACAAGAGTATCACAGCGCTAGTATCACACTAATCAAAGATTCTGAGTTGATGATGGTAAATTTTAGTTAACCTGGTTTTGATCAATATGTTCTTGAAAAGATTTGCAAATAGCACATGGTAAAGATAAATAGAAGCTACAAAAACTATAATAATTGTAACAGAAATTATACATTCATGCTCCCTAATATAACTAGTCAGTAAACTTTGGTAAATATTAATACAAAACATACAAGGCTTGTATAATAAAAACGAGCTTTATAAAATATGGTTTAAAAATGCTTGATAGATTGTGTGGTGGTTTTAGCCGAACATATCAGATTTTAAAAATGATTCCCCATTTCCCCACAAACAATTCACTGTGCTCCTCAATTTGTTCGACTATGCTCTTTGATTTGTTATAAGGGAAAAGCTTATTCAATCCTTATTATACCATATATTTTTACATATTCCATCCAACGCAGAGAGTACTCGTGTACTCAAGTAAGTTATGCAGACAAGACATAATTTGCATACATAACCTATTCATTTGGTGGGTCTTATTGTTAATTAGGACTGTTAGTTTTCTCAGTTACCTACATGTCTATCAATAGCTTTGAAGTGCAATTTTTGCTTTTGTGAGCTTTTGAATGATAAAATAATGGATAGTGAAGATTAAAAAGAAAGTGACACAAATGAATCAGCTGTCAATCAAAGTTCTACTACAGTATCTTGATTAAGGTATGTTGTAATACATGACCTACTTGGTCATTAATTTTACTGTACCTACATTTTTACTATACTTACATTTTCTAATAACCATTTTAGCTCTGTACGGAAATCCTTACCGTGGGACCCTAGCTGCTGTATTCGCTTGGACCGATGGAGTCTATTTTTTACAGTGAATGATTTAGGGATGAAATACGTAAAATGCACATGGTCCATATTACCTGTACTATTTTTTCTTATAAATAACTGTCTTTGTTAGACGAGTCATCTGACGAAAAGCAAGATGTTGTAAATAGTGGTGATGATGCTAAAGAATCTGATGTTGACGATTTGGTTGTTATGGAACAGATGGAGAATGCTGTTGAAGTTAACTCGGATTACGAAGATGATAAAGTGAGAAAGCTGGAAGATGACAATAACGGCAGTCAAGCACATCAGAACAACATTCCCCAACTATATAAATCTCGAGACGGGACAGTTAGGAGGACTTCAGCGTTACCTATGTCTCAAACGCCAAGCTTCTCTAAGGGTCGAATATTTTTAAGCAGTAGGTATATTCCTTCCAAATCCCATAGATTTGGGGTCCAGTTTTTTATAATGTGTGACTGTGAGGCCATATATGTACTAGACTTGTTTATTTAAGTGGCTGCTGCAACTGACATCAGAGACTTTGAGGTAAATGTTGGACAACATGGTAATACTGTTCTCACTCTACTAGACATACATAGGGAGAGGCCATATTTTATATGTCAACAATTGGTACATAAGCCCAAAACTACTTTCCCACCTTCATGAAAGAACAAATAATGCTTGTGGGACTGTTACAAGAAACAGAAGAGGCATGCACAAAGTGGAATACATGTCTACCCACAATCAACATTGCTCTAGTGGCAGGAGAAAAGAAAAGTAAAAATGCTCACAACTCTTCACGAAGGGAAAAGGAACTCGCCGACAAAACTGACAGAATGGCAAATGAAGCAATAAGAAAACCAACTTTGCATTGTTAACTACAAAAAAATATGGGTGCAGTTGACAGGAGTCATATGTTGCTAAGCTCTGTAGAGTGCAGGCAAAAAATGGCGAAATGTTGCCTAAAAGTGCTCTTTCACCTTGTGGACTTATCATTGCTGAATGCTAACGCTTTGTACAGAGCATGTAGTGGTCAAAATATAAGTATATAACCAAGGAATGCTTAGAAATATTTCACCGGCACCAAATGTAAGTATCACTGTGGTAGATGATCAGCAGATGGCGACCTCCCTTTACGGCTAAGTGAACGACACATAATCTCTCTCATTCCACCCATAGAAAAGAAAAATATCTGCAAAGAAAGTGTTGTGTGCTACAAAAACAATAAGTGTAATGACACAAGATACAGTTGTGCAAAATGTGACGCACCTCTATGCATTACCAAGTGCTTCAAAAATATCATACCCAAAAAGTTTTCTAGTTTGTTATACCAAGAGTTTTACCTTTGATATTATGTGTAAATTCATTGTCTGTAATGTGTTAATGAAGATATTTAGAAGTTAACATTCCATACAACTTCCATTATAATAGATTTTTACTACACAATCATAGAAGCACGCTGTTGCAGACGTTAATTTACGCGGCGGGACCAAATTAGCGCGCGGATAGCGTGAATCTGTGCAGCCTAAGCGCACAGTTAAGAGGTTAAGTGGCCACTGTATCCTACCAGATACATCTACATATGTATCCTTGAGCTTCTTTATTGAGAATTAGAATATAGTAGGCAATGTGTCTCCCAAGATACACACTGTGTGTAGTGTGTAATGCTAGTTGTAGTACATTGCTTGTAATGTTAAAACTGAAATATCACCAATATGTAGGATGGGGTTTCAAGGTGATGATGTGCATTTAAGTTCCGTAAGTATCATTATCGTTTATTTGAATTATTAGTAATCCAAATTTGTTCGTAATAGCAGTATATCCTTATATATGTTTGTAAGGTGTTCTTTCAAAAACTTATATTTTTTGGTGGTCCAGAAGCCAGTTGTTGTTTTAATTTTGCGACAGAAGAAACTCTGAAAAATCTAAGTACATACCAATATTACCACCGATTAATCCTACGATCTCACATCAGTGATGAAGAAATATTTTATGACGGAGGTGACGGTGACCTTTATCCAATCTATAATCCCAACACATCTATAAAGCAGATGGTGTCTGCTGATCCAATATCTAGGGACTGGAATTCAAAGAATGGCCGATCTTTGTCTTTTTCACAGCGTACCGATTCAAAATCTACAAAGGTGTCAAAGTTACACAACTACAATCGACCAAAGAAGATTTTCAGTACTGCCTACATAAATATATTGTGCTGCTCCAGATCAAATTACTACCCTTGTACAGTATTTTTCACGATTTGTTGTTGGAATGCATCATGCATCAGTCTAATTTATATTGCACTCCGGTAACTGGTTATATTTTGGAAACAACTGCAGTTGTAAAAAGGCATTTATTGCTATTCCTTACGGGTATTGTAAATATTTATTGATTTGAAGACAAGGATGATTAGGGAAACACCACCAGATACACTCAGGCTTGTCGCTTCTAATGGTTGGATGACAGCAGAGCTTTACGGTCAAACATTCTGGCTCGACAGTCGAAAACCCAACATTTTTAATTTTCGACAAGCATGAAAAACCACCTGTCTGTAGTAGCATTAAATTTGGCAAAACACATTGCAGTCAATTTGCTCACATTGCCCCCACATAGTTCTCACATATTGCAGCCGTTAGACATTAGTATATTTGCTCCATTTAAATTATATTATAACAACGATTGATTCTTGGATGTTACGAAACCACATAGTTCTCACATATTGCAGCCGTTAGACATTAGTATATTTGCTCCATTTAAATTATATTACTCAGCGATTGATTCTTGGATGTTACGAAACCCTGCTGTCCATATTACTATTTATGAGATTGCAGAGTTTGTAGAAGTTGCTCACAATAAAGCAATGGTGCCTTGCAACATCAAATTTGACTTTAGAAAATCTGGCATCTGTCCTTTTGATTAAAAAAATTTCACAGATAACGACTTTTCATGTAGTTTCGTGACCAATAGACCATTAGATTCAAACATACCGAACCTAGATCACACTATGGAAGTAGGAGTTACGACAAAACAAAATTCATCTCGATGAGTCTGAAATTGCAGAAAATGAATCAAACCCTCTGGCGACCGCATTGTCGTCTAACTTTGTATCTCCAAAAATATTTAATGGCTACCCCCAAAAACAAAACCAAGAAACAAGAATAGAAAACCGTGAGAAAAAGGTCAAAGCTTGAAAGTCACCGATACACCAGAAAAGAACACAATCACAGATAAAGCAATAAGAAGAAAAACAAAAAGGAACATGTAAAAAGAAAAATGTATGTAACAGCCGACAAAATTGAATATGATAATGATGAAGGAGATAATATGAGTATTCAAGACGAATCATCTGATTATGATGTGAACTCGTTCCTGGCAGATAAGAAATGGGACTCCGACAATCCACCTGTGGTTGATTCTTTTGTTCTTGTACAATTCAAAACAGGTGTAAAACAAGTGAGAAATTGTTTTTATGTAGAGAAAGTTATAGAGGAAAAAAATATTTTGAGGATTATCATGTAGAATTTCTTCGGAAAAGTGATACAGTTAGAAGCCGATTTATTTTTCCGATAGTTGGTGAAAGTTTGATTTCATGTGAGCGATTTTAAAATAATTTAACCGACACTGAAAATGTTGGGTACTAAACACCAACAAAGTGCCTTAGATTTTGGTATTGACTTCACATGGATGTTAAATATTGAATGCTTTCATGCCTATATATGCAGACTTAACGAAATAAATATTATTACTGAAGCATGTATATTGTAGACCACCCTCCCCTAGATATTACAAGAAGTTTCTAGTACACCTTTTTGTATTTTTGTTAATTCGATGTTGGTCCATCTCAGTGATTAATACTAGCCCCAGAAAGAATTTTCAACCACCCGACCTCCAAATTTCTTCTTTTACCAGAAGAATGGGAATCTATCACATACCAAATATTGCATCATACAATACACCTAAATTTTTTATTTAAGAGCTGATAGTTCTGTAAACATTGAAGAATTTCAGTGAGCTCGATTTTAAATTTCATAGGAGTTATACTATAAATTTTAGATTTACTATTTCTCAGATTCGAAGGTCCAGCCAACCTATTTGCTTCAGTTCGTTCATAGCTCAGTTTGAAGAAAACATGGGTTCGCACAGTCCTAATCTATGCCCTTTTTAGCACTTTAACTGCCGACCTAATTTTCAGGTTATGTTGAGCCAGGCCAAACCATTTTGTCATTTAAATGTTGTGCTTTAAGCTTTTATCAATATTTATAAACCTTTACAAAGCAGTAAACGAGTTTTTTGCGTTTTTCCAACAGTGCATCGCTAAAGATACATGTGGCCTGAGCTGATAATTTATCACACATCACACAAGGCCGGGTGTATCGCTAGCGCTACACCATCTTATTTTTTTTTCATTGCAGGTGTAACCATTTTGAAATTAAACCTTAACTGTTTTGGATTAGTGATACAAAGTAACTTTCAGTGAGAGTAGTGATATAGGACAAAAACGATGGCTAGGAGATATGTTACAGGCGCTGAGATGCACTTGAAAACATGAATGATGAGGATTCATATGATGATCCCTCTGAAAGTGATAGGTCAAGTTCTAATAGTCGAAATTTAACATTTATATCCTGTTGCTACAATTCAGACTACGCCTATACCAACAGCTGCTGCTGCGCCAATACTTACTACACCAGATGACTTTCAGAATATTGTTTGGACTGATCCTGTTGAAAGACAACACTTCCCCTTTACTGCTACAGGTGGCATGGATCCAACCATTTCAGGAATATTGGCGCTTGTTAAACCAATAGACTACTTTTCACTCTTTTTAACCCACGAAATTATACAATTAATAGTCAACGAAACGAATCTATATGTGACGCAAAGACTTCAAAAGGAAAATGATATTCCTCCTTCATCACACTTACATGAGTGGTCACCAACTGACGTGGATGAAATGAAATAGTTCGTTGGATGGCTTGGATAGATGGGCATTGTAAAAGTTCCAGAACTTGCTAATTATTGGTCGAAAAGTAAATTTTTTCGTTTGATTTGCCAAAAAAACATCATCTCACGAAATCGCTTTGAGTTACTTCTGAGATTCTGGCATTTTGCCAACAATGAGGTAGCGATACCTGGAAATCATACACATAAGTTAAATAACGTGTTTGAGAAATTTGTAGAAAATTTCAAAAGCGCCTCATACGTCTGGATAGAAAGTTTCTATCGATGAAACTATGGTCCCCTTTAGATGGCGTCTAAGTTTTCGTTAATATATTCCATCAAAGAGACACCGACATGGAATAAAGTTGTATAAATTATGCACCGAAAAAGGGTACACATGGAATATCTCAATTTATGTTGGTAGAGACCTAACTGATGACCAGACACAAACAGCTTCTCCAAATGTCACATTGAAACTTATCGAAGCTTTATTGGGAGAAGGAAGAACACTCTATGTAGATAATTTTTACACCGGTGTGCCACTAGCATATAAATTGAATAAACACAAAACACATCTCGTAGACACAGAAAATATATTCCCCAAGAGATCAAAAATGCAAAATTAGCAAAAGGTGGAATTGTCGCTAAAGAATCTCCAGAAGGTGTAACGATTTTGAAGTGGCGAGACAAAAGGCACGTTCAAATGTTATATACATGCCATTCGGAAATAGAAACAGTTATCACTAGAAATAAACAGCAGATTAAAAAATCAAGCCAAAGTGTACAGTAGATTATGATGGTGGAAAGTCTCCAGTTGATGTTGGCGATCAGCTGGCTTCATCTAACACCGCTCTTAGAAGATGCAACAAGTGGTACCGGAAGCTGATGATAAAAACTATTTGGGGTACGTTGCTTGTGAACACATTCATTTTGTACAATCCCAATTCGGTTAACGTCAACGCAATGCACATAACATCTTTTAGGCAAAGTGTCGGTTGCTCGCTACTAGAAGAGTGTGTTGTCACAACAAGTGGTGCCTCAAGGAGAAGTAGTGCAAATACTGTACATCACGTGGTTACGAACGAACAGAGAAGAGCTAGTTGTACTAGCTGTTACAACTTATAGGGGAAAAAAAAAAGGAAAAATAATCAATGGTGTAAAGATGCCATCTCAAGTTCACCATTTGTGACCACTGTGAGGAAAATCCCAATCTTTGCAAAAGTGGTTTCAATAAAGGTCACTGAAATTTCTAAACGTAAAAATAGGATATTTCTGAGACTTCTGTTTTCAGTTTACTGGTTTCATGTTTTGATAAATTTCTTTACTTGTTTAAAAAAAAATCTAATATGTTTATTTTTCGTTCCTTTTTCTTCGTTTTCACAACAGCTAGAATATGTTTTTCATTTGTATCTAAAATATTTAATAAATGAACTAAAATAAAGATTGCATTTTTTTTAACGTTTCAACTACCAGGCTGTGGAGAACATGTGTGGAACATACCCATGTCTTACCTCAGGCCAAAGTACAACGTTAAAGTATAGGAATTGTCCACGGTAGAGATACACCGTTGAAAACATTGTCACTGCATGGTCTGCGCTAGGGATACACGCGGCCTGTAATGCCACTACCGGCTGTATCGCTAACGATACACGTGGCAGTCAAAGTGTTACTCACATACAAACCTAACCTAACCGAACCTAATCTAGTATAAATTATTGTGCATTTTATTAATTTCAGAATTTTTGAGTATGACACAACAGTACCGTTTTGGACATGGGTGACATAGTAGCTAATGTGGTAAGAGAGGTAAAGTCTCTATTTAAAGTCCACAAAAACAAATTAAGAAAGTGAAGTGACATTTTTTTGCGGATAAAAACTAATGCTTTGTAATGCTCTGAAACCATTTTTCAAAAGAAGATTTATTACAAGAATATGAAGTTCAATCAGTGAAGATTGGAACGCTGTGATGAGCACTGATAAGTACAATTTGGGGAAGCCTATTCATCACGATACAGGTTTCAGATCTGACAATCGTTTCGCTAACAAAGCAATTGCTTGTCAACTAACATATAAATAGTACTTCTGGTTTCCTTTAGCTTATTTTATTTATCCCTCCGATGACGCTAACTGTTAGCGAAACGATCGTCAGGTCTGAGAACTATATTGGTATAAATTGGGTTCTCCAAATTGGACTTATAATATGGAGTTATTACAAAATTTTATTTGGTAAATTTTGCATTTTAGTATTGTGGTAATAAATGTTTGCATCACAAATTAAAATACCTAACGTGGTTTAACTCAAATCTCAAATTCCATATAACATTCTCCATCTTTATCTAGCACAGCGGGTTAAAATCAGAAACCATACGCCAGACAGTTATCGGCTTATCTTTATCACTTTATATCCTAGTAGGAAACATTTAAGTAAAAAGAGGTAATTTGTTAAGTGTGTTCTGAGAAGATGCCTGATTTGTAGAAATATAAATTCTAAATGTTACCTATACTACAATAAAACACTAATTCCCCATTGTAACTTATCCATCCCATTCTCCAGACATAGTCCCAATAGACTTTTTCTATTTGCAAAACAACAGCAGTAGAAAGAACTAATTTAGAGATAGTTCTTAACACCTTTTTAATTATGAAATAAGTTTTTTTAGCAAGCCTTGTATATTGTACATATAGTATAGTTGGCAAATTGAAGCTGAAAGGTGGAAGAAATTTGAAAACACTTATCCTAAGAAAAAAGCTATTATTCTGAAAATTCCTCAATATTACTATAATACTATTAATAATAAATTAAAGTAATGGAATTTTATGTTAGTGTTAAAAAAGAGTTAAAGTAGATGTTAACTATTTAAACAAAATCAGAATACAAATTTAAATCTAGAGATGTTGATAAGGTGATTGACAATAAACATATTCTGCATACACTAAAATTATTTTTGTTCCACCCAGCCAAATTATCCGACCTCGAAGAATTTTTTATTACCGAGCAGTGTTCGTAAAATAAGGTCTGAAAAGCGGTGGAGTCGTGAGGAACACTTTTACGCAAGATACGGAAACACTAACGTGTAGCTTAGACAACAATAATCGCTGATCGCTATTGTCAGATTTTGAAGAACCTTCGCCGTCCAATTAGAAACAAAAGAAGGGACATGCGTTTTCATCAGGATAACCCTCGACCCCACATGCTTCCCCTACAGCCCGGACTTAGCACCAAGCAGAAGTCGTCTTGTATTGGGTTTGATGGTGTCAGTGGAAGGATGTTGCAGTTAACTGTTGATTTCTGTACTGCTCCTTTGACACATATTATAAATTACTCTGTGGAGTGTGGTGTGTTTCTTGACTTGTGGAAGATCTCAGTGGGTATACCGATCCCGAAGAATAACTCTCGAAAGTCACTAAGTGACTTTCGTAATATAAACTTGCAATCTGTGCCTTCTAAAATTGCTGAAGGTGTGATTAACAAACAGTTGTCGGAATTTGCTGAAAGTAGTATACCTTCTCAACAGTCTGCCTTTAAACGCGGTCATAGCTCATCAACTGTCCTACTTTCTGTAGTTAATGATATTCTCACTCATCAGAATCAGGGCTATGTTACTGCTCTAGTTATGCTGGATATAACAAAGGCCTTTGATTCTGTTGACCACTCTCTTTTACTTGCTAAATTGTTGAGTTATGGAGTTTCTGGTCGCCTTTTACAATGGTTTGCCAGCTACCTTAGTGGTCGATCGCAGATGGTGAGACTTGATGATGGAGCTTGCTCTGAGCTCCGCCCAGTATCGGTGGGGGTGCCCCAAGGATCAATACTTGGTCCAATTCTGTTCAACTTGTTTACCGCTGATGTGAATAGCATTCCTTTACTGTCGACTCTTCACTGTTTTGCAGACGATATGCAATTATATATTCCTCTTAGTGTATCTAATGCTGATGAACAGATTGGGCGTTTAAATGGAGACCTGCAGAGAGTTCAGACGTGGGTGTGGAGCAACAACCTGAGCTTCAATCCTGAGAAGTGCAATTTTCTCATTCTTGGCACCTCCTATAATGTTCAACAGGTCCGCAGTCTTCGACTGTCTGTGTTGATTGGGTCTGATGCCTTGTCCCATTCGGATAATCCCAGAAATCTGCGATTGATACTGGATGGGAACCTGCAGTTCTCCAGACATGTGGACCATCTCTGCCACTCTGCGTTATATAGACTGTGACACGTGTATCAGTACCGTGATTGTCTTCCCCAAGATGCACGTAAACTTTTGGTGAACTCACTAATCCTGTCACTGTTCACGTATGTTGATTATGTGTATGGTCCTTGCCTAACGCGTCTGGACGGGTACTGTATCCAGAAGGTGCAGAATTGGTGTGTGAGATTTGTTCTCCACGTACCCCGTTTTGCTCACGTTACGCCGTACATGCGGACACTGGACTGGCTGAACATGCAAGAAAGGAGACTTGTTCAATATGCCACCTTAGTAATCAAGGTTGTTCGGGAAAGGAAACCTGATTACCTATATGACTGTGTCAGCCTTCGAACTAAATGATGTACATTGACAGACTCCTGCGAGGCACGAGTTACTTGACTGTTCCTATACATAGAGCTGCAAGTTTTAAAAGATCCTTTTGTTACTTAATATCTTACCTACTCAATTATCTGCATAGAAAGGGTATAGCTTCCCTTTCAATAAGGGCTGTAAAATATGCTTTGAGACAGAGTCTGTTAGCTGGGACACATGAACTTGATATTACCCTGTTTTTTTTTCTGTAGCTGGATATGTTGAAAAACAGTTCGCTGAACATGTCCATTTGTACTGTGAGTGCAATAAATATTATTATTATTATCATGTCTTTCCTAGGTTGAAGTCATACCTGGGTGGAACGAATATCAAGACTGATGAAGAGTTGTAACAAGAGTTCCTATGTTACTTGCGCGATGCGACGGGGCAGGTCTATGACACGGGCATACGAAAAAGGCCGCACTGCATGCAAATATGCATTGATCGCAACGGGCAGTATGTAGAAAAATAGTAAAAAGTCCACGTCTTCCAACGATGTATAATTTACTGCAAATAAACTTGTTTTTCTTTGTGAAGAAAATTTGAGATCTTGTTTTACGGACATGCCTCATACAAAATCAGTTTGACCTGTTTAGTGGGTTTTAGCAAAAATTTTAATTTCACATCGTATTTTCAGCTTCAATCCACCAAGTCTGATAAAAGATTATGCATTTAAGCGACCACAACAATAACATTTAAAAGCAGATTTTATTTGTTGTAAAAATATAATACTTGTAGCACAAAGAAAACTATTTAACACAAAAAATTAAAAACGAATCTGATCATCAATTTCTGCTTTTCACATTCACTTTTCTGATGCTTAAATATCACTGGAATAAAATATATTTGTTGTATAAAGTGATGTCATAAGTGACTTAATTTAATTTTGAAATCACAAATAAAATAATCATTATATATATACATATAAAAAAAACAATTACAGTCAGGTTAGTCTATATTAATGAGTACAGCTTAAAGCGAGCATTCGATTTCAACGAGTAACTTCTAAAAATAGAACTTATTATCCATTAAAATTAATACATTTTTAGTTCGGATACAACGAGCTTGCATATAACAAGCATTATATATTAGAAATAATGAGGATATCTTCCTCGCAAAATTACTTGTCACCGTGCTTATAACGAGTGGTTTTTGCTTATTATCACAGATTTTCTACTGCTGATGAAAACGACGATAGGCACTTTGCTTCATTTATAATCCATTCTGTATAAACACATACATATTGTCAAAGTAAAGTCAAAACTTCGTATCTTAATTTTTTAACATTTGTGAGTCACGAGTATAGAGAATTTCAGCATATATTTGCATGTTGAATGCACAAGCTTGTATCTAGTAGATAAAACTGCGCAAATGCAGGAGATATGTATTAAATACCAGTATCTTAAAACAACTGGAAGCGAGATGTTAAAACCTACTATCTATTGTAATTGGTGCCAAAGTGAACCAATTCTTGCTATTTACACCTAAATTTTGGTTAAAAAGTGAACAGTTTTGCGGAATACATTAAGGATAATTGTATGTCTAGCATAGGAATTTAAATTTTAAACGAGGTCAAAAAAGGTACATTTCATCCTGAAACTAACACAGAAAACAACCTGCATAGTAAAGAAGATGGCTTATGACTTATTGATCTAGGACAATCTAGCTGGGTTTATTCAGAGAATACCTCTGACACAAAACTTACTGTTTGTCGGGATAAAGCATGGAAATTGGTTCACAAGAGATCGTAATCAGTTGTGTCAATTTATTTACCTGCATCTGACCTACCAGAAGTAGCATTTTATATAAGGGCAACAACAATCAATGAAATAAATACTGTCTTTGCTGAAATTTGCAAAAGGCAGAAGAGGGCTTGAAACTTGATCGTTTTTGGTGTTAGGGAATCTCTGAAGTCTGGTTTGGAGAGACAAAGTGTGGATAAGGATGCCATAGGAGAGATATTTAGAAGGGTTGATGGAGTTGGGAGAGATAGGGTTTTTCGATTGGGAAAGTTCACAGAAAATAAGATTAGACCTATAAAGGTAGCCATGTCAAACTCAAATGATGTCATGCATGTTTTGAAAAAAAGGTAAAATTGATACACCAGGAGTGATGGTGTACTCAGTAAGTGGTGGACGTGCCGCCACCTACTTGCGGAGTCTTACAGTGAGGGTGTATTCGGATCAGACAAAGATGCAGCAGGAGTTTTTTAGATCAATTAAAGCAAGGATGAGGGAACTGAATGATAAGGGTGAAAATAAGAAAATCAAATTTTATAACAATGTACCTACCATCGTTAATGCAAAGGTAATGTCAAAAAACGAGTGAATGTTTCTAATGCAAGTTTTCAAGCTGGTGCTGTATATTTGAATTGTGCAAGTTTTCTGGCTCACAGGGATGAACTTATAGAACATGTGTTTTGCTATGCCCCATCGATTGTTATGTTGAGCAAAGCTAGATGTACTAGTGATGTTGAAGATTTTGAGCTCAAAGTGCATAACTACAGTTTGGTCAGGTGTGATTCTGCAAGTCGACACACAGGAGGAGTGTTGGTGTATATGAGACAGGGTATAGAGTTTAAAGTGAATCAGAAATATGTGTTAGATGGAAACTACTGGTGCCAGTTTCTTGAAATCAAGGTACACAATACAAGATGGAATATGGGGGTAGTTTATCACTCTCCAAGTTTTAGCCATCCGGTGTTCATAGACGCATTTGAGGACTGGTGTGAGTCTCATTTTGCTGGAAGTACAAGGTGTATGTTGGTTGGTGATGTTAATTTGGATTATTTGAATTGTAATTCTTTCTACAGTAATAGGTTCAAGGATGTCGTCCAAACATTTGGTATAGAACAACTAGTGAATGAGGCAACTAGATGTACAGATAGAAGTTGTACTTTAGTAGACTATGTTTTGACAAATAGTAAAGAAATTTCTGTGAATGTACACCATGTGCCAAAAATTACTGATCATTCCATTGTTAGTTTAAACTTTGCTTCGGTTTCAAGAGTGGAGTGTGATCATACAAAAATTGTAACCAGAAGGATGAATGATGACTCTGTCTGTAATATATGTTTAGAGTTGATTGATAATTCGTGGAATTTCGACAGCATAGATGTAGATGTTATTTTTAAGGATATTGTAGATAGATGTAGGAGAGTTTTAGACAGATTTGCTCCTCTTGTTACATATAGGATTGCTAATAAACAGGTTCCTTGGTATGATCAAGAGCTTAAGCGTAAAACAAAAGAGAGGGACTGCGCTTATAAAATTTTTAAGACATCTGTGGGAGATACACGTGAGCATTTGTGGACTGTATACAAGTTGTATAGGAACGAGTTTGTAAATCTGCTAAAGGTTAAAAAAGGAAACATTTTGAAAGGAAAATTGACTCAAATAGAGGTAATTCGAAGAACATGTGGAAAACACTAAAAACCCTGTACAAGGCTGAAGGTGATGCGGTGAACTTTCTAGATTTCAACTTCGGCTGTGATGGTAGGGTTTCTTTTGCAGCAACGAGAAAGGAGGCATGTGCAAAATTCAATGTATATTTTGTAAATAGTATTAATGTGATTTAGATTCAATTCCAGTGGGTTGTCCTTGGTGTCATGAGGGTTATCCCTTGGTTGCATGTTCTTTTGTTGACTTTGAGCCTGTGACTCTGGCTGATCTAAATAAATATGTAAACATGATGAAAAAAGGTAGCATCACAGAGATCCTCAGCACGGAGTTTTTGAGAGTAACCTTTGGAGTGATTGGTCATGTAATTTTAAATTTTATTAATGTCTCCCTTAAATATGGTGCTTTTCCGGAGGCCCTTAAGTGCAGTACAATTATACCAATTCCAAAGGGAGAGAAAGATGTTCGCCCTGTGAATACTCTGCCAAGTGTTGAGAAGCTATTGGAACTGTTTGTTTGTCAGTTAATGGATTATTTTCCGAAAAACAAACTGTTTGTTGGTTATCAGTCTGGATTTAGAAAGCATCATTCTTGCGAGACTGCTTTGCAGCTGACGATTTCTAAGTGGAAGGAAGCAATAGATCAAGGGAAATATGTACTAGCTGTGTTTGTTGATCTTAAGACAGCTTTCGAAACAATTGACAGGGATATTCTGAAGTCAGTGTTTTTTTAGAGGTATCAGCGAGTTTAACAGCTTACCTGATGATTTAAGAAATTGTGGTACATTGGGTTTATTTAGGAGGAAACCTTTTCAGTTATTTATGTTGAGAGCACATGTATGATTAAATGTTAATTTGTTTGTATGTATTAGGATTTCCTATATTGAAATAAACTTATTATTATTATATTAAATAACACCAAAGAAGTCACAGAAAACAACTTATCTAGTAACGAAGAGGGGCCTGGATATAATGGTCGAATACAATCTACTTCTACAGAACCTACTGTATGTCAGAATATGAGTACTGAAATTGTTTTAAATACTGCTTTTCAGAGGCTCATTACTATCACATCAATCATGACTTCGTTGTAACAGGAGCAGCTTGTTCAACCAATGATTAACAATGTAGTCCAATTATTCTTTAGATTTAGATGATGAACCTGAATAGTTCAGGTTTTATTTTGTCTGATCACAGAAAATAATAATTTTAGGTCAAAAAATGGGTGTTTTCCAATTTAGGGTTTAATAGGTCTGTAAATGCTGACGCAGTAAATGCTTTCCAGAATGTTGAATCTTTAGTAACTTGTATCGATGCAACTGCTGTTAAATCTAATGAAGTCCAAAATAAATAAATAACGTAGACTAGGTTGAAAATGAAAAAGAAGATGAAAATAGTTTTGAACCTATGACATCATTTGAAGCAAAGAAACCATATCTACTTATTTAGATTTGAATTTTAAAAATTATTTCAGACAAGTTTGCTTTCATTGAAATGAAAATTGAAATACATTCTTATTAAATAATATACTAGTACCTACCACTCACAACAAATTACAGACTATTTTTAGTAATTCATATAAGTGGATAATTTGTCTTATTTTTGTTTACATTGTTGTTTAGTTGTATTCTTACATATTGTTTAAAGTTTGATGTTAAATAAACGCATATAAACCCATAAGCATAAATATCCTTTGTAATTAATTATTTATAAATCCTTAAAGAAAATATGTTATGAACTGCCTGGGAAGAGTACTTTCCTCAAAAAAAATTAAATACGTTCATTGTAAAGTTTATGGTGAACACATTTGTTGTAACCATTATAGCATACATGTTCATTATAAGCTGATGATAAGCATGCTTGTTAACTTTTTAGATTGTTATAACTTTGTTGTTGTTGATAAGTGCAATCAGCTCTTAGTGGAAAACGATTTTGAGTTCTCTATTGCCTGCTGCAAGAAATTGAATATGTATGTTTTGTGCATTTATAGATAGCCTACTTCTAATAGTAGTTCTTTCCTTCAAAAATTGGAGATGGTTCTCTCTGTGTTGCCTGTAAATTCTACTGTGATTCTCACAGGAGATTTTAATCTCGATTATTTAAATAAAGCCTCTTCTAATGTTGTCAACCTGTCTTGTATGTTGGATTCTTTTGATCTGCATATGTTAATAGATTCACCAACTAGATGTTCCCAGCACTCCAGAAATATTATAGACTACATATGTACAAATGTAGGTATGAATGTTTTGGACTGTTGCGTTGTTAACGCTGGCTTGATCATGAAGCTTGCTTATCTAAGTTGTCTTTAACAGATTCCAAAAGAAAAATTATAAAAAAACGTGGAAGAGAGTTTGCTCAGCATAACTACAGTATATTTTCACAACTATGTGCAACAAATAGCTGGGATTGTATATTGAATTATTCAGATCCCTTACGCGTGTTCCATAATAGATTAATATACTTCTTCAATATTGCATTTCCTTTGAAGGGTATAAAGAATAAAATAAAGAAACCATGGATTACTAAAGGATTGAAAGTGTCATCAAGAAACATGCGTTGCCTGCATACAATTAGAAAATATGCTGGTAACAATGCCTCATTCATATTCTATTTTAATAATTATCGACGGATATAGAGAAGAGTTTTAAAGGTTGCAACACAACAATATTATAGACAAAGGATACTAGGGTCTTCAAACAGACAGAGAGTCATGGTCGATTGTTAATGATCTTTCGGGAGGACATGGTTCTCATCGGGTGACTCCTGAACTGGATCCTAATCATCTCAATGATTATTATTGTTCCATTGCTTCTGGGCTGATACAGTGGAGGGGCCCTTGGACGGATCCACTGGGCTTCATGGATGATGTTTTTATCCCTGACACCTTCTTTTTTACACCAGTCGATTCTGCTGAAATTCATGGAGTGCTCCATGACTTTAAGAGCAAGGATTCTATCGGGTGGGATGGTATCTCTGTCAAACTGCTTCTTCACCTTCCTAACTGGGTTCTTGAAATCTTGGCAGATGCAATTAATAGTTTGATTATAACGGGATCTTTTCCTTCGTCCCTGAAAATGGCTAGAGTAATTCTTGCATATAAAGGAGGTGAAACAGATTCTCCAAATAGTTTTTGTGCTCTGTCTCTACTTTCTACAATCTCTAAAATAGTTGAGAAATTAATTAAAAATAGAATGCAGGTATTTCTTGGTAAATACAAGATCCTAACATCTTCCCAGTTTGGATTTCAACTTAAAAAGGGTACAAATGATGCAATATTTTCTTTTCTTCAAAATCTGTACCTTTCACTGAATAACAATCAGGTAGCTGCGGCAGTGTTCTGTGATCTCACTAAAGCATTTGATTGTGTTGACCATGAGATACTGTTACGTAAACTTCCTACTTATAACTTAAGGGGGACTTTGCTTGAATGGTTGAGGTCCTATTTATTTGATCGTCAGCAGAGTATTCAACTTGGTCATATTAGCTCTGGGTACCAACATATTCACCATGGTGTTCCGCAGGGGTCTGTTCTTGGCCCACTGCTGTTTTTACTTTTATATTAATGACCTGTCTATGTTGAAAATTAAGGGTCAAATTACTATATATGCTGATGATATAACCACCTTGTGGGGTAGTGATAGTGTTGGAGCATTGGAGCGCACTGTGGCAGAGGATATGAAGATGATAGAAAACTGGTGCATTTCAAATCTGTTAACTTTGAATCTCTCCAAGACTAATATCATGCATTTCAAATGTAGTCTGCCTGCTGTGAGTCTAGCAGCTGATAAACTTGGGAAGGAGAGCTGTGTTAGGTTTCTGGGACTATACATTGATCAATCGTTAAAATTTGAAACATATAAATCATCTATGTAAGAAGCTTTCATCAGGTTGTCACACACTAAGAGTTGTTTCAAAAAGCTTGGACAAGAGTACATCTAGAAGTGCTTACTTCTCACTTGTGGAGTCCCATCTAAGGCATGGCATTTGTTACTGGGGCTTTTGTGCAGGTTATCTTTTCAATTCTGTATTTATTCTGCAGAAAAGAGCCCTCAGATATTTGTGTGGGGTTAGTGTCCATGACTCTTGTAGACCTTTATTTGTTTCTGAGCGAATATTGACCCTACTGTCTATGTTTGTTTTTGGAGACTGCATGCCTCATGCATAAAAAATATAAAGACGAAATCAGGTCAGTGTCTTCTCGTGATACAAGACAAAAGAACTGCATTCCACTTCCTATACCATCCACATCATTGTTAAAGAGGTCATTAATATATAATAGTAAGAAGATATTTAACCAGATACCACTAAACTTGAGGAGGATTGGTGACATTGAAATTTTTAGGAAAGAGCTTAAGGAATTTTTAATTGCAAAATGTTATTATTCAATAAATGAATTTTGTAATGATGCACTACTATGACAGATTCGATTAATGTTGTTTGGAAGTTTTCATTTGGACTGCTTTCTATATATTGTGTGTTTATATATTATATTGTTGGTTAGCTGTGTATTTATGTTTATATTGTTTTTTAATTGTTATTTATATATAGTTATACTAGTTACATATGCATTTATACTACTATTTGTTGTGAACTTATATTTTTGTGTTTTTATATTTTGACAATTTTTACTTTTATATGTTAACTTTGCTTGTCAATAAGATTTTTATCTTTGGACAATAAAGCACCCATCTATCTATCTAACACTTATGATGAGCAAACTTGTTATAACCGAATATTTTAACCACTTAAAACAAGCTTTCCATATAGTGAATACTCGCTATAAGCAGACCTAACTGTAAAAACGTAATAACTATAATTTAAACTGAAAAATAACAATAATAAAAGACAATCGAAGACGTGAGAGGATAAGATGTCATGTCACATATAAAAATAGATTTTGTCACAAACCTTTTTTTTAACACTTTCTAACATTGTACATTGTTTTGGGACATCAAAATCCACTAGAAATCAATTTAGCACATGCTTAAGGTGTCATGTACAGTGGAAATGCTGATATCTTAATGCAGTGTTCGGCAAATCGCAGCTCGAAGGCCGCATGAGACAATTGCGGCTCTTCAAGTTGCCCTAAAAAAATTAAAAACTAAAGCGGGCAAATACTCAACACATGAGTACAGATAAAACAAGAGACCTGCAGCCCTTGCACTGCACGTGTTAGGCCCCTCTCCCACCTCCGCTTGCTACTACGAAATTCAAAAAGTCCAGTTAGCGTGTTTCCTTTGTGTCACTAACATGAGCGTTTCATTTTATCGGTTCAAGTCGGTTGGTCGGAACTTATGAAGTACCTAATTCATATTATATTTATTATATATTATTATTATTATTATATGTTGTATAGCAAGAAAGACATTATAAATCATGAGACACTTAGTTGTTGATTGACGTTACAATGCATCTCAACCAACTAAATCTAAAACTTCCAGGGAAAGAAAACACTGCATTTTCATTACTCGAATAAGTAGTTGGTTTTCAAAATAAATTGATTCTGTTGAGCAAGGATATGGAGATGGGCACATTACAACCTTTGTAAACCTTAAAGAATTATCGGGATGGAAACAGTGCTTCTATTGGCACCAGTTATTTCACAAGAACGATCAAAACAATGAAGGATGGCTTCGCTGAATTATTTGGTCAGTTTAAAATAAATAAACCTACCTTGGCTTTCACCGCGAATCCTCTCAGAGGAACAACAAAAAACTAAATTTTACTCCATTTGATAACAATGCTGGTTCATTTGAAATTCAATTACTATATTTAAAAAGCAAGGATTTGTGGAGTTTGAAATTTATCTAAGTAGTAGCTTAGAAGAGCTAGAAAGGCCGAAATCTAGTTTGGTATCGTAGCATAAGGAACCAGCTTTAAAAGAGATGCCCAAGCCTGAGGCACTAATTTTCGATACCTGGAATAGTCTTCTGAAATGCTCTGACCAAATAAAAAAAATGGCTTTTGGTGTATGATCTTTGGGTCAACATATTCGTGCGAGCAAGTTTTCTCTTCCATGAACTGAATAAAGAACAAGCTAAGAAGCCAAATAACTAATCAAAATTTAGAAACGAGTCTTAAACTAAAAACTACTGGTTATGTCTCAGACTTACCAAAAATTTCTAGAGGTACATCTCTCGCATTGATTTTCGAATATAATTTCATTGTTTGTTTTCTCTAGCATAGTACCATATTTTGTAACATAGTAATAATATAAATAGTACATATTATAAATAATAATGAATAAAGTCGTATTTTATTTAACTACCACTTCCTTATCTGATTTAAACTTGGAATAAAATCTTGTGGCTCTTTGAAATTCACAAAATCGATATTTTTATTGTGTCTTGTTTTTCCAGCTTAAAAGTTTGCCGACCTCTGAGCTTTAATGGATAAGGGTGTTAAGATTACATGATACCTTCATCCACTGACACACAAGTAAAATGTATGATTTTTCTCTTACAGCATAGCACGTAACACCATAATTTGAGGGTAGGTTATGAATGACTTGTCAAATTGACAGAAGTAAAATTCATAAGTTTTATGTGTAATATTACCTATTTTTGAGTTCTTAATTAGCAAATAAAATGTATTTGATATATTTGCTTTTTTTACAAATAAAGGTTGTTTTGAATACTTATCACTTATCATTTATTAAATTGTTTATATTATTAAATATAAATTACATGAATGAAGATGTTCTGTACATTTGGTGGTAAAATATATTGAAAATTGTGTAAGAAATTAAGGTCAATTTATATTCATCTAGTAATATTTGAATAGGTTTTTTAATATGCAATGCTTTCATTATGAACAAAATAATAATAAAAAAGTGCTAATGAATTATGTAAAAGTGCGTTTATCTCAGAAAGTGAATTTTGGTACACGACACCTTTATCTGTTCACCCCTTCAATTATCTGTGACATTAAACTTTTTTTATCACAAGCTTACATGCAGCAAGAGGCATTCATTCAGTAAAAAGCTAGCAGACAACATACAGCTTATTTTGTCTTATTTAGTACTAAGTATAAAATGTAAATGCCTAGACAATAATGGTGTTCCTATCAGTAATTTTTACAGTGAGACTCATATCAAAAACTATAAACTTCATCACGTTCAACTACATATGTGAAAACAGCACCAAAATTATCTTCAGGTTGTGTCAAATATAAGAAACGCTTTATTTTCAACTAAAAAAACTGTGTCATACTTTTATAAAAATAACTAATCATTCATCGTTAGAGCCGATGCAGCAAGATGATCTGTTTTCCGGCTGTTTTTTGCTTAGGTCAACAGTGTCACCAAAAATACGATCATTTTTATCTGCTCTGGTTTCTAACCTGAGCCAGTGTTGCACTGCCATTTTAAAAGCTTCATGTACATTGCTTGCAGTCTTTGCTGACGTCTCAATATTTGATGATATGCCATTCTCATTGCACCAGGTCTCCATTTCAAGTTGAGATACTTCCCGTTCCTCACTACTAACATCAGACTGAAAAATAATATCACATTAAAAAAATATAAATATACCCAACTTTCGATGATCTCAGCTATGCAAAATGAATTCATTGCTACAACTAACTTCTTCAGTGACATATTATCAATGGGATTATCTAAAAGGTTGGAAAAAAAAGACAAAAATGTTCGATTTTTATTCATTTACAAGCATACCTCAGCACAAAGCCAAGCTAAGAATGGTGGAGAAAAAAACAATCTATAACAAATACAACAATATTAATTGTTGTGTTCCGATATTTATCGATCCTTACTTCTAATATCCCTAACGCCAACCCTATCTATTGTTTCCCCGCAAACCTTCGTTAACGATAATATACCAATAATCGAAAATTTTCTAGACGCAGCAAGTGCCTTATAGTAGTGAATTTTCATAAGAATTTTATACTATTAGTACGGCATATTAGTAAAATTAATACTTTCAATTTAAAAGACCGTAATGATCGGTTTTAGATGTCCTAATATGCGCTCATTTGAAGATTTTTTTTGAAAGTGTTACCATCGATTGTAACGATTACATTTCGTTACTGCTTTAATTATTCAAAATAAACCCGTAAGAGACTTAATTAAGAGCCGACAATCCAATATCTGTCAGACAATTTATGTTTTATTTCCGAAATTATTTTCATGAAACGTCGCTTTCGATTAAACATCGTATTCAGCAGAAAAACGCGAGCTCACTCGTGGTTCTTTGTTCCGAACTGTTGACTTCTTGCCGTAATTAGAAAGAATTCCTGGTTATTATCGAACCTGTAATTTCTGAACGTCACAAAGTCTGGGTTAGACATATTTCCAAGGTAAAAAAAACCCTTACTTTGGAAATATTATCAAACCTTAAGTAAATTGTTAGTGAACTTTACTGAATCAAATTCACATTTTAATTGCGATTCGCAAAGTTTCCATCAAGCGAATTCAGAACATCGACATAGGTGTCAAATGGTCTTGTAGTATCGGAGCAGTAACATCTACCGGCCCATAATCTCTGATGAGAAGTCCCAGTCGTTTTTCCCAGTTTTTCCGCTCTTATTGGAGTCTGGAATCTGTGTCAGGCACTCATGATTGATCCCACTTGGAAAGCATCTTCACAGGGTCATCAGGTAACTTAATACCGGAAGGCTGGTGAGTCTAAACAAATCTTTTCTCTGAATCAGCAGAATTTTCATGCCGAAATCTAACATCTGAAGTTTTAATAACCTGAACTTTCAAATCACGTAATCAAGTTTGAGCTTATACAATGTCAGAGAGGTGCTGTCAGCAAAACTATATATTTCCTGCTTAATCTCTAAGATTTTGTCAATTTTTGTAGATTTAAACACAGAGTTTTCATTATTTTCTTTTAAATTGTAATTAGCATATTTTGTCTGTAAGATACCTAACCTATACATTCTCTTTAATATCTCTTAGTTTTCATAATTAACATAGAAATTTCACGTAGGAATATATTAAATAGATTTTTTTTTTTTTTGAGCCTCACTCAAAGAACTGGCCAGTTAATTCACTAGAGTACCTAGCAATTGATTGACAAACGCCAGGTAATTTACCTAATCATTTATGTTTATTTTTATTTTTGAGCGATACCCTAAGTAATTGACAGTAACATTTTAGTAATACACAACTATCTTTATCTTATTGTCTTGGCATATATATGTACATTAATAATTTCTTGTTCTTGAAATTCTTGCTGTGTAGTTGATTTCTATTTGTGTGCAATTAATGTTTATTTGAAATTTATCATGCTACATTTTCAGTCGGAAAATTTAATTGGGGCCGTTCATCAAACTACAAATATAGTGTATTGTAAAAATGTATTGAATCTCCCACTTAAAAAATAATAACTTTTACAGTCACATCATTTTTAATTTCATGCCTCTGTCATTCTGACGTCGTACTAGAGCGGGCTGGATGTACTTTCACTTTCGCGCATTGACATGGTGTTGACAACGGTTTTCGGGATTTTAGTGGCCGAGATTTCGCGAACGCTAGTTCGTATTTCGGATAGTATGTTTAACTGGTTATTTGTATTGTTGTTCGCTCCTGTGGTATGTATCAATCCACACACGGCAGCTTACTACTCCGCCTTTCTCAGGCATTGGAGTTTATTAACTTAAGTCTTTTCAACTCATGTCTATATATATATATATATATATATATATATATATATATATATATATATATATATATATATATATATATATATATATATATATATATATATATATGTATATATACAGGGTGACAAGTAAGTGATTGCATTCCTTTGAGACAGTGATAGTACATCTCTTTTGCAACATAATAAACCATATATCACATTATACAAAGTCCTCTGGTTTTCGAGTTATTTCACTTTAAATGATTTTTCGAAAATTCATCATGTTTTGCTACTAACATTCAAATTTTAGAAGTGGTAAGCACTTCCTCATTTTTCTTTCTTTCAGATAGTGTAGACATTAACTCACGCTGTGCAATCATTACTATGTTGTACAGGATAATAGTAAAGAAATGTGAGGGGAAAAATTATCAGTATCGTGAAAAAATTGAAATCAATTAACATTTCAAAGACATTTACTTTGAAAATTTGATAACAAAAATTTCTACAAATACTGTAAAAAACTTCGCCGGTCCTCTAGCTTTCTAATGATGTACGAATTGTTAATTGTCTTCTAGTTACATAGATATCTCACATGCAATGATGCGACATAGGTACATGTTATTCATTCGCCATATAGTTTGCAAGTTATTTAAGGTTGCTATGTAAATAATAGCAAAATGTCAATTATAATTTACTGAGACATTTGTCACATTTGATTGTTAACGCGTGTGGTACTTAAGTTGTGGCTTACGTGAAAAAGTGTTTGATTTGATGATGGCAACATTTACAAATGCTGAATATGCAGATATTTCATTCATTTACGGTTTCTGTAATGGAAATGCGGCTGAAACTCAGCGTGAATATGTACGCCGCATTCCGCAGGGTTTGGAAGAACATACAGACGGATTCATGGAACTGGCTCCGTTAATGAAATCCATCGTGAAGTTTCAACTTCGGGGCTCAATTCTAGGGTAAACGAGGAAATTTTGGATCTTTCGAACAAGGTCCCTCAACAAGCACTAGGAAAGTTTCCTCTTCTCTGGGCGTCTCGCAGTGGAAAGTATGGACAGTTCTGTATCGGGAAGGACAGCACCCTTACCATTACACGCCAGTTCAAGGAGTGCAGCTAGGTGATCCAACAGGAAGGCTCCAATTTTGCCATTTCCTGTTGAACGCTGATAATGAAGATAGGAATTCCCTGTCTAGAATTCTGTGGACCGACGAGTCAAAATTCACTAAAGAAGGAATATTCAATTGTCATAATTATCATTATTGGTCTATGGAGAACCCCAGATTAACTAAGGTAACAAGTTATCAAAGACGATTCAGTGTGAATGTTTGGATTTGTGTGATTGGTAACAATCTGGTAGGTCCGAATTTCTTACCAGATAATCTAAATGGTGAAGATTATGAAAAATTCTTATCACATGATCTGATGTAGTTACTGGATGACGTACCAATAGCAAACAGATGTGATGTGATTTTCCAGCAAGACGGGTGTCAGACACACTATTGTCGCAACGTGAGGGTGCTATTATATATATATATATATATATATTTCCAAACAAGTGGATTGGGAGGGGAGGACCAATACCGTAGCCGCCAAAGAGTCCAGATTTAACTCCAATAGATTTCTATGTATGGGATCACATGAAACAAATCGTTTACGAAGTGGAGATTCACACACGAGAGCAACTGATTTACAGAATTCAGCAAGCAGCAGGACAAATCAAAAGCAATTTTTCTAGTAGGATTACTAAAACAGAAATTTGCAAACGAGCTCATGCGTGTAGGAAATGGAGCTAACCATCTTGAGAATAGTTTGTGAGACTTTTTTAATTAAGTTACGTTAAGTTTGTTATCAAATTTTCAAAATAAACGTCTTGGAAATGTTAAATTGATTTGAATTTTTTCACAATACTGATAATTTTTACCCTCACATTTCTTTACTATTATCCTGTTCAACATAGTAATGATTGCACAGCGTGAGATAATGTCTACACTATCTGAAAAAAAAAAAATTGAGGAAGTGCTTTTTTTCCCTCAGGGCTCGTCCGCAGCCTTGCCGCCCCGATAGCACTGCAACCTTTGGTTGAGAGGAAGTGCTTACCACTTCTTCTAAAATTTGAATATTAATAGCAACACATGATGAATTTTTGAAAAATCTAAAAATCATTAAAAGTGAAATAACTCGAAAACCAGAGGACTTGGTATAATGTGATATATGGTTTATTATGTTGCAAAAGAGATGTACTATCACTGTCTAAAAGGAATGCAACCACTTACCAGTCACCCTGTATATATATATATATATATATATATATATATATATATATATATATATATATATATATATATATATATATATATATATATATATATATATATATATATATATATATATATATATATATATATATATATATATATATATATATATATATATATATATATATATATATATATATATATATATATATATATATATATATATATATATATATATATATATATATATATATATATATATATATATATATATATATATATATATATATATATATATATATATATATATATATATATATATATATATAAACAGACCGATTTGCGTCCAGAAAGAATTTTTTTTTAAGAAACGCTGAAACACGTCAATTTTAATATTGAGGGGGACATGTTTTGACATAAAACTAAACTTTGTCACATCAACCCCTTAAGGGTGGTAATAACAACCCTTATAATTTAAATAGGGAACATGAGTCGAGTGTTACATCATTTGAAAGCTCTTTCTTTTCTGAATTCAGCACACTAATTTTTTTGGAAGTTTTATAAATTCGTTTAAAAATTATTTACAGTTGAAGAGGCAAAAACGCATCACTCATTCTGATAAGAAATGTACAGATAGTCAATGTTTTTTTTGGTTTGTAAACAAAAAAATGACTATCAGAACATTTCTTATCGGAATGAGAGAAATACGGTTTATTATTTCAGTTTTTCGGTCAGTTTGATACTTGATAGTACTACCGAAAATTAAATTCACAATGGTGTATTCTGTAGAAGAAAGAGTTGAAATAATTACTATTTTTTTCAAAAACGATGACTGTGCCAACCGTACCGCAAATTTGTTTAATGAACGACATCCGAACAGACATCTTAACAGCAAATACATTTTGGAGTTAGTTGCAAAGTTTCGACAAAGTGGTTCAGTAGTCAACAAAAAACGGGATCCTGAACGTGAATTTCCGGTTAGAAATGAGACTACTGAGATTGAAGTTTTAGGACAAATTGCTTCAGACCCAACTTTCGGCACGAGAAAATTGGCCACTGTTTCAAACATCAAAAGAAGAACTATTCAACGAATATTGAAGCATCATAAATTTCTCCCGTATAAAATTCATCTTGTACAACAACTGAATGAAGATGATTTTGATCGGCGGCTGGAGTTTTGTGAAGTTATGATTGCACGAATAGCTGATAACGGAAACTTTCTGTTCAATATCTGTTTTTCAGACAAATGTACGTTTTTATTAAACTCTACAGTCAATCGTCATAATTGTCGTTATTGGGCAGATAATAATCCAAGAAATTTTCACGAAGTCCACACTCAAACTCCACAGAAATTGAATGTCTGGACTGGCATTTTTGGAGACCATTTAATCGGACCAATTTTTCTTGATGGCAATTTGAGTGGCGAAACGTATTTGGAGTTACTAAAAGATATCGTTTATCCTCTACTAATTGACATTGTTGAAAATGATGATCGCTATCAAGAAAATCAATTAGTGTTTCAATAAGATGGAGCTTCTCCGCCTTTTTCACGTGTTAGGGAGTTTTTGAACAGAGAGTTTTCAGGACAATGGATTGGGCGTAGAGGTGCTATTGAGTGGCCCCCTAGATCACCGGATTTAACTCCTTTAGACTTCTTTCTATGGCGCCATTTAAAGAATAGAATTTACGCAACAGAACCGGAGTCTCTGAAAGAATTACGACGATGCATTGTTGAAGAATTCCGTCTAATAACTCCACAAATGCTCCAGAATGTCAGAGCTCGTTTTGAACAAAATTTGTACTTTTGTATGGAAGCTGGTCAACAATTTGAACACTTACTTAACTGAATAAACATTTTTTAACGTTTGGTTTGGTTTTTTAGTTTTTTTAACGAAAAATTGACTAATTAGTGAATTTCTTATCACAATAAATGAAACACCTTCTTGCAATTCAAACTGTAAATAATTTTTAAACGAGTTGATAAAACTTCCAAAAAAATTAGTGTGCTGAATTCAGAAAAGAAAGAGCTTTCAAATGATGTAACACTCGAACCATGTTCCCTATTTAAAATATAAGGGTTGTTATCACCACCACCCTTAAGGGGTTGATGTGACAAAGTTGAGCTTTATGTCAAAACATGTCCCGCTCAATATTAAAATTATTAAAGGTTAACTTTTTAAGGGACTTTTTAACTACTATAACGTATAACTAACTAGAGGAAAACTTGGTAAGTAGTTAATAATTAAGTTTAATAAGTAGGTTTCTTTATAATACATTTTCGGGGGAAAAATAGGCGAGGCCTTCATTTTTAGTGAATTTTTATTTTAAAAAATTCACTAATAAAGAGGTATCGATGGAGAGACTCTGCAAAATTTTTTTAAATAAGCGCGAACTAGGACCCCTAGAACCCATATCAATATATATATATATATATATATATATATATATATATATATATATATATATATATATATATATATATATATATATATATATATATATATATATATATATATATATATATATATATATATATATATATATATATATATATATATATATATATATATATATATATATATGTGTGTGTGTGTGTGTGTGTGTGTATCTAAACGATAACTCAAAAAATAAGCAACTGATTTCGATGAAACTCGGCAAGTGCCTTTCTTTTATTAATGGCTTGAATGAGTTTGTTAGTCAGGAAAATCGGATTACGTTTTCCGGGAAAATTTTGAGTTTTGTTTAAAAAAATATATTTTGCTCCGAAAATTACAAAGGTATTTTAATGAAATTTGGTGGATATGTTGCCTTGTAAAAGACCTTACTACACACTAAAATTCAACTTTCTACATTTCTAGAAAATTGAGTTATTCAAATTTTGAGTTTTCTTTTGAAAAAAAATTTTTTCTCCGAAAATTACAACGTTATTTTGATGAAATTTGGTGGATATGCTGCGCTGGGTAAGACCCTACTATACACCAAAATTCAACTTTCTAAGTTTGTAGAAACTTGAGTTACTCAAATTTGAAGCATTTACTAAAAATTTACTATCACAACGCACTTGCTGCGTCCCAAACTTTTTTTTTCTTGCGCACCCCCAATGCATTAAGGCACGAGCCCCTACTGCACAGTATGAACAGTACTATCATTCCTGACCCATTGGTAGATGAAGATCTTAATCAATGCTTGATTATTTGGTGGTTGGGGTAAACTATCCAGTCGATTGCCAATCATATCCTACACATGTTCGATTAGTGACAAGTCTGGGGAGTGAGTAGGCCATGGAGGCAGCGTCACGATATTTTCTGGTAAGATCCTTCCTGTATGAGGAGGTGTGTTCTCTTCTTGGAAAATAGGTTGAATTAACCCTCGTAGGTATGGCAGAGCACAGGCTGCATTTGCATTCAGATTTCTGTGAACAAAAACTAGAGGTTACCTACTACCGTATGTTATCTCACCCCATACCATCACCCCTGTATAAGGGCCGTATGTTGTGGCACAACATGATTCCATTCACCATCCTAATTTGATCTGCCATTACACCACTCAAGCCGAGCAGCTCGATGTCGAGGTGTCAGTGTGAGACATAAAAATGGGCTATACGAACGAATACCAAAGACGCGTATTGATATATCGTTGCTATAGAGACTCTGTTGTAAAACACCCAACCAAGCATTTCCAATGAACCACGTTTTGGAAACTCTGTCTTGTAAATCCGCAATCCTCAAGTGACGATCTTCCATTCTGAAGTTGCTCGAGGTAATCCTGATCCATGACGACGGTTATGGATTCCTTCCTTAGACCACCTGGACAAACACTGTAACCCTGTTGACAGACTGTGTCCTATGCGATCGGAATATTGTCTGATTGAAAAACCAGCTTCCTGCATGCCAACAATGTGCCCCATTTCGAATTCACTTCAATTGTTGTAATTCAGTCGGATATTTGTCTGACTGTAATTGTTTCGTAAACGGCGTCTAGGCATAATGACTTAACTGAGCACAAATCGCTACGAAATATTGCTCCAAATTGGGGAACCGCAAATTTAAAGAGATAATTTTTTGATAAAACAAAATTAAAAAGTATACACCTGTTTGTTGTCCATATTGTTATCATTTCCAATACATATTTTGGAATGTCAGTATACTCAAATTATTATTACTTCCACATCGTCAGCATCAGCGACAAAAATGTCAAATATTTCTCTTTGCTTAAACATCATAAAGTGTAATATCATCTCTGGTAGTAACAATGTGTGATTTAGTGATATGGTTTTGGATGTTATTTAATTCATTTATTATGAATATTGGCTTTAGTATTGATGTATAAGTATTTAATTTTGAAAAGGTAATGGGATTTTCTGTTCATACTATTTCCTGAATGTTACTTAATAGGTAGCTTATTTGTGTTAAACGTTTTAAGTGTTGCATTCTATGAAAGTTTGTTAATTGTTCGCTTTTTAAGCTGTCAATTATGTATTCTAAATCATTTATTCTGTTTACTATAACTTCCTGATGATGAGCCAGTTTTTCTATGGTCTTTTTAAATTCTGATATAACCTCTATCATTAGTGACGTTTGAGCGCTTGCCAATTGGTGCATTTTGTTCTGATCTTTCCTTAGGATATCGAGTGCTCGATAAATTCGTTCTCCGTCTTCTGCATCTAAATTGCTGTAATAGACTTAAATATTGATCCTAATCCGTTTACGATACCTCTCGTTTTCCTACCATTAATGTTATTATTGCTATTATTATAATTATACATAATATTAATATTGGGAAATATCCTATAAAATATATCGTCTATGTTAGAGATTGTAAAATTTATTGTCAATATGAAATTCAGATATTCTACTCTATAGTCGTCGTTCATGACATTTATAGTGTTTTGGAAATATGTTTTAATCGTGTCATAGTCAGTTCGTAACTGTGTAAAGTCACGTATATGTATTAGTCTCCATTTGACGTTTTTTCAATATGCAAGTCCTAGTTTTCTGGGTAGTATGCCTGGATTGTTTGTCTAACTGGATTTTGTTCCCGTGAAGAGGATGAACCTGAAATACGAAGGTTTCGTAAATGTGTGATTGATTGTTCGTCAGTTTTGCAGTTTAGATAACTGCTTTGTTGAGTCATGATTTGGGAACGATTTTTTTGTCTGTCGGTCTGTATGTCTGTCTTTAGCCACGATAACTTGAGAACGAATTCAGATATCGTCTTCAAATTTGGTATACAGTTAGCACCCGGCAAACGAACGGTTCAGATTGCTTTTGGGTAAAATCTCTCCAGGGGGTAGGGGATAAACGGAGGGTGATTTGGTAAAAATTGACATTTTTTCGTTAAAACTTGAATAATATAACGTTTTAGGGTTTGTTTATTAGAAAACTTTCAATTCAATCAAACATCTGGTATTCTGTGCTGAAATTAAATTAGGGGTTGAATGTGTGGGATGGAATATCGGTGACAGAAATTTCGAATTTTTTTTTCTCAAAAGTCTCAAAACACATAGAAAACTTGAATATGGAACGAACTTTTTTGACTGGCGGTCGGTTGGTCTGTCGGCCTGTAAGCCTAGCTGTAAGCAGGCGCAATAACTTTCGAATGAATTGAGATACAATCTTCAAATTTGGTATCCAGTTAGCACCCGGCAAAGGAACACCTCAAATTATATAAACGAGGATAAACGAGGCGTGATTCAGTGAAAATTGACATTTTTTCGTTGAAAAGCTCGAGTAATATATCGTTTCAGAAGTCTATGGGTGCAATAATACGAATATTTTCTTTGTGATTAAGTCATGGACCCTGAATTCATTTCATGAGAATGTCTTTCTGAGATGAGTAGATTATCACAGCTATGTGGATGTTATGATTCAATTTGCAGCACTATTTTTTTGTGATGAAAAACTTCCAATTTTTAATTCCTGCACTATAAAACTTACCTACGTGTTTAGATTAAATTTTAAAAAAATGATTATAAACTTGTAGAATAATCCAGAACCACAAAATTAATTGGGATTACCGACTTTTTTTTCAATTCAATTTAAAAAATTAATACAGATACCACATAAAACTTTCTGTTTGCCAAATTATGGATTAATAATCTAGTGGTTTTGTGTAGAAAAAAAAATTGGAACATATTTTTTTTAAAATTGTAACTTCTAAGTGTTTGACCGTCAGTCAGTGATCTGTTATAGGAATATTCCTATCACGGAGCAACCACCAAAATGGGGAATGGCGGCAATGTTGCGACGTGGCATTAAGAACTTATACGGCTACATTCCAACACCATAGTCTTCACGTAGCGACAATTTGACGAAACTGTAACAGCCACTATCACGGGACTTATCACTACCTACTCTATCTTGTACTTGCTTTCTTTGTCTTGAAACCTTCCACAGAATAATATCTTTCTGAAAGTATATGTTCTAAATCCATCTTTGTTTTTTAATCCCATTCTACAGATACTAGCGAGACCACAAGTCAACATTAATCATTCGATTTCTGATGTTTTATATTTGTATGCCTAGAGAATTTAAATCTTAACGAATCCAAGCTTATTGACGAAATATAATGATTTGTACATCCAGAAGTTACGCACTTTTGAAATTTGCAGTTATTTATTATTATTATTATTAAAAAAAAATTTATAAATCACGTAATATCAACATTTCACATCATTACCCTCAAAGTGCTGCAATTTGTATTCTAATTTTCTTTTCTAGTTTCCAGTTAGCAACATTGTATAGGAAGGTATTGTCCATATTGTTATCATTTTTGCAGTAATGACTACATGGTAATCTATTAAATGGGTGTTTATAGTTCTCCTTGCAACTCCATGGTTTCGAAAATAGAAGATACTTTTGAAATTCTGTGTTTTTCCTGTCATTAACAATGTTTTAGGTTGTGGTTTACGTGCGTCTCGCCTTGTGCTTTGTTTACGATTAGTTTTTTGAAGAGAAAAGAAAGTGCTTTATGAAAAACAAGATCCGTTAATAATACATTATATATCGTTGTTTTAATTAAACTAATAATTTTGTGAAAATTAGCTGCGATAACTGCAAAAGTAGCAATAAATAAATTCTTAGATATTTACCCTAACAGCGAACGTAATAATAGCGCCGTAAATCTCCATCTACAAAATGGCACATTTCAAAACAAACACCCTGAAGTTGCATCCACTAAAATATGGAACTGGAAAGTAGTTACAGCTTTTCTTTGGTAGCGAATACTGAAAAGCCGGAACTTTAAAGTTACTTTCACTAAAAGTTACCAAGTTGAACTATGACGCAACATTGTATAGGAAGGTATTGTCCATATTGTTATCATTTTTGCAGTAATGACTACATGGTAATCTATTAAATGGGTGTTTATAGTTCTCCTTGCAACTCTATGGTTTCGAAAATAGAAGATACTTTTGAAATTCTGTGTTTTTCCTGTCATTAACAATGTTTTAGGTTGTGGTTTACGTGTGTCTCGCCTTGTGCTTTGTTTGCAATTAGTTTTTTGAAGAGAAAAGAAAGTGATTCATGAAAAACAAGATCCATTAATAATACATTATATATCGTTGTTTTAATTAAACAGAACATGAGCAAGTTTTAGGTTTACATGTGTCCTGAGTTTTGTTCGTGATTTTTTTTGAAAACAAAAGCAAAGGCTTTTATGAAAAACAAGATCCGTTAGTTAATACATTATATATCGATATTTTAATTAAACAGAACATGAGTAATTAATTATTATTTTTTGAATCATTTGATATTCCATATTCCGTTAGGGAACAACTTTCCTCATTTGTGGTTAATGTTTCACTGATGTTTGCTGAAAATTGTGGCGCGTTCATAACAGCACTATACTGTTTTAAACTGCTGGTTTTCCTTGTTTCACTCCTCACCTTCCTGTGAAATGTTGTACAATGTCTGTAAAGTTTTGTTTGTTGGTCAAGCGACTTTATTTTACTGAGGTATGACCCACACAGCACAGGACATCCAATGGATATCCATTGGATATACATAATATCCATTTTACGTCCATGACCATGATGGATATCATATGGACAGCCAATGGATATTGTTAGGGCAGAAAAATATTAATAAAACTTAAATAATGTGAACATATGAGCATTTTTTATTCATTAAAATCTAATCACGAATGCAGTAGAATTTATGGGTGTATATACTTTATTCAAGTATGTATATATCCATCAGACATCTATAATGGATATCCATTGGATATCCCATGGATATACAGAAGACATCTACTAGATGTCCACTGGACATCCAGTTGATGTTCCGTTAATATGTTCACACCAGCAGGAAACAACATTGATAAATTATTGAAACCATTGTTTACGTTTGTAAAAGATAATGGAAGAAAAATAACCCGTTCTAGCACAAGAATTACTGGAAAGCGTTAAAACTAGCCGCAACAATAAATTTACATCCAAATTCTCATTGCGATTATAACCATATAATAAAATTATTTTTATTTCAATACAGAGAGTATTACTGTTTATGTCTGTTATTTCGTGAGAAGAATCTATTATCATATTGTTATTCATTAATGATCTCCCGAACAATAAACGCGGAATCATTTAATAAGTCACCTTGGGGCATTGGATGCTTGAATTGTTGGCTACAATGACGAAAATCCGTTCGTATTTGTTTGGTTTGAAGTAGTTTGGACCAAAGTTGAGGTTATAAAATTTAGAATTGCATCTTGCCATTTTGCATCAACTGCTAAATGAAAAAAGAACAACAGCCTACAACTAGAGTTAGAAGATTGAGATATTTCTCCCAATAAAGTGTGTATTGTTTTTATTAATAAGTTTTGTTGTGCTTTACAGTCAGTAAATTATTGACAGGTGAGTACATAACCTTAAACTTTTTAGTTAGGAATATATATATTTTTTATACTTAATTACCTCAATACCAATATTATTTATAGCTATAAAGAGCACGTTGGTTGATAATAACATGGCTAGTGAACGTGAACTAGAAAACAAATATCTACTTGATTTAAGTAAATATTTTTTACTTCGTATTGAAATCAGCGAAAATTTTCTAGTTACATAACCGAAGTTTATGTATATGTAAAATTGTCTATTTTACTGGTGGATATTCCCCGTCTTTACTTAGAATCAAGTAGCAGATCACTTCCGGTAGATTATGAAAGTAGATCACTTACGGGTGATGATTTTGAAATAACCATTAAAGTGTTGTAGTTATAGCTATAATAATTAAAGTAATGTTTATAAACATTTGTTCATATTATATTATTCATTGGATTGTCTTTTGAGTTTGATTATAAGCAGTGTCTTTTTTCTTTACAGCAAGAATGCAGACCTGAGCCAGATCATATATCAAGAAAATAAAGTTATTTAAATCATTTTAGAACACAATAAAATATTTGTTTGCTTATATTAGTGTTTCATTGAGGGGACGGGGTTAGAAAGAGAATGGTGGTGGGTTAGCATCGAATATCCATTTCATGTAAAAGCGATATCCATTTGATGACCACATGTATATCCATACAATATCCATTAGATGTATAATGGATATCCATTTCGTGACCATATGTATATCCATACAACATCCACTATATATCCACATGGATATCCAGATTTATGGATATTGGTAGGACATCTGTATGTCCATTATATATCCATTGGATATCCATGTATATCCAGTGGATGTCCTGGATATCCATCGTGGATATCCATTGGATATCTAATGGACATCCATGTGCTGTGTGGGGGCATTATTATTGGAATTAAACACTCTACCAAACCTGCACAACCTCAACAATGCTGCTGTGATGCAACAATCATCCTTTATGAATCAGTGGAACTGTAGGGTGAAAAATACTTTATAGTGAATTTGAAGAGTTACTACTACTTTATAGTAGCCACTAATAGTAAAATTTCAGGTAACAGAAACGTGACCGCCACCTCAAATCACCAAGAAGTTACACAACTATAAGGTGTGATATGAAGAGGCCGGCAACGTAGTGGCAACTATTAATGCTACTTGAAAGTGGCTGCAACTTTGATGTAGCATTTCAGCAACATAAGATAGTTTCAGCTACTGTCGTTTGCTACCTTCAAGTTTCCGTGACTTTTTTGTCTATCAATGAGTAATAATGATGTTCCTAATACCTTGAAAGCAACTAAGAACTTGCGTAACTCAAAAGTAGCTAAAAATGGTGCTAATGTGTAATATAAAGTTATGTATATGACATAGTCATAGAATTAGTGGTGATTACGTAATAACTACTCATTTCAAGTTCTGATCTCAGTTGGCATCACTTTGGTGCTATTTGGGGTGGCAGGGTTTGATTTTAACCCATCAAGATTTAGAAATTACAAGAAAATTCTTACCTTATTGCCTATAACAATAAAAGGAAATTGAATATTCTCCTTGACATCTGCATAATAAAGAAATTCATTTTTCCACATTTGGAGATTTTTGAAGCTTAACTTGTCATCAACTGCATATGTCAGCATACAGATATCACTTCCTCTATAAAACGGAGTTCGCAAAGTCTTGAATCTCTCTTGTCCCGCTGTATCCCAAATCTGAGAACACATATACACAATGAAATAAAAGGTAAAAAAAATAATAGAATTAATATATAACTTTTTTTCTGTTAGATATACTTTCCACAATCACAATGGCGTGTACTTTATATTAATACATGAAGTATTTAGGAAGATACTAATTCTAAAAATCTACATTGGATAAGCAATTTCAATAAAATGCTAATAATATATTAATAATACCGCCGACGTCATTAACGTAGATCGAGTTACTATACAGAGTGCGGGATTCTGACCCTCGGCATTATTGGGAATTCGGAAACTGTAAGAGATACAAACTTGGTTAAATTAGACAAAAGTTGCACAATTACAAGGGCAGCTCAAGGGTGCTTACAGGTTTCAAAAAAGATCCATACTTTCCTAGATATACGCGAAATACCAAAAACTGTCATTTTTTTTCTTTCGTCAACATCTCCAAAACTATGTTGCCTATTAAGTTGAATTTTTGTACAATGACACTATTCGCCATTGTGGTTGCCATGGTGACCTTAAAATTTGTTTAAATTAATTACTTTCCGAATCGCGATAGTCAATCTTTTTTTCTTTAATGGACACCATACTGAATTTTTCCACCAAAAGATCCGTTTTTTTTTATGGTTACAATGATGCATCACTAGGTGGTGTTTCGATCGCAGTTTTGTCTAAAACCATCAATTTTTGTTTTAGTGAATTTTTATTTTAAAAAATTCACTAATAGAGAGGTATCGATGGTGAGACTTTGCAAAAATTTTTGCAAATGAGCGCGAATTAGGGCCCCTAGAACCCATATCCGAGGTCAGTTTCGATTTTTGTATGTTTATATATATATATATATATATATATATATATATATATATATATATATATATATATATATATATATATATATATATATATATATATATATATATATATATATATATATATATATATATATATATATATATATATGTGTGTGTGTGTGTGTATCCAACCGATAACTCAAAAAATAATTAACCGATTTTGATAAAACACGGCAAGTGCCTTTCTTTTATTAATAGCTTGGATGAGTTCGTTAGCCAGAAAAATCGGACACGGTTTTCCGGGAAAATTTTGAGTTTTCTTTCGAAAAAAAAAATTTTCTCCGGAAATTATTACAAAGATAATTCGATAAAATTTGGTGTACATATTGCTTTGGGAAAGACCTAACTATGTGCCAAAATTCAGCTTTCTAGGGTTACAGAAAATTGAGCTATTCAAATTTGAAACATTTATGTTTAATATCACCGCGTTTCATTGACAATAGTTTATATAAGATCTAGTATGTCGTTGTGGTAACCGAACATTTGATACTATTGCGCAGGTCTGTTAGACGCTGTAACTGATGTCGTATGGTATTGGTATGAGATTATTTATATGTTTATTTGTTTGAGTCGATGAATTATTTGTGTCATTTGGGAAATTTTTATATACAAGTGCAAATTATTCCTTTATTAATGTTAGTGGGTGGATTAAACAGTGTTTGTTATGTTTTATCAACACATATAAAGGATCGAAGTTTTACAAAAGGGCTGATATGCAACAGGTTAGTTCTTACTCTCTAATGCTTTGGCGGTAGTTTTAGTCAAGTGTGTGGTTTAACGGTCCATAATTTTAGCTAATTTTCGTACAAAAAATTCGTCAATGAGGAGACCGCGACTTTAGAATTTTAAAGATTTCTTCAAATGAGAGCAAACTAAGCCCCCTGGAATCCATATTCGGGTTTACGTTTAGTTTTGATCTGCTTACATATATACAGGGTGACGCGTTTCTACGGTAAAGCTGAATATAATTATTATTATACAAGAGACGACAAAAAATTGTATAAGTTAATTATAGGGTGTCTTGAGCTGCATCTTATAAAATTATTTTGACAATCACCGGCTGGCCCACAAGTCTATCGTTGGTGATCCATACAATATTTTTTTTCGAATAGCCTTATTTTATTGCATTTTTTATCGAAATATGTTTGTAAGAAAAAAAATCAAGACGCAGTAAGTGCGTTTTGGTAGCAAATTTTCATTAAATGCTTCAAATTTCAATAACTCAATTTGCTATTAACCTAAGATTTGTTGGCTAGAAAACCAACATTTAAGGTATATTGTCGGAAAATTTTTGTACATTTTCAAACAATAAGTTATTTTGATAAAATATGGCACATTGTTTCTACTATATAGGTCATACCAGTAACCAAATTGATGACTGCTTGCATTAAAAAGACATATTTGATATTCAAAGCATTTTTATAAAAATTCACTGCCATAACGCACTTGCTGCGTCCAGAGTTTTTCCAACAAGACGATGCACCAGCTCATAATACACGAATCGTGATCGACTTTCTTAATAGTGTTTTTGACAACAACCTGATTGGTACTAGTGGACCTGTGCAGTAGGCTCCTAGATGACCTGACTTTACATGTCTTGACTATTTCCTTTGGGGTTACTTACCTAAAAAATGAAGTTTACAAGAAGCCAGTCCACACTATACCAAATCTGAAGTCAACAATTATCGAAGCATGCTGCTTCTTGCTGTGTGCAACAAATAATGAAACGCATACGTCTATGCATCCGAGAAAACGGCACACATTTCGAACAATTACTTTGATTTTTCATTTGCTACCATAATTGTGTATTTACTCGGCTGATATGTTAATATATTCCATGTTTTTTTTTGTTTCTTCGTTACATTTTTGTCTAAAAAGCGCAATATTATTGATTGCCTATGTGATAAGTCTACAGTATTAGTAATAATAGAGATTTTTTTGTGTTAATAACACTTACCGCCAGTTTCACAAACAATTTAAGCCCGGCTTAGCTTTGATCCTGGATCAACTACCATGACAAGAAACAACTGAATACCTAGTTTAGCCCTAAATCCTCTGATCATACTCACTCTGACAACACTGCTTGATTAAACTTTGATTGACGTATGTGGCAGAGATAATCTAATATCTACGGAGTGTAGCACCTAAGACGCCTCGGACCATAGATCCCCTACCATACAAGATATTGAAAAAATTCTAAGAGCAAAATTGTGCATAATTACCATCGTTATGTTCCTAAAATATTTATGGTCACCAGTGGCGTGCCGTATTCTAGTGGCGTATCAAACTCATGCTTTTTTTAATAGAAAACCTATATTTTATTGCAGATTTAGAAAGTGCTCTAGGAGTACTTATTATTTTTATGTAACATGTTATACCCCTAACTTTAGTGGTTTCACTGTTATCCTCATAGTGCGACCATTTTTAGATTTTTTTTTGAAATACACTAAATGGCCCATGCACCTCGGATTTGAACTGAGGGACAGGCTAAGACCTCTTGTATATTCACATTTAAAAAAATTCGGTTAATTTATGCAAAGAAACATATTTTTGATTGACCTTCGCAAATTGTCATTTTTTTTTGAAAATTTCAAATGGCACACCCTTAAAGAAATTACAGCGTTGGAGAACCGAAAACCCAAATTTTCCATTGGCACTAAAAAAAACCACACACTCCGTAACAAAATTTCAGAGAAAAATGTTGTTACGCCAATTTGTCGGAAAACTTCCTTTTCCAAAACCAAGCCTGCCATGATAAAAAAAGTGCTCAACATAGTGTTTATTCTGCAATATTACAAGAATTGTTAGTTAGCATCAGAAGTGTACTCTCAGAGATACTCTGACATCACACATTCAAATCAACAAGTGTTTCAAATAGTGTTGGATACATTTACTACTACTTAAGTGAAAAAATACAGAAAAAAGAGGTTGGAAAATATAGCAACCTAAACTATATGTTCGAAATGACGACCTCTCCGTTGGAGTCATAACCGCAACCTTGACTCGCACCCTAGACACCGCCCTGAGGACTTCTGGTGATACATCACGTAAAGCCACACGAGTCCTCTCCCGCATATCCTCGGCTGTAGTTGGTACCGATCTGCAGACCACGTTCCTGATGTAGCCCCCAGAAGAGGAAGTCAACAGGAGTCAGGTCTGGTGATCTTGACGGCCACCTTACTGGACCTCTACGACCAGTCTATGAACCCTGAAACCTTTCATCAAGATATTCCCGAACGGCACGGCTATTATGTGCAGGAGCTCCATCGTGTTCGAAAACCATCAGCATACACTTGTGACGCGAACGAACGATTCTTGTAACATTCTCGAAGAATCAACACCATGTCAACCATTTCTTCTTGAGTTCGGATCATTTTCGCAACATTTATCAGAAAACAATGATTCTATCATCAGTTTATTCTTATTTGTAATGTTCATTTTGACAATTACACTTTTTTTGTTTTATCATGGCAGACTTTGTTTCTGAAAAGGACGTTTTCCAACAAACTGGCGTTACAAATGTGTGGTTTTTTGGTACCAATGGAAAATTTGGAGTTATGGCTATCCAAGCCTGTAATTTTTTAGGGGGGGTGCTTTCAGAATTTTCGAAAATAAAAGACAAGTTGCGAAGGTCAATCAAAAATATGTTTCGGGGTCAATCAATTTTTTTTCTTTCCATAAATTAACCAAAAAACCAATTATGTGAAGTTAAGAGATCTTAGCCTGCCCCTAAATTCAAATCCGACGCGCTGGTGTAATTTAGTTTAGTTACAAAAAAATCCCCAAAAGTCGCACTGTGAGGATAAAAGGTTTTAACAGCAAAGCCGCTAAAGTTAGAGGCGTGACGTGTTACATAAAGTCTGCAATAAAATATAGGGTGTTCTATTAAAGAAAAAACATAAGTTTGATATGCCACTGGAATACAGCACGCCCCTGGTGACTAGAAATATTTTAGGAACATGGCGATGGTAATTATCTACAATTTTGCTCTTAGAATTTTTTCGTTAACTTATATGGTAGGGTATCTATGGTCCGAGGGGTCTTAGGTGCTACACCCTATATGTAGTTCTCTGGAAGTGGTGCAATGTATTTTGGTTTATTATAACCGCAAAGCCTGGGCGAACAATGGTATCATCTATGTTGTCAGATATTATGGCATTTAATTATTTCATGCATAGTTGCTGTGTTTCCAGATTGAAAACTCGATGCTTTGGCATTTGTTTGGTTACCATGGTAGTTGATGATCCTCGTTTGTAAAACAGGCAGAGAATGTCTTTTTGCGCTGGCTAATTAAAATTTATATTACCTGCTTTTCGAACATAAATAGATACGTGACACCTAGGAGGCCACTGCACAGGTCCACTAGTACCAATCTAGTTGTTGTCAAAAACACTATTAAGAAAGTTGATCACGATTAGTGTATTATGAGCTGATGCACCGTCTTGTTGGAAAAACAAAAATTGATTATTTATGACCAAAGTGCGAGCAAGACACCATCTAGTGATATATCATTGTAACCAGAAAAGAAAACCAAATATTTTGGTGGAAAAATTTAATTTGGCATCCACAAAAGTAAAAAGAGTTGACTATCACAACTCAGAAAGTAATTATAATTTAAACAAATTTTAAGATCACCACGGCACCCACAGTAGCAAATTATGCTCTTGTACAAAAATTCAAGTTGATAGGCAACATAGTTTTGGAGATATTGAAGCAAGGAAAAATGGCAGTTTTTGGTATTTCACTTATATCTAGAAAGCTTTGGAACTTTTTTCAAATCTGTAAGTATCTTAGAGTTGTCCTTGCAATTGTGCAATTTTTGTCTAATTTAAACAAGTTTGTATTTCTTATGGTTTCCGAATTACCAACGATGTCGAGGGTGAAAATCATGCACCTGTATAGGATAAGTCAGAAGTAGGTGTAGAAAATTTAACTCAAGATTCTTCTCGCCAAATTTTGTCCTGACATGCCTTCTTGCAAAGATACAGGGTGTTGAAATTTAGGGGGGAAAATAGTTTTTTCTCATATGTCCCAAACGGGTAAATGGATTGATTCGAATTTTGATGTAGTGAATGTCACTATTAATAGCTATTACCCAGTGTGAAGCCAGCCAAATATGAAAAGCCAGAGGCATGAACTCATCACTATGGTGATAAAAAGGCTATGTTGTGCCACTGACATATTAAAGCTAATCTATTTTTAAAAATTAAGCCATTATTTTCCTACAAAAAAGTATTTTTAGATAATTTCAGTAAATTACTCTGTTTTGGAATGAATCAAGTTTTTACAATAAAGGTAGTGACCTAAGTAAACCAGTTATGTGTAAGACATTCAACAGATTTTTTTTCACCAAAACAAATTGAACAATCAAATAAATCTTAGTTCTGAAATGATCTTAAAAAACTTCTGGACGCAGCAAGTGCGTTATGGTAGTGAATTTTCATTAAAATGTTTTTTATAGCAAACATGTTTTTTTTAAGAAAGCTGGCATCAATCTATATAGTAGAAACAATGTGCCATGTTTCATCAAAATAACTTTATTGTTTGAAAATGTACAAAAATTTCCGAAAGTAAACTTAAATTGTTCCCGAAAAAACTGGTTTCCTGGTCAACCTTATAGGTTAATAGCAAATTGAGCTATTCAAATTTTAAGCATTTAATGAAAATTCGCCAGCATAACGGACTTGCTGCATCCAGAATTTCTTTTTTTTTAAATATGTATTATATTTCGATGGAAAATGCAAAAATGCAATAACATAGGGCGTGTTCGATTAAAAAAAAAAAATTTGAATCACCAACGACTTATGGGCCAGCCTGTAATTGTGGAAATATTTTTAAAGATGTAGCTCAGGACACCCTATAATTAATGTATACCATTTTTTTTTCGTAACTTGCATAATAACGGATATATTGAGCTTTAATGATTTTTTACGAAAATTTGACAAAAATGATATACCATTAAACGATAAACTCTATAGCCAACACTACTGCCAAAGCATCAGAGAAAGGGTCTATTTTAAATGAATTTTCTGGGAATATTTTAGTAAAATGAATGACAATGACAATTGAAACTAAGAGTTCAGGCTTTGTAAAGCATTCTTCTTGAGACATTTTCTTTCCATAGTTCATATTAATTTCAGATTCATTGCCTAAATATTACCAATTTTGACATTTTAAATCGCGACTTTAACGTTTTGAGGAAAACCCAAATTTATTTTTCTTTAAATGCCTGTAACTTTTTTGTCCATCAACCTATAGAGCTAAATTTTGGTAGGTAGCTTACCTATGATGATATAAACCCGCGTACCAAATTTGGTTGCCCCTACTTTGTTAATTCCTGAGATATAAATTTTTTTCGAATGAAAACTCAAAATTTTTCCGGAAAACCTCGTCCGATTTTCCTCACTAACGAACTTATCCAAGCCATTTACAAAAGGAAGCTATGTGCCAAATTTGATCCAAATCGGCCCATTATCTTTTTAGCTATCGGTGTGATACATATATATATATATATATATATATATATATATATATATATATATATATATATATATATATATATATATATATATATATATATATATAAATATATACATATATATATATATATATATATATATATATATATATATATATATATATATATATATATATATATATATATATATATATATATATATATATATATAAATTGAAACTGACCCCGGATATGGGTTCTATGGGTCCTAGTTCGCGCTCATTTGCAAAAATTTTTTCAAAATTCAAAAGTCGGGATCTCCCCAATAGTGAATTTTTTCTACGAATATTCATTAAAATTAAAAAAGAATACAGAAAATAAACACAAGTATTATTAACCAATGAATACCCAAGGGGTCGTTAATGACCCATCACTATTATTATGACAAAACTTATTTCTGCAAACATGTTGACGCTCATCAAACCTTACTTCCACCTTCAGGAGAAGTCACTTTGCCTTATTTTCAGTATGGCAGTGTGTTTATCTCGTTTTATATTATGAATTTTATAAAACTGCGATCATTTTTGTTTCTTGCAATGTCATCCATTCCTGAGTTGTAAGTAGATGTTTTATAATTACTGTATATTTTATCGATAACAAACTATTCCGGAGGGTTGATAAAAACTTAAAATAAAAACAATTTTCCTTGTGCTTTCTTGTCTAGATTTATCTCACCAAACATGCCTGGGTCATTAACGACCCATTGAGCTCCAGGTGTATGTATTACATTTTATATATTAAAAAAAAATGTTAAGTCATATCTGATGTATTTTAGTTCTTTTGAATACTGTTAATGCGCTGTTTTCCAGGAAACGCCCTCTCACCGCAGCAGAGCTTATAGAAGAGCTAGAAAACATCGAAGCACATGTGGTAATTCCAGACGGAATAATATTATTGCCTCCAGATGCAGGAGAAGACAGCACTGAAGACTTAGGAGACGAAGAATGCAATGACCCAGGTAGATTGTGTTCTGCTCAATTGAATGCTCTAGCAGAGTTTTACTATGAAGACAATGATAATGCCACATAAGAAGAGTAATCTGGTGAACCAAACATCAATGAAGATAAATGAAGTTCTTCAGGATGAAGGAGATCCACCTCGCAAAAAAATTAAACAGGCCAAACCAACAATATTTACATGGAAGAATGGATATGACTTTCCAAAAAGCGAGTCAAATAAACAAAACCAGATTTTAAGTTTCCAATGCCACTAACTTTTGGTCCATCAAGCAATCCCTTAGAATTTTTCTACTGTTCCTGACAAATGAAATTGTTCAGCATTTTGCTAGACACAAGTATATGTAGGCTGTAACTAAAAATAAAGCGGGTTTTCAACTGGAAGTTAAGGAAATGTATACCTTAATTGGAATTCTGCTTTAGAGTGGATATGTTCCCCTCCCTCGTAGAATAATGTTTTGGGTAAATAGCGAGGACGTCTACAAGAATTTAGTTTCAATTTCCATTCGCATAAACCATTTTGAAGAAATATTTTCCAATCTACATGCAGCAGATAATAATAATTTACCAGTAAATGATAAACTTGGTAAAGTAAGACATACTATGGATGCAGTCAATACTCAATTTATTCGATACACACCATTTGAAAATAATATTTCCATAGAAGAGTCCATGATACTGTATTATGGTAGGCATGACTGCAAACAATATATAAGGGAAAAACCTGTACGATTTGGGTATAAAGCTTGGGTTGCTGCATTGAAATTTGGGTACTACTTGCAGTTTCAAATATATCAAGGAAAACGTCATACTCATACACTTGATAAGGTTGAAGGTATGGGACTTGGCGAACCGGTGGTTTTCCACTTTATGAATATTTTGAAAAACAACTATTGTGATCAAAAGCTTTCTGTTTTTTTAACAATTTTTTTTCTTCAGGAAACCTTATCAGTTTATTAGGACAAGCAGGTATTGCAGCAACAGGAACTATGAGACAAAATAGGACTGCTAAATGCAAACTAATAGATATTCCGGTAATGAAAAAAATGGAAAGAGGAACTATGTGCAGCACTTTTGATGAAGTAAATGGAATTGTGGGTGTTCGATGGAAAGACAATAGTGTAGCTACTCTCGGTATTGGTCTGTTAAGTTCATACTGATACTATTTATCAGTCAATTCAATAAGTTGGCAAATGTGATATAAAAAAATGAAATGTCAAATGAGTGTACAAACTAGTTTTTGTCAAAGGATGAACCCTTTTAGGTAATCCTGTGTTGAAGACACCTCTCTAGTAAATAAACAATTTGGGTGAAATCGGAATGTGAAGTGGACGCTGGACGATTTGCACTGTTGCCAGATGAGTATTAGCAAGGGTCATTTTAAATATAGAAGGAAATCAATTGTGAACAAATGTTTTTATAATGTAAATAAATTATAATATGGCGTCATCTACATAAATCGATATTTGACATATTTTGTGGAAAGCAGTAGGAAAACGGAAATGTAAAAAGATATTTTTCAGCCATGGTGGTCCAGGGGAAAAACGTGGGCCTCTGGACCCAAGAGTACTGGGTTCAATCCCAGATTTCCCCTCTCCTTCCTTTTTAAGTACATCAGTAACATCAACAGAGGTTGTGCCATTGTGATTGAGCAAGGTCATCTGCACGTTCCGCCCTTCTCAGGGGGCGTAAAGCCGTCGGTCCCGTGCCCATGCGATGTTGGGCACGTTTAAGACCCAAATTTCCCGGACAGTGAAGTGAATGAATCACACTTTAGTAAAGTCAATGAAGCAATTTTGGTTGCGAATTGCCGATGATAAATACAAATCTGTATGCTAATAGCAGACGGTATCCAATATATTGTTCCGAAAAGTCGCAATATTTCATGGTAATAGCAATTTCTACTGACAACTGTCGATGATAAACATAACTGAGAAAATGGCTCAAAATGAGCTTACCTTCGAAGTGTTTGTTTATATTTCAGTTTCCAACCTGTCATGAGTATGAAAAGTGAATGAAGCAATTTCCGTTGCGAATTGCCAATGATAAATACAAATCTGTATGCTAATAGCAGACGGTATCCAATATATTGTTTCGAAAAGTCGCAATGTTTCATGGTAATGAAGCAATTTCTACTGACAACTGTCGATGATAAACATAACCGAGAAAATGGTTCAAAATGGACTTCCCTTCAAGTGTTTGTCGGCAATTCGCAACGGAATTGCTTCATTCACTTTTCATACTCATGCCAGGTTGGAAACTTATATATAAACAAACACTTGGAAGGGAAGGCCATTTTGAACCATTTTCTCGGTTATGTTTATCATCGACAGTTGTCAGTAGAAATTGCTTCATTACCATGAAACATTGCAACTTTTCGAAACAATATATTAGATACCGTCTGCTATTAGCATACAGAGTTGTATTTATCATCGGCAATTCGCAATGAAAATTGCTTCATTGACTTTACTAAAGTGTGATTCATTCACCTCACTGTCCGGGAAATTTGGGTCTTTAACGTGGCCAACACGGCATGGGCACGGGACCGACGGCTTTACGCCCCCTGGGAAGGGCGGAACATGCAGATGACCTTGCTCAATCACAATGGCACAACCTCTGTTGATGTTACTGATGTACTTAAAAAGGGAGAGGGGAAATCTGGGATTGAACCCAGTACCCTTGGGTCCAGAGGCCCACGTTTTTTCTCCTCGACCATCATGGTGGAAAAATACCTTTTTACATTTCCGTTTTCCTACTGCTTTCCGCAAAATATGTCAAAAATCGATTTATGTAGATGACACCATATTATAATTTATTTACATTATAAAAACATTTGTTCACCCCTTGATTTCCTTCTATATTTAAAATGACCCTTGCTAATACTCATCTGGCAACAGTGCACATCGTCCAGCGTCCACTTCACGTTCCGATTTCACCCGAATTGTTTGTGTACTAGAGAGGTGTCTTCAACACAGGATTGCCCCCTTTTAAATATTTGGAATTAACTTCTTTTCATAAAACAAATCGGTAACAGTAAACATGTTCAGCTTGATTCTAAACAAGCTGTTGCAAATTAAGTATTATCTGTACATCAGTACATATTTTTTTTATGATAAATTCAATCAAGTGAAATCCAATTCAAAATCCATAGTGGGTAACAATTTTGCAGATAAGCTTCTTCAAAGTAAAGATGTCCTATAGCTTATTTATGTCTAGCCATTCTCACCTGTAGAGTGTATGTATCTGATTCAATGGTGATGTCCTTATTTAGAAACTCGACTCCTATTGTATGAAAAGAATGTTCATCAAATTGATTTGCAACAAATCTGTTCATTAGACAACTTTTCCCTACACCTCCATCACCCAGGATAACAACTTTAAGTAAAATGTTCTTGTTTGTGGGTCTCATATTTACACTTTTTGCACTCATTGTATCAATGATAATTACTTCCCATCACATGGAAGAAAAAATACTTTATTGTTTATATGATTTCTATTTGATTAAACTGGAAAGTACAAACTATAGACAGTAGATGTTGATTTGATGATTCACTAATGTACTTTTCTGAATACAAAATTATCACCACCACAAAATGCTTTGATAAAAATGTTAAAATAAATTTGCACTGGTCAAAAAGAGAATAAAAAGCAGTTCCTTCCTTGTTCACTACCGATTAATTGATGTCCTTGAGATGTGGAGTACGCTTAAAGACAGATCTCTTGTCTAAGGGAGTAGGATTTGATTTGACTGACAGTTGTCAAAAAATAATGGTCAAAAAAGTTATTTACTCAAGTTAAGAGATACGTTTTAACGTTAGTGATGGCGACATCTAGGAGAAAATAATGACATTGATACTGAAACATCCAATGATATCTGTAATGTGACGATTGTTAGTCAATGAGAGTGTATTATTATGACACAGTAGGTAGCATGCGTTCTTATGCTGTGCTGCATCATGTAACATACTTTTGTCCAGTTACACAAAGCTTGATTAAACATTTAACGGCCGGTTAGTTAATCAAGGCTCAATACAACCAATCGCAGCTTCCAAATATTTTGTTGTCATGGCAAAAACCCGAATCTAATATCCAGTTTCACAAAACTCGATTAAACATTTAACGGCCGGTTAGTTAATCAAGGCTTTAGACGACCAACCACGGGTTTTTGCCATGACAACCAAATATTTTGAAGCTGTGATTGGTCGTCTGAAACCTTGATTAACTAACCGGCCGTTAAATATTTAATCTTAATCAAGCTTTGTGAAACTGGCCAATAGTCTGTCATTTGTCGTTTGAAGCATATTTCTAATTTGCACCCGATTTTTACGTCATCAGTGTTGTGTTTTCGCGTTTTACGAAATGAAAGACCTGCCTGTGGTACTGTTTAATCATAATCCTGTCTAAACGGACCTGTCCTGACGTCAGTCTGTCTAATTAAAAACTAAAAGGAGGAAAATTATGCTCACATGTCCTTGATGTATGGCGGCGTTGGTTTTTCCTTCTTTTAGCTTTTGATCAGGCAAACTGATGTCAGGGAAGGTCAGTTCAGGCAGGATTATGATTAAACAGCACCTCAATTCGTAAAACGGCAAAATACAAGCAACCGGTAATACTGTGAACACGTAAGAATCGTGTGCAAATTAGAAGTATGCTCGTTTGAAGTCTTGATTAACTAACTGTCCGTTAAATATGTAATAGAGCTTTGTAAAACTAGGCATTTTACTCGGTAATTTTGCTCTTGTTATTGGCTAGATTGTATGCTATATTATTATAATTATTTTAAGTATATCCAAAAAATTAGGTATACAGAGTATTCGGTATAAGTGGAGGACCAAAGTGAAAGGTCATATAGGTATGTAAAATCGAATTTTAAGCATAAAAAATTATTTTTCCCGGATTGGGCTTCACTAACAAGATATTTCAATTGGAAAAAACATATCCACCTAAAAAAATAAGTTGAAATAAAAGTATTAAATGATTAAATGTCATTTGACAGTGTGACATTCAGTAACTGTTCAATTCCAAACATAAAAGGAGGAGAAAGGACCAGGTACATTCCTTCCAAATGTATTGGAAACGTTTGTTAGCCAGGAAAATCGGCTTAGTTTTTTCCGTACAATTTTTGTTTTCTTTCGGAAAATTTGTATATCTTCCGAAATAAGAAAGTTATGGCAACCAAATTTGGTACGCGGATTTAAATCATAAAAAGTCAACTATGTACCAAAATTTAGATATGTCAGAAAAAAAAGTTACAGGCATTTAAAGAAAAAAATTTTGAGTGCCACTGACAATCAGAGAAACGCACAAAAAGAAAATATTTTGTGTGGATAACAAAAGCTATTGTATATTACAGACAAAAATTAAGTTTCTTTGGCGCAAAAGGGTCAAAAAATGCCAGAAAGATTCCTCTGAAAATTTAATAGTTTTTCCTCTTAAAACGTCAAAGTAGCGATTTGAAACGTGAAAATAGGCAACTTTTAGGCAAAGAGCCTGGAACCAATACGAGTTATGTAGAGAAGATGTCGCAAAACGTGTGCTTTACAAAGCCTTAAGTTTCAGCTTCAACCATCATTGTTCTTTATTTTACTAAAATATTTGCAGAAAATTCCTTTCTTTGGTGCTTTGGCAGTAGTTTTAGTTATAGACTGAAGAAAAAATTGCGTATCCCTTTTTAATCTCATTGCGCGCCCGGAAGAGTGTGAGATTGTTACGGTCAGCTTTCTAGCCACCGTATCATTCTGCTGACTCTAGGGAATACGTGAGAAATTTTTAATGGTCATTATACCTTTTTAACATTGAATAGCGAAAAAACTAACGAACCATCATTGTTCTTTATTTTACTAAAATATTTGCAGAAAATTCATTTCTTTGGTGCTTTGGCAGTAGTTTTAGTTATAGACTGAAGAAAAAATTGCGTATCCCTTTTTAATCTCATTGCGCGCCCGGAAGAGTGTGAGATTGTTACGGTCAACTTTCTAGCCACCGTATCATTCTGCTGACTCTAGGAAATACGTGAAAAATTTTTAATGGTCATTATATCTTTTTAACATTGAATAGCGAAAAAACTAACGAATAGAAAAATTATATGAAAATTCGATTTTATTTTTGATACTGCAAAGCGCTTCTGACCCTTCCAGAATATTCTTTTAAAGCAAGCATTAGATGGTCTTCCTGTGAAAATATTTCTCACAAAGGAATCTTGTTAAGGAAATACAGAGTCCGTTAATAATTCTTGAAAGATTTAATGACGCAATTACAAGGAACATGTTCATCTGTAAGTTCACCGGCCTGGTTAAAGGACTATCGACCTAATATTTACACAATATAACGTAGATCTAAGATATTTCACACATATTTCTCTTAACCACGATGTTATAGTTTCGATGCATTAGCGGAGGAACATTCAATATTTTTACTGTTAGAGGTCACCGCATTTTCTATCCTTATCCTTCATGTTGGATGGTCGCCTTAGAGAGGTAATGTGAAGCAATAATCGTCAGTTGAGACGCGACGGTTAAGTTTGTTTTATACAAGTTTTTTGTAACGTGGTCGAAGAGGTTGCGTATTTTAGATTGTCACCAATGAGGTACTGACGCTTTTTTACCGAGAGTTGAGACGTAGCCATGGACAGATATAAATAGAGGCGACTACGAAGCAGACGGAGGATTTCGTTTTCGAGGCTTGAAACAATACAACCTCTCGTCAGAGAAAAGCGAGAAAAAAGTGCTTTAAAGTTTTTAATTATTTTGAGCAAATAATTGTTAATATTAGCAAGTTAAAATTAGTGGTTTCCGTGTCAGAATTTTGTGTGCAAAACCTCATTTTGAATTTTCTTGAGGCTCCAGGCTACTGGATGGGCACTAACTAGTTCGAAGTAATTATTAAAAGTCCAGGTTCCAGGCTACTGGATGGGCATTAACTGGTTCGCGGTAATTATTTAAAAGTCCAGGCTACGGTATGGGCATTAACTGGTTCAAGGTAATTATTAAAAACTCCAGGCTAGTGGATGGACATTAACTGGTTGGACGTAATTATTTAAAAGTCCAGGTCCAGGCTACTGGATGGGCATTAACTAGTTCAAGGTAATTATTTAAAAGTCCAGGCTACTGGATGGGCATTAACTGGTTCGAAGTAATTATTTAAATGTCCAGGCTACAGGCTCCAACCTCCAGGCTCCAGCCTATGGGATATTGGTTCACTTTCGTTTCCTATCTCTGTGGCTGCAGGACAGTCACCAGCATTCAGTAATCTCTTGTGGTACAGGCTCTAGTAAACACTTTGCTTGATCCTAGGGCAGCATTTAATATAGCCTTCCGAAATACAAGTCGACGTAATGGGCCACTTCACTGCAATTTAATAGCGGTTGACGCCAAGGAAAACATGTGAGTTCTCTTTTATTTCAAATATTTGTGAGTATACTCACGGCCAGGATCTATTTTGGAACAAACACGCCAGAAGATAGAACTTTTCACCTTAATTTTTACAACAATTTTCACTCAAATATATTCATTTCTCTTCATTCGCGATATATTATGTGGCGTTGTTATAAAATTTTCATTTAATAATAAGAAAGTAATTTAGCAATCAGGAATTTTTACCATTAATATACATAAACTGCTGTAAGCAACTATTTTATTAATTATGTAGGCTTATTAATTTGATGAGAAAAGCTGTCCATAAAAAAGTAGAATTCATTATATATATATATATATATATATATATATATATATATATATATATATATATATATATATATATATATATATATATATATATATATATATAATGTATGTATGTATGTATATTGCAGTGTCATCGGGGCGGCAAAGCCGCGAACGAGCCATGAGGGAGAAAAAAATGTATGTATATATGTGTGTGTGTGTGTGTGTGTGTGTGTGTGTGTGTGTGTGTGTGTGTGTGTATACATTTTTTTTAACATTATCTTGGCCATCATGTAAATTTTCTTGCAAATTTAAGTTAACAAATATCTGCAAATCGTTAAGTAATCCTCTTAAGAAATTTAAACCTGTGGTTCATTTTAATTTATTTCTGAATTTAATAAAAGCATTAAAATTTGAGTTATGGGCTTTCAGTCCCATATTATATTTTAATAAAATTGGGCAAGCTTCAGTTGTCTAACTCAAAAGCTATCTGACCAGAAGCGATACTGCCATTGAAGAAATTATCTTTAGGAATTCTGTTATTATACGTTATCTATCAGCTAAAAGAAAAATTATTACTGTTTATTATTGATTATCTCTACCTGCAAACCTCCCAATTGCTGTCTAAATTTTTATGTGCTTAATAAAGATGATTGTAGAGATTTTATTCTTGATGATTTATTGCAAGCAGTGATACTGACACTTTCGTTTCCCTCAAGTTTAATAATATTATAGTGTCGTGTGTTATCTAGATATCTAAATTAACGATTAGCGACCGTAAGAAATGATTTTGCACTGTAAGTCTTAAAAATATGAGTTTGTAGGCAAAATTGCTTCCCAACCAAAGTAAGTACAATTTTTATTTCTACTCTATGATTAAATTAATTTCAATTCAAAAACTTGAATAATAAAATTTAGTTTTGAACATTAAAAAACCACTTAAAAGAATTTTATCTCAACAATTAATAAGGTAAATACTGGGTCTTCTTAGCCTTACAGATTAAACAATGCTTTGTTTTAACTAGACACTCGGATTCCCCCGTCCTAAGCTTACCGTTAATTAATACGTGAAATGTCACATAAAACTCTGTGGTCAAACAATCGCACTGAGATTATACAGGTATAATCTATGACAAAAGAACATCAATGACGGTCAAACTTAAAGATTTAATTATATACGGTCGAATTACGACCACTGCACAGGTCCACTAGTATGGTTTAATACCCTACAAATTTTAGTGACTTGCGTAGAAAAAATTCGCTAAAACGAGACCGCGACTTTTCAATTTTGAAAAGATTTCTTTAAATGAGCGCGAACTAGGTCCCCTAGAACACATATGCAGTGTTAGTTTCAGTTTTATCTGTTTATATATATATATATATATATATATATATATATATATATATATATATATATATATATATATATATATATATATATATATATATATATATATATATATATATACAGGGTGAAGCTAAATATTGCCGTTACTACGAAAAACGTATACGTTAATAATTATAGGCCGTCTTGAGCTGCATCTTATAAAATTATTTCGACAATCACAGGTTGGCCCAGAAGTCGTTGGTGATACAATTTTTTTTTAATCGATTATATTATTGCATTGACGCATTCAGAGGTTTTCGTGTATATTGTTCATGAAAAAATCAAGGTCCGGTATACAATTTTGTTGTGTTTCCGTAGAAACCATTGTTTGTAAAATTTTTGTGAAATTTTGGTAATTAATAATAAATGTTTAATAAGTTATTGTAAAAAAATATTTTCGGATTTTCGTAAAAAGATTGCAAATTGTTATAAAAAAATTTTTGAGGTGAGTTTTGTCAAAAAGCTTTTTGTGAATAGTTATATCTTCGTAGGTGGGTAAATAGCTTGAAGAAGTTCATTTGCCATTACTTTTTGTAATAATATACAAAGAAAGATTAAAATGAAATCTATTTAACCAAGAAAGAAAACGTTTAGAGAAAAGTTTTAACATATACACTTTTCTCCAATAACGCACTCCCCACCAACAATTTTTCTGTCGTTTGTTTTAAATCACTATTTGTACACGTTGACAGCTTCACAAAAACTACAAAAATGAAATGATGTACGCACATAATAACGTGAAAGAGTTGCAGTCACAGAATAGGTCCATAGTGTTCTGTGGTTGTAGTAAACTGAAGGTAAGAAAACAATTGTCATGACACCGCATTACCGCATTTGTTTCCCGGTTAGGCAGATTGGATTTTAACTTTTAATTAACATCCCCTCGTACGTTTACCTACTCCATAAACCACAAACGCTCCTGATCACTCATTTTTCATGATTAAGATTCCCCCTTCTTATTTTAAATAGTGAATTATGGTTCTAGTAATCAGTTTAATAAACAAGGGCTGATTTTACTTATATTAATCTTTTTTATCTTACTCCATGTTTAATTTTTATTATACTTTAATATTACTAAAGTTCACCTATGTCTTAGCTTATTACAGATCGTATTAAATACTTAAATACTTCGTCGGTAGATGGCGAACGGAGTAGACATTTGATTTCCATTGTTTTTACAGACGATTGGAAACTGACAACTGACGATTTTTTTTATATTCGTTATTCGTTTTTTAACGAAGAGAGCGTTAACGGTGAATACAGCTTGTCAAGGTTCAGAAATTAGATTGTGCAGAAAGAAGAGATCAAAGACATAATATATCAGATATAAAGGACCATTGACAGTGTATAATAAAGTCCTGTTAGAATGTAATTAATGTGTTGTGTGTATAAAAATCGCTAACAGCAATGAGTTTACCTGTGGACGGTGTCAATAAACTCTGCTGAGGTGTGCCTTGCATAAATCCATTCGTGAAAGTGAAAATTGATATTACTTAACATAGCGAATACGTTGGTGCTTTCTCAGTCGTCTGTGTGGATTTATTTCTGAACATATTTATTTATTTATGCCTAAAATGTCACATTGGCAAGAACAACAATAACAAATCGGTATGTATTATTTATGTAAACATTTTTGTTATTTCTTTGCTAAGAACAGTTTGTTTGTTGCGGAAATAATGTCAGTTGGAATGTATTTATTGTAGTTTCGGGCCCAAGGTGAGCATGCATAAATACATTCATTCACCTATGAAGAATGTAATTTGTTAAAAAGTAGCAATCAAGCAGGGCAAGTGACAGGTACTCTACTCAGTACTCGAACTCGGGTCGCGACTATACCGCACGCTGCACAGGCACACGGACTTGAAGGTCGTGACTGGGCCGGTCACGTGACTAATTGAACAGAGCCGGTGCAGGAATTAAATGGTTCACTGGTCCCAAGATTGCTCCCAAACTGTTGTATTATTTGTTACATATTCATATTTATTATAAATAATCCTTTCACAACTTTAATTTAACATTCGCCTAAGGTTCGACAAAATACATATTATGTTTAATACAATGCAGGTTTTCAATATTTTTAATAGCACAAAACATTTGTTGGTACCTATACCTATACAGATGTAATAGACAATTTGCATATTTTTTCTCATCACATCACAAAGATGATGTTTAATACATTTTTTTCATTTCACATACTACAAAAATAACGATGCCAAACAGTATTTGAATGCGAATTTCATAATTGATTTCAAACACCACTATTTTGCCGCCATAATCTGTGACGTCACTGGACGGTAATGTCACAATGACAATGAGCTTGCTTCTATGTGTTTACATCACCACGATGTTGAGAAACAAGCGACCGTGATTATCATACCATAGGGCAAATGTAAACACGTCATTTATTCACTGTCCAAGTACGTCACGACAAATAGCAGAACGTTCGCGGTCACATGATAATAATTCGACATTTTTTGATTTTAAAAGTCTTTTTCTGTCCACTACATATGTTTTTGGGTATTTTCATGCATGTCATAATGTTCTATGTATTGAAAAGCTATTAGGTAAATGTTAAATTCATGTAATGGAAAATCCATGTAAATAAAAATATTTTAACAATCACAGGCTGGTCCATAAGTCGTTGGTGATCCCTACAATTGTTGTTTTCGAAGGTCCTTATATTATTGCATTTTTGCATTTTTTTTGTTCGAAATATGATGCATGTTTGCAAGAAAAAAAAAGTGAGGCAGTAAGTGCGTTTTGGTAGCGAATTTTCATTAAATCCTTCAAATTTCAATAACTCAATTTGCTATTAACCTAAGGTCTGTTGGCTAGGAAACCAGTTTTCTCGGAAACATTTCAAGGTTATTAGGAAAATTTTTGTGCATTTTCAAACAATAAGTAATTTTGATAACATATGGTACATTGTTTCTACTATATACGCTATACCGGTAACTAGATTGATGTCTGCTTGCATTAGAGAAATATATTTGCTATTAAACACATTTTTATGAAAATTCACTTCCATAAGGCACTTGCTGCGCCCAGACACTTTTTTTGCATATACAGGCTGTTGCACAAGTTAGATACAACCCTAACGTTATTTTTTTAAATGGTACACCCTGTATATTGTTTTATTTTTAAATTCCTCTTGTTTTGCCAATTCATCCGGTGTATAGTTGTTGAGGTCTACACAGAGTCATTCAAAAGTTATGGCCACTTTTCTAAAACATCAGAGGCACATTTGACGGATTGTATCTTCATTACTATGCCAGCCTGTAACACTCTGTCATGCCAAAAATCTGAAAAAGTGTTCTGCTTCGAACTTCAATCAATACAGAAAGAATTACTCGAAAACAGTATACAGGGTGAGTAAAAATGCACTGGAGTCATGTTTTCTCGAGAAATTCAAATGGAACAGCCTGTATATTATAGTCAATTTCGATACATTAACAAATGTTCTTATAGTTTCATAAAGTATTCGCTATACCTAAAACCAACATTTACTGAGATATTGGGTGTTTTTTTAAAAAAAAAGTTTCATTTATACACAGGAACGAATTAGTGTATTATTTTTGAAATACCTGTATACAGTTTCCTGTCTAGACCCCTCTTGGTTTGATTATTAATCGTCTGTGGGGGCATATGAATAATTATATTAAGATTTACGGTCGCTACTTCTCAAAACCTAGTACTTATTCCGACCTCGTTATATTATTTCAGAAAAATGGAGAAAAAATATTCCTCAAATAAAAATAATAATTAGAAAATAAAATTTGAATGGAAAAATTTAACAAGTATTAATTACAGACTATTCAATTTAGTGATATTGAAATAAAACTTAAAGCTGAATTAGAATGTATAAAATCACTGAAAATTGTGATAACAATGATATAACAACTACACAAAAACAGTGAAAACTACTTAATTAAGTATTCGAAATGACCACCATTTTGCTCAGCACATAAGTTTAAGCGAGTTTCAAAAGAATAGTTAGCGTCTCGTATTACACTTAAATTAATACTATCAACAACACCACGGATTATTGTCTTCATATCTTCTTTTGCCGACGGTCGTGTCTCATAAACTAAATTTTTTACATAACCCCATAAAAAGAAGTCCATTTTTGTTAGATCAGCTGACCTAGGCGGCCATGCATTCGGCCCTCCACGTAAACCAATAAAAAATCACAAAAAGTAATATATATATATATATATATATATATATATATATATATATATATATATATATATATATATATATATATATATATATATATATATATATATATATATATATATATAAATACCGATAACTCAAAAAATAGTGCGCCGTTTTTGATCAAATTGGGTAAGTACTTTCCTTTTGCAAGTGGCTTGGATAAGTTGGTTAGCCATGAAAATCGGCCCAGGTTTTCTCGGAAAATGTTGTGTTTCCTTTTGGAACATTTTTATATCTCCATAAATAAGAAAGTAGGGCGTGTATTATTAAAAGTGAACCATGTACCAAAATTTAGATTTGTAAGTTAAAGGACAAAAAAGTTATAGGAATTTATAGAAAAAAAATTTGGGGTTTTGCTCAAAACGTTAAAGTCGCGATTTGAAGCGTCAAAATTGGCAACATTTGGGCAAAGAACCTGAAACGAATATGGGTTATCTAGATAAAATGTCGCAAGAAGAGTGTTCTACAAACCTGTAAGTTTTAGCTTCTGCCGGCATTGTCCTTCATTTTACCAAAATATTTCCAGAAAATACATTTCAAATAGACCATTTCTCTGACGCTTTGGCAGTGGTTTTTGTTAGTTTATGGTTTAACGGTCTATAATTGTTAACTAGTTTTCGTAGAAAAAAATCGTTGATGAGGAGAACGCGACTTTTAAAAAAATTTCTTCAAATGAGTGCAAACTAGCCCCCACAGAATCCATATCTGGGTTTAGTTTCAGCCTTTATCTATTTATATATATATATATATATATATATATATATATATATATATATATATATATATATATATATATATATATATATATATATATATATATAAGGTCACGCATTTCTACGGTAAAGCTCAATATACGTTAATTAAGGATGTCTTAAGCTCCATCTTATAAAATTATTTCGACAATCACAGGATAGCCCATAAGTCGTTGGTGATACCTACAATTTTTTTCTAACATCCCTTATTGCATTTTTGCATTTTTCATCGAAATCTGATGCACGTTTGTAAGAAAAAAATCTAGAGGCAGTAAGTGCGTTTTGGGAACGAATTGTCATTAAATGCTTCAAATTTCAATAACTTAATTTGCTATTAACGTCGTTCGCTAGGAAACCAGTTTTCTGAGAAACCGTTTAAGTTCATATTGGGAAAATTTCTGTACATTTTCAAACAATAGGTTATTTTGATAAAATATGGTGTATTTTTTCTACTATATAGGTTATACCGGTAATCAAATTGATGGCTGCTTGCATTAAAGAGATATATTTGCTATTAAAAACATTTTTATGAAAATTCACTTCCATAACGCACTGCTGCGTCCATACTTTTTTTTGCAAAAGTTAGATACAACCCAAACGTTATTTTTTTTAAATGGTATATCCTGTATATTGTTTCATTTTTGAATTCCTCTTGTTTTGCCAATTCATCCGGTGTATAGTTGTTGAGGTCTACACAGAGTCGTTCAAAAGTTATGGCCACTTTTCTAAAACATCAGAGGCACATTTGACGGATTGTATCTTCTTTAATATGCCAGCCTGTAACACTCTGTCATGCCAAAAAAGATAACGTAC